>JAVJIF010030096.1:0-372860 GCA_038442645.1 Agave tequilana
AAGAGTAGGAAAAATTGGCTCTAAAACTTCTCCCAAAATCTAATTGAAAACAATGACCAAACCCCTAAATTTATAGGCTGTCAAAACTAGCCGTTGGGGTTCTGTCAGACTTGTCAGTCGACCGCCCGGTCGACCGCCAACGGTCAAGAATCCGACCGTTGGAGCCTCGATCGACCGCCCGGTCGACCCAAAAGAACAGAGAGCACTGCTCTCAGTTCCGGTCAATAGGGTCGGCAGACCGGCCGTCTGCCAGGCCAAGGCGTGCACGTCATGCACGTCGGTCGACTGAGCCGGTCGACCGACTTCAGAGTTAGTCGACTAGCAAGGTAGTAAGTCGACTAGCTAAAGCCTGAAAACAGTTTTCTGGGATTTAAAACAAGTCTTTTGGTTCACATAAAATCCCGTAAATATAAAGAATTTCTACAAAAATAGTTTAAACCAATATACTTTGATATACAAACATGCTTGAACAAAATCAAGGCATGTTATAAAAGATTGGACTATTTTTGTAACTTTGGAAATATTTGGCTCATGATAAAAACTGTTTTTCAAAACAATATTTTTCCAAAACATGTTTTTCCAAATCTTCATCAAATACAAAAACAAGATATACTTTTAAAGCATAGTGTGTATGGATATGATCCACTACACAATCAAGATGAAATATCTATGTTTTTGACAATAAGCATAAACTTGGTTTTGGTTGAAAGATGTAAACATGAATACCAAAAATCACATAGTGTTTTTTCAAAGTAAAAATCTTTTGTCAAAACAAAACTATCAAGAGTGTGTGTGTATATGTACTTGAGCAATCCACCAACTACTCTATCCTTTACATTTTAACTAAAAACAAAAATCTTATACCTAGACACAAGTCTTCATCTTCTTGAAGTCTTCACTTGAAGCCTTCTCATCTTCTTGACTTGGTCCAAATGCAATCCAACGAGCTCGACTCCTCTTGAGTACTTGATGGTTCTTGATGCATAGGCTCGTGAATCAACCGGTGCTAGCTCCAAAACTTGACTTTAAATCCTTTGTGAAGCTCCACACCTACTAAGATCTTGATAACAAATCTGTCACTAATTAAACACAAGATCATTAGTAACATAACTACATGAGTTGATCATCATCAAAACTAGAGTGATGGGCCTTTGGGCCAACACAAAGGTGATTATGAGAGATCAAAGTCCAGACCAGATTTCAGAGATCTGAAGATGAACTAGTATGCCTTCTGAAAAGATCTAGGGCACTAGAAGATTAATTGTCCAAAGGCCAAAGGCAAGAAGAAGGAGTTAAAGACCGAGGCAAATATCGTACAGGTGGTCAGTATTCATGCCAGTACTTCACAGGCAGATAAATCAGACTCAGACTCATCGATATTTTCTTTCTCCGTTACTACTCCTACTGTTAGTTACTTAGATAATTCTGAGTGGGAATCAGATAAAGGAGCGACCTATCATATGTGCCCGGACAGGAGTTATTTTTCTAGCTTTGCAAAACTAGATACATGTTTTGCTGTCATGGGTGATGATCATCCGTGTAAAGTAGAAGGGATAGGATACTTCATATCAAGGCATTTGATAGGATGATAGGAAAATTAAAGGAAGTGAGGTATGTACCTCAACTTAAAAGGAATTTTATCTCAGTTGGTGCTTTGAAAATATTGGGTCTTGTGGTATCTATAAGAGATGTTCTCAAGATGACCAAAGGCTCAAAGGTGATTATGAAGGGGTTCGCTGAAATAATCTATACTAGTTGAAGGATAGTACAGTTACAGGTCAAGTGACAACTTCTATTTCTTTAGATGATATTTGTACACAGGTTTGGCATATAAGGCTTAGACATACAGGAGAAAAATCTTTGCAAGCTCCAACAAAGAAGGGATCATTAAAAGGTGCATCAACCTGCAATATGGAATTAGGTGGACACGACGTTCTAGACAAGAAGACGAACGTGAAATTCAGCACCAGTACTCATCACACATAAGGTCTTCTTGATTATGTTCACGTTAGTATTTAGGGACCTGCCAAGACTGCATCGCTTGAAGGTCATCTGTACTTTATCTCTTTTATTGATAATTTATCTAGGCATTGTTAGATATATCCCATGAGACAAAGATTAGAATTCCTAGTATGATGGTGAAGTGAAAGGACATGATGGAGAAAACAAACTGGTGGAAGATTAAGAAGCTACAAATTGGTAATGTTGAAAGATAAAAGAACCAATTCCTACAATTTGGGCAAAACACTGGTATTGGTACTCACTTCACAAATAGAATAGATGGGTTGGCTAAGAAAATCAATCACTCCTTGCTGGAGAAAGTTTGGTATTTGTTGTCTAATGCATGATTAGACAAATCGTTTTGGGCTGAGGCGATTGTATATGCTAGCCATCTCAAAAATGGATTGTCATCGACTGCGATAGGAGGTAATACTCCTCTAGAAGTTTGGTAAAAAAAAACTACTCAGGATTATGATTTGCTGCAAGTATTTGAAAGTCTGGTCTAGTTTAGTGCCAAAGATGGTAAAGTAAATCCGCGAGCAAAGAAGTTTATATTTTTGAGTGTTAAAAGAAATATGAAAGCTACAAGTTATGGGACTTCCAAAACAAGCAGATTAAGCTCAGTAAGCATGTCACATTGATGGGACTTTATTATTGAAGTCTACCATCTCTCAGCAGGTGGAGAGATTAAAGACCAAGGATGTATAGCAGCGGGTGGAGGTTGATGCTACTCACCACCTTCAGTTAGTTCGGTATCAGTAAGGAATTTACAGAATGTGACACCGGGTAGAGATTATGTAGCGAGTCTTGATGCTGAACAGGTTGAAGACATTAATGAGAATGTCAAATTATTTGCAGCTATTGGAACCAAGATAAATCCATGAAGGTGGGTGAAGAAGCATGAATCTTAAGTTGGTGACCGCGATAAGCGCAAATTGAAGGTCGTTGTTCTCCATAACGGTACTGGTAAGGAGATTCATATGACTCAGCCAGTTCGATTCACTACTGAAGATTTAGTCATAGTTACTTGAGCTCGATGAAACTCATTTGTATGAAATACGGATGACTTGATCCCTTGGGCAAGGTATGTAGGCAGCCACATAGGCGCAGCTGTTTCGTGATGCAACCCGAATGAAGCTATTTGGTGTATTTAAGTTCTCGATAAGCTAATTTGGATTTCACGTACATGTAAAGAGTTGGACTTCACATAAAGGTTAAGTGTTGGACTTCATGATCGAGCCAAATCTGCACAAAAAATACAGAAATTTAGAACAGTATTAGGTCCTCAATTCTACCGTGTAGCCTAGGGCTAACAGGTCGTGATCCGCAGGGAGGGACAGCCATGGAAGCGTTGTGTAAATTTCTCTCTTTTAATTTATCAAAACTAATTAATATTTATCTTCTCAATTTTATAAAAAAAAATTATTATGTTAAGTTAATAAGGAGATGGTAGAAGAAGAGATTATGGTGTTGTTGTTTTATTTATATAAAAAAGGAAAGACTAAAAAAGAGAATTATAACTCTAAACTAATGAATTGAAAAAGAAACAAAAAAAGTACTTACCTCTACCATTACATCATAAGAAAGACTTATCTCAGCATGAAGTAAAGCAAAGCAAATAGAAAGAGTAACTTGAACACGGTGCTTGACCAAATTGAGTACGATGAAGAAAAGTGAGAAAACTCTATTGATGTCACCTTCAATAAAAGTCTTTTGAAAAAGAATTACAATAGTGTCACTCTATAATAATTCTTCCTCTCTTTTTTCATGTAACTCTTTCTAACCTAAAAGAAAAAAATAAAAATTACATTGAAGAAGAAAAGAAAAAACTAAACTAAAGCTCTCTCTCTGAAATGGTGCTCTTCCTGCCTTTGAGGTATGAGGGTATTTATAGGAGAAAACCAGAGGGATAGAAAGCATATGAGATAGGAAGAGCTGGATATTTTTGAATTTGAATTCTCCCCTTATCTCCAAACTTGATTTGATTTATCTAAAAATTTAATTTGATCTGCAACTTGTTTGCGTGTTGATTGCTGAATATCACTTAACAAATGATAGAATTAGATAGAGTGATAAACAGAAGAATTCTAGCCCTTTAAGTCTTCTTTTTATAGCATCTTGAATCATTAGATTTGAGTTTAGGTAGCAAAAGTTATGATTAAAATGCTAAACTATATTCAGTCTGAATCCGAATCTAAATTGTTTCATCTCATCCGTTGATCTTCTCTCAATCCATTTATCCTCTTAGATTTTTAGTTTATTTTCTAGAATTGATAAGATGATCATTTATCTTCAGCAAAACAGATGGGGTCTTCAAATAATCTATTATTTCTTTGAAATGAGATGATATTACCTTATCTGATATATCCAGATTTCAGATAAGATAGCTTTTATAACCTTTGGATTTGAATCGATCTCTTTTCTTTTGAACTTTTGAATTTAATTGGATAAATTTCATGATTATCTTCTCTCTATCATACCCTGCATGAATTAGGACATTAAGACAAGTTATTTGCAATATTCATTACAGAATATATGTAGAAATGTAATAATATTTATGCAATATATATCTCCAAACATACCCCCACACTTATCTTTTGCTCGTCCTCGAGCAAAACAAAGAGAAAAGAAAAACTAAACTGACCAAACCTAACCCTTTTTCGTAGAAATCACGGTTGCACTTAGCACGTACAACAAGCCGTTAAACTTCTAGGTTACCCCTAGAGGACGAGTTTTGTCTCGTGAGGGTTTTCAGTGGATTGCACCCACAAAATCCATGAAGAAAAAGAAATAAATTGTTAGAATTTTTTTTGAAAATGCATTTTGAAAGAAAAAATATTTAAAGTATTAATGTAAAATTTCAAGTAATCTATAAGTCATAGGATTATCAAAACTTAATCATTTCTAAACTTAATCTTTATTCAAAAACTTATTTTCAATCAAGGTAAAGATTAAAATTGTATTTCTCATCTATTTTATTATTTTACCCTAAGTCATATGCACTTGTTACTGTGAAAATTGGCTTAGGATTCTTCAACTCTAACTCTTATGCCTTATTATTCTCTTTTTTATTTTAAGGTGGTAATATCCCTTAGCTCTATTAGGCTTTCTAGTTCACTCATGTAATGATTCTTAGTCGGTGACTCCCAAACCAGATGGTTTTAGGGCATCGGGTGAGAAAATACCCCAAGAACTTAGGACTCGAGCAAATAAGGCTACAAAACTAAAGATTTTTATTTATATGAACAACTTTTTGGCGTGAATATTTATGCTTTACGAGGCACAAATACCCAGCTTAATCAGAGGATTTTTTTTTGATATATGTATATATATATATTTTTATATAAAGCATAAGAATCTTTATTTTAGAATCCTAAGTGTGTAAGTGTATAAAGTGTGCATATTTCATTAAGCTAAAAATTAAGACTAAATTACTTTTTCAATTTTTCTTCCTAACCTCAAAATTAAACAAATAATTTTATTTTGACCAAGTATAAGAAATCCTAATTATGATCCTCTTATTTCTTAAAATTAACTTAATTTTTTACAAAAATATGTTATAGTATTATTTTTCTTTGAAACAGTTTTAAAGAAATTTTTTTATTTTTTTAATTAGCGAAGTTAGCATGTTAGTAAACCCTCCCCCACACCTAACTCATGCATTGTCCTTAATGTATGAATGAAATGCAATAATACATGAAAAAAGAAAAAGGGAAAGAAATTATCACCTTAAGGTGGTGGTTTCAGTGATGGTTTCATTGGGCCAAGCGTTTCTGCCAAATCTAGATATTGTGGATTTTCATGGAATCCACCTTTCATCACCTCTTTCTTGTTAACATTTTTATAATCCTCAATATGAATAAGATCATGCAAGATCCTAGCATGAAAATTTTCCCGATTATATGACTAGTCTTGAGATATCATCACAGAGTCATATTGATCTAATCCTTGGTCCAATAATAGAATGTGATTTTGTGGGATGGATGATTTGGGCTCAACAATGAAGAGAATGGGAACCGATACTCACTCGGGGAATAAAACTCAAATCAAGTTTAGATTCGAGAGTAAGAGTTGGTTTGTGAGTTTGGACCAAATCATAGAACTGAAGTTCACATTCTTCTCCTAATAATAGAATGTGACTATCCAAAATAAGTGGTTCATGTTCAAGCTTTATTTGGATAGGAATCAGTGTTGGCTTCCGAATTAGGTCCGAATCAGGTAAGGATACCGAAGTCAACATAGATTCAAAAAGTGAAATTGAATCACAATATTAAAAATCAGTATCACGTTCATCTTCAAGTTCAATCTCATTGAAATGAAAACTTGCCAATTTGTCAATGGATTGATATTGGTCTAGTTCAAAATTATGTGGTGAAATTGAATCTTGATTAAAATCTCTAAGATACCATGATTCTTTGTCAATATGGCTAGGAGAATCAGGAGTGATAGAAAATATATTAGGTAGAGTTTTCTTATTCCTGTCATTAATTGTTTTGACCAAATGACTCACTTTTGCTTCTAACCTATTAAGAGATTTGAGACAATCCGTTTGGGATTGAATACAATCATTTTGGGACTAGATCATAAATTTCATATTCTTTTCTAAGTCAACAGGTTCTTCTTGTTGTGGATGAACTTGAAAATTAAAGTAAGGATCTTGGATTTGAGAATCGTGTGGACTCAAGGAAGGCTACAAAAGTCTTTTCTAAAAAAGATTTCTCTTCTATAGGTTGGTCTTTGTATGGATTATAAGAAGCTGTTTGTTGGTAAGGTTGTTGATAGTAAGACTCAGGGGAGTTGTATCCCCACTGACTCGGTGAAGAGTGATGATGATTGTCCCATTCTTGTTCATAGTACTGGGATTGGAGCATATATTGATTCGGATAAGACCAATCTGGCATACTTGGTTGATAGAGTTATATAATGTCGGGTTGGTAATATCTGAATTGAAAGAGGTTGGGGTGAAATATGGATTTGAGTTATAATCAGAATAATTATAATTATTATCCAGTTTCAAAAGAACAAATAAAAACAAACAAATAAACAAACAAGAAAATAAAGAAAAATCTAACCTATATTAGGGTAGAGCTTAGACCTAGATGACTCCTAACTGTTGATTAACCACAGGAGTTATATTGCAGAATCTGACTACAAGTTAATCGGCCAGGTAGGGGAAAGATTGGTGGGAGGTATCCTTACCTAAGCAACGGGTCTAATCATGTCAAACCACCAGCCTTCGGGATTTCGCCCCTCAATCCCCAACCTTATACACCGATTTGGCAAGAGTCAACTTCTAACAACTTCCCCCTTAGGTCAATCCCTATTTGAGTATGAGATGTCCCTAGGGTTTATGTTTACTTAATTTTATGTTAGGCTGGGTTAGTGAGTTAGGAGATGATTTTCGGGCTAAGTAAGGGTAATGACTTCCCCACCTTATCTTGTTTAAGGATATGCCCTTAGTCTTTTTAGTGCAGTGTACAAGTATAAAGCAAAAGGTAACATTCAAGCAATATGAATCACTCAAAATATGTTTCCTAAACTAATATGCAAAGCACACATACCTTTGCTCCAACACTCTTCAACAGTAATGTAAAAAACGAAATAGACAGATGCCCTAAGATGCAAGAGTCTAAACTTTTTTTAGCATTTACAAAGTAACAAGTTATTGTTGATTAGAAATATATACAGAGTGAGTTAAATAGATAAATTAATAACTGCAGAGAGCTAATCTTTGAAAAGTAACCTGAAAGAGACTACAGCTAGTAGTTCACCACAATTGTGGGCTGTGATGCTCTGCCTTCTTAGACAGAGGCACAGAGTAGTAATATGTCCACTGCAGCTCCTAGTTTTTTGTAATGAGCCCCTATAACCAAAACAAAAAAGAAAAGGGAATAAGTCGTTAAAGTAAATCAAAAAGAAAAGAAAACTTACTGTCCCTCCTCGACAATGGTGCCAAAATTATGATCGAGCCAAACCTGCACAAAAAATATAAAAATTAGAATAGTGCTAGGTCCTCAATTCTACCTATAGTCTAGGGCTAACGGGTCGTGATCCACAGGGAGGGACAGCGATGGAAGCATTGTGTAAGTTTCTCTCTTTTTAATGTAACAAAACTAATTAATATTTATCTTCTCAATTTTATAAAAAGAAAATAAAATTATTATGTTAAGTTAAGAAGGAGATGGTAGAAGAAGAGAATGTGGTGTTGTTGTTTTATTTATATAAAAAAGGAAAGACTAAAAAAAGAGAATTATAACTCTAAACTAATGAACTGAAAAAGTAAATAAAAAGAGTACTTACCTCTACCATTGAATCATAACAAAGACTTACCTCAGCATGAAGTATAGCAAAGCAAATAGAAAGAGTAACTTGAACACGGTGCTCGACCAAATTGAGTACAATGAAGAAAAATGGGAAAACTCTATTGATGTCACCTTCAATAAAAGTCTCTTGAAAAAGAATTACAATAGTGTCATTGTACGATAATTCTTTCTCTCTTTTATCATGTAACTCTCTCTAACCTAAAAGAAAAAAATAAAAATTACATTGAAGAAGAAAAATAAAAAAAACTAAACTAAAGCTCTCTCTGAAATGGTGCTCTTCCTGCCTTTGAAGTATGAGGGTATCCATGGGAGAAAACTAGAGGGATAGAAAGCGTATGAAGATAGGAAGAGCTGGATATTTCTGAATTTGAATTCTCCCCTTATCTCCAAACTTGATTTGATTTATCCAGAAATTCAATTCTGATCTGCAACTTGTTGGCGTATTGATTGTCGAATATCACTTAACAAATGATAGAATTGGATAGAGTGATAAACTGAATAATTGTATCCCTTTAAGTCTTCTTTTTGTAGCATCTTGAATCATTAGATTTGAGTTTGGTTAGCGAAAGTTATGATTAAAATGCTAAACTATATCCAGCCTGAATCTGAATCTAAATTGCTTCATCTCATTCGTTGATCTTCTCTCAATTCATTTATCCTCTTGGATTTTCAGTTTATTTTCTAGAATTGATAAGATGTTCATTTGTCTTCAGTGAAACAGATAGGGTCTTCAAATAATCTATTATTTCTTTGAAATGAGATGATATTATCTTATCTGATATATCCAGATTTCAGATAAGATAGCTTTTATAACCTTTGGATTTGAATCGATCCCTTTTTTGAACTTTTAAATTTAATTGGATAAATTTCATGATTATCTTCTCTCTATCATCCCCCGCATGAATTAGGACATTAAGACAAGTTATTTGCAATATTCATTATAGAATATATGTAAGAATGTAATAATATTTATGCAATATATGTAACCAAACACTTCACATAGAGGTGAAGTGTTGTGATCTCGATGAAAATCGATCTTCCGGAGAGAAGATAGTTAAACTGGCATAAGGGGGGTGTACATCCAGTTTGTTGAGCCGATGTTGGTATATGGTGTGCTCTACTCAGTTTAGTTGGACCATCTTGAAGATATTTAGACTGCAGTGTCAGTCAGTTGGAGAGTCAGTATAGGCTCATGTTGGATTCTTCTTGAGGTCATTTGGAATAGTGTTTCATTCAGTTGCTGAGTTGTAAACACGTTCGGTGGTTGGCTTATATGGTGTTGTTTCTCTTTGATGGAGTGTTAGGAAGGCATGTATGGTGCATTCCGTTTGGATAGCTGAGCTGAAATTTGAAATCTTTACCATTGATATTGGAGTTTGGAGAAAGTTGCTAGTGGCGACGACAAACTCAATTTGGATCTAGTGCGATCATCTGAAATCAATTGAATACGTGCTAGCGATTTGTTTTTTAGGAACCAGTTTCGTCCATTTGGTCAAGTCGAGATCGTTTGTTAATTTCACCGAGATCGTGTGTCGATTTCGTCCGGAGCACTCAAGCCGAGATCGTGTGTCGATTTCGCCAGATATTCATTGGAGTTTAGCTCAGATTTGAAAAATTTTCACCGAGTAGAAGAATTATAGGGAGAGAGGAATTAAAAAGCTATAGTAGAGTTTTTTAAACTTATTGGGAGAAATAGTACAGAGATCAGAATCCAAAAGGAGCTAGAATAGTGAATTGCTGGCCAGAACTGTGGCCGGCCGATACCTGGTCGACTGACGTGCACAACATGCACATGCGCAGCTCGGTCGACCGCCCAATTGACCGTAGTGAGGAGAATGGTCGACCAGCACAGTCGATCGATTGGCATGCCTTATTCTCTGTTGGGTTCGGTCGGCCGACTGATCGGCCGACGGGATGCGTCGGTCGACCACCCGGTCGGCCGATAGGGGACTGCTTCTCCTGTTTGGATTCAGACTTCGTTTTTGAATTGAAATTGGATCCAATTGGGCTTCCTAGAACCCTGGGACTCTCTGCCTATAAATAAAGAGTTAGAACCCTCTTGAATTTTATGGAAGGAAAAATTCGTACTTGATTGTTGAATCAATAAAATCTCTCCCCCTTACCCCGAGGATATAGGAAAATTGTCGAACCTCGTTAAATATTGTATTGCTTTTTCTCTTGTTATTTGTTCTTGCTCTTTTGGGTACTTCTCCGCTGCATCTCTCTCTGTTGCTTGGTTCCTCAGTGGTTGTTGCAAAGGCTAGTGCGTGCAACAGTATACAATGCTGAAAGGAATGTTTTTCTAACTCTCAAGTTCCGAACCCAAACCTAACTCAAGAGTATGATATGTATGGACTATACCGTGAATTAAATGCATATTTTATATTGACAACTCAACAAGTAGCTTTCTTCAACGTTGTGTATTTATTTTGAAGATTGATAATGTCTTAATAAATTAAGACGGGGATTGAAAACGACATTTAAGATGACTACTTATGAATTTTCTCTAGCGGGAACGAGAAGGTGGAAATTTTCTCTAACAATGACGAGAAGGTGAAGAAAAAGAGATAACATGTGGCATTAAATATTGGTGTAGTTCGCCAACTATCAAAATTTCTGTCTGTTACTATTATGTGTGATAATATTGTTGGATGATTTGGTTCATAATATGAATTAAGCACAATATTATGAAATTAATTAAGTTGATAATGTTGCGAACTTCCGTAATATTTTTGCGTTTGAGAGTGAACGACTCACCCTCATGTGAAAACCTAACCTAAGATGAATTATTAACTGTTAAATTACTTGCAACGACTATTTGAATTATAATAATTTGTTAGTTGAAATGCTATTTGCTTCTATTTAATAGTTGCATTAGTGTATGTTACTTTTCATCATTTTAAGAGTGCATTTTCTTTGTATTTAAGACTTGAAATCTAGGATATCTTTATTTAATGCATGCATTTAGTTTGTTTGAGTATAAGATTCTCCACTGCATCTTCTTTTTTGATTTTTTGCATTTGAGCCATCATGGCTAGTAAACATTATAGGGACAACCAATTTTGACCAGCTACACAATCTCTGTAAGGGGTTATATGTCCGTTCAGGATTAAATGGTCATATTTAAGAATTTAACTCATTGTAGTGACGTGAGAGAATATCATTTCAAGACTATAATTAGATTTGTTTGGGGTTCAAGGCCTAAAATAAAACGTGCTATGATTACTGGCCCTTATGAATTAGACACAGTTGAAGAGGCCTTTAATGTTGCATTAAAGTTAGACTTGACTTTCAAAATACTAGTCAATGTCAATGACCGGTATTCTAAGTATGAGAGATATAGACATTATGATTATTAGTGCCCCTCGAAGAGTCAACATGTTAAACCTGTGCCCACTGATGATGTTGACTACTCGAAGGTTGTTGAGGATGTCCACGTTCCTTCTAAGATTGCTAGTGTAATTGAAAATATAGCAGTTAGTTTTGACACACCAATTATTAATGAAATCCACATGTCTTTTGATAGTGTCAGTGATAACGTGGATGAGATAGTTGAGTCTAATACACTGACAGTGCCTAGTAAGCCATTCAGTTCCCTTGTGCTGAATATAGTTTTATGGTTGTTCATATTGATTTAACTTTTAGTGAGTTACTGGAGTTTCTTGCCAAGATCCAACAAATGATTTCTAGTGTTTCTTCTTTTTTAGTTGTTTGGAGCTTGTGTCTGAGTCCAATGTATCTCCATTGTTGGATGTGTGTCCTTCTAGGCATTCTATATATCTCATTCCCTCATCATTAGGAGTTATGCTTAGAGTGCCTACTGCACTACATTTGCTTGTTGCATATATTAATGATATCACTAGGCCGATAACAATTTGCAATAACACCTACAAATTTGCTGCATACTCATATAGTATTTTGTAGGAATTTGCATTTGATAGTAAGGTGATGGTTCCGAGTCACCCTCAGGCTGCGAGGAAGTTGAACGCTTGTGTACAGATTTCGATAAGAGTCTAAAGAGAAGTGCTTTCATTGCTTACTAGTCGAATAGCTCATGGGATCCTGATATGAGTTCTATCTTCAGTAGGGATGATGCGCCTCACTCTACTCTTTATTTCTTGATCGAGCTGTCAGCTTCCACAGTCGACCCGTCACAGAGACTAGTTCCACCTCCACCACCATGGTCTCGACGTGATGTATCAGTGTTGCTGCCACAGCCACCACCTAGGCCTGATTGAGATGCTTCATGAGGGGAGTCCTCACTCGATAGGGTCAAGTTTCTCCCACCGGGGGGAATGATGGGGACATCACCTCAATGCTAATTATCTTTTTTATGTCTTAGTCTGTTTGAGTGTAGTTTTTATTTCTAGTGTATTTTTTTAGTACCATGTCAGTTATATCCGAAAACCAAACTTTTGTAAAGCCTATAAATAGGCATCAAACTTCTTTTATTCAGTAGACAATGAATAATTAAAACTTTTTCAGTTAAATTTCTTGAGATCTTGAGTTCTTGAGGTTGGGGTGCGAAACCTTTGGTGTAAGGGGTTGAAGCCCGCGTAAGGAGTGCGAAGCAAAAATCTATCCGGTTCTTTCTTATAAACTCTAATTTCTCTTTTCATTATTCTTTTTAAAAACCTAGTTTTTTTTTTTCTTTTTTTTTGAATTGAAAGTGATTGCAATCCTAAGTTAATAAGAGAATCACAATTCTGCATTCTAGTTCTACTTTCTTTGACAATAGGGGGAGACGAGAGATAGCCATTTAAATAAGTATTTTTCATATATCCATCCCCTTGACCTTGTACGTCCTATTACACGCACGTAACCGACCACTGAATTCTTCGGAATTGGATCCTGATCATGTAATGTTAACTTAGGAATGATTCTGAGGCTGAGAGTTTTTTATTCTCTCACCCCATTAAAATTTCATTTCGGAATGATTCTGAGGTTGAAGTGGTTATACTAAAAAAATTCCTGAGAATAGTTGCAGCTGAGCTTGGAGCAGTCAATCCTTTTTGTTCAAGGTTTTCTGTTTGTAGAATAGCTTCCATGTGGATGACTTATTTGTCTTTGGCTTTTTAGGTGGTAACCCAACCAAAATGTGTTCCTTAAGAAAATATGTTAGTTTAATTGCTTCAATGATATTATTCTCTTATTCTACTTAGTCTTGCGCATAATATGATGAAACTGATAAATATCTGTTGGACTGCTTATTATTTATTAATAGTTCCCATATCATAGTTATGTACTCTCATCTTAAGAATCTTCCTCTTTTCTTGAATGCCATCATTCACTTAAACTAATTCTTGTAGCCTATTCAATTTCTTTGCTACTTGAGATGTGCTCCTAGCTCTTAAGAAATATGTGTGTAGGTATACTCTTGAAATCTAGGTCTAAATTAAGAAGGAAGATGAATACTCTTATTGCAATAAGATAAATGTTAGATCTCTTTATATCAGGTTACTAATAAACCTCTCTCAAGTTCTCTTCCCATGGACGTAGGCCAAGTTTGGACTGAACCACGTTAAATCACATGTTCTTTCTTATTTCTCTTTTGTCTAGGTATTGCTACTTTGTTTTACAATAATTTTCTTTCGCAAGTACTGATTATATTATCGAGTTCCGCAAGCGTGGATCCCGGAGTAACGATTGGTGTCATAGCATATCAATTTCGCAACAGAATGTGCTTTCATCAGTTAATAATTGTTTAGAGCTTGGTTTAGTCCAGTTTTTCGATGAGATGATTCAGAAACCATTTTCATCCTTAAATTTTGCCTGGTAAAAGTGCATTAGCCAACTCGTATTGGTCACCCCACCCTGATAATGGACAAATTTACAAAAAAAAATTGTTCCATCAAGTTTACTTTTCTTGAGCTTCATTAGGGAAAGGTATCTAAATCCCTCAACTTTACTAGTCAAGCTAGGGACATCCGAGAAAAATAGGGAGATAGTTAACGAGATTACTGTTGCTTGAGGCTATTTTCGAAGGTGGTCACCATATTTGGTTTGCAGCTGGCTAGGCGATATGATAGAGAGAAGAGGAGGAAGTGAGATGAGGAGAGAAGAGGGGGTCTTGAGGGACATCCAAGAAAATAAGGACGGAGAGGTCCAAGGGTGAGGGTGATAGGTCTGTGAGTGGGACAACTTGGTCAGTGTTTTGGATGTGGATTTTAAGTGCTGGATATTTTTCACTTATTAAAGTCCTTCCTACTATATCAAAACTTGAATATTTTGGTGAGAGTTTGGAGTTATACACTAACATCCTAACATGTCCCCCCACAGGTCGAACACCCTCTTTATGAGTGTGGGGCTGGCCGGCTGTTTTTGATGGGATTACCGAGAGAGCAACTACACATTGACATAAAAGACCCGCAAGAGTTAGTGATGCGGAACGAAAAGAGGAAGAAGAGAAAGAGGGAAAAAGAAATTAGGGTTTTAGAGGAAGAAGGGAGAGAAACATGATAAAGATGGATTTGGGATTCAGCTGTCAGGCGATCTTTCTCTCACTTTGCACATCACCATGCAAAAGATTCAAAATTGAATAGCACATAGGCATGCTAAACAAAAAATTTCATTTAATCAAATCATTATAGTCTACCAAATGATTTACAAGTCTTGGTTTTAAATAGGCCTACACACTAAGAAGTAACAAGTAATACTGTCAATTCCGATCTTGGTCGAGGTTGTCTACTACTGAAACGGAACAATATGTTATTAGGTGTTTGAGGTTTTGTTTTATTAGTGTGAAGAATTTTCTGAAGAGAAAGATCTGCAATAATAGATGTTTAGTACTTGAAATTTATCTTAAATGATTAGATTGCGACAAATTTTCCTTTTGATTCTAAAGGGTGCATTGATTCCTCATCGTATAGATACCTATGAACCAAGTAACAGACTAAACACATTGACAATATCAAAATTCACCCTCTATATCTCAACATTTTATAATATTTATGTGTAATTTATTCATATAACTAATAAGTTTAAGGTAACAAGTAATACAGTCATAACATGTACGCCATGTTTTCATGATAATTTAGGAGCTACTTGTTTGTCTCAGAGAGAACAACTTATTATAATCTCCACAGCTTTGGATGATAACAACACCTTATTCTCCAATTTCATAAGCTTTCTGAGATAACCTTGGAACGGGGTGGGCCATCAAAGGGACAACCCGTTGCATTGTCAGCCCAAATGCCGCCTCCATGTCCAACTTCTCTGCCACCTGGCCGTCAGGCAAAGCCCAGTCAAAGGCGTGAAGAAGAGTCGCAGTCAGAACCTCGACCATCCTCAGGCCCCAGCTCAGCGCGACGCAGATCCTTCTCCCCGCCCCAAACGGTATGATTTCAAAATCATTCCCTTTGACGTCGAGGTTCTCGTACCCTCCGCCGGGGAGGAACCGGGCTGGGTTGAACTCTAGTGGGTTGGCCCACACATTTGGATCGCGGGCTATGGCCCAAATATTCACCAAGAGCATCGCATTTTTTGGGATGTGGAAACCATTGACCTCACAGGCCTCAGAGGCCATGTGTGGGACGGCCAGCGGCGTCGAGGGGTGGAGACGGAAGGTTTCTTTGACGATGGCCTGGAGGAAAGGGAGTCGGGGGAGGTCCGTCTCGGAGACGAGACGGTCCCGGCCCACGACCAAGTCGAGCTCCACTTGGGCCTTCTTTAAGATCTGAGGATTACGGATCATTTCAGACAAGGCCCATTCCACAGTGCTGGATGTTGTGTCTGCTCCAGCTGTGAGCATGTCCTGTTAAGTTGAATGTCAGAGAATTAGTACGGAGAAATAAATAAGAAATTGTTAACATAAACATATTCAAGCTTATAGGGTAGATTTAGAAATTTTTAGAAAAAGGTTAAAACTGGAATGACAAGTAAATATGAAAAAGTTAAATTAATAAATTGAATTTTTTTCAGGTTCTTCTTTTTTTCTTATAAAGAAGTATTTTTGTAACATTTCTCACAAATTTTTAATACTAATTTCTTCTTGATAAATGATTTACCTTAATTGTGACTGAGTATGTTTGGATGTTGATCCCTGCCAATATCATATTTCAATATTAGTTGCTTATAATTTATTGCTTATTCTTTTCTAATAATTTTATCTCGAAACAAAAAATATTCTATTACTCCGTAATTGTCTGAGCGATTTTACCTTAATAACAGATGAATATATTTGTAAATTAAGTTAAAAACTTGAGGATATATAAGTAAATATTGTTGGCCCAAGGTTACAATCAACCCATGTTTAGTGTATTTTGATGATTACAAAACATATTAGTTATTTGTACTAATATCATTTGTTGTTTAAAGTGTGTTTCAGGTTTATTATCATACTAGAAGTACTCTCACTCATATACAAAGATTTTGGACTCTAATACAAGCTATTGGATTCAAGACAAGTCAAATTGGGCTCAAAGTGCAATATTGAAGATCAAGTGGAGATTGCCCATGTTGAAGTCTTGAAGACCTAGAAGCTTGTAAGTGTAGTTTTTGTTAAAGATAGGATATGTAAATTTTGGCTCTAGGATTTGCACACACATGTGTCTTGAATATGTCTATGTTTTTGGGAATGGTATTTCTAAGTTTATGCCTTAGTTCATACTTACATGTACCCAAAGCCTTATATCTTCAAAACTTGTTTAAATACATGTATATAAACTATTTTTAGCATAACACTTAGCTTAAGATTTTTAAAGGAATTTTTACAAATTTTTCTAACTCAAAAAATCTGCCCAGAAAACTGTTTTCCAGGCAGACCGGTCGACCGACCCTAAATATCAGTCGACCGGCTGCTGTGGCCAGACATGCACGAGGCTGTGCATGTCTGCCGGTCGACCGACCCTAAATATCGGTCGACTGATTTTTGTGGTCTGCTCTCTGTATCTTTCGGTCGACTGGGTCGGTCGACCGATAGAAGGAAACTGGGTTTCCTTCTGTGAGATCGGTCGACTGGCAGTCAACCGGAGCCTCAACGGCTCTTTTGCCAGCAGAGACCCGGTCGACCGGAAGTCGACCGGTAAGCCTGCAACAAGCCCAACGGCTCTTTCCTTTTTGGGCATTTCTGAAAAACTGTTTTTGGGTTTCTCTTTAACAGAGTTTTTAGGAGTTGTTGGGGTGCTTTTGCAGAAGATTTTAGCAGGAAAAATCAGGGTTTTAACCTATTCTCTCCCTATAAATAGTGGGGAATAGGCCTTAGTTATACACCAAGAAAAATACAAGTTTTCATTGTTTTTCAAGAGAAAGAGAAAAATAGTTTAAAGCTTTCATTTCCATTCTTTTAAGTTTGTTTTTCAGTTGTTGTTTGATCTCTAATATCACTCTACAACTGAAGCTTTTCTCACCACACTTCATAGAGCCAAAATCTCATATTCTTTCTATAAGTGAAGTTGTAAAAGAGTGAGAGTGTTTGTAAAAGAAGTGTTTTGTAAAAGAGAAAGAGTGTTGTGGTCTAGTTGAGATCACAAAGTTGTAACCTTTGTTCTTGTGGAGACAAGCTCTTCGGTGGAGCTTCGTTGTAAGGTGTAAAGCTACGGGCTTGAGGTCTTTGGAGGCCTAACTTGTACGGGATCCTAAGGGGATAGTGGAAACCCTTCACGGAGGTGAAGGCGGGGACTAGAGCTACGGGCTCGAACCTCGAAACAAATCACTTTGTTTGCGATTGGCTTGGCGTTCCTCTTGCTTAATTTCTTGCTTCAATTACTTCCAATTTATTGCTTGTGAACTAACCTTTACTTGTGCTATCCTTACTTGTTTATTTTACTTGCTTTCAATATTTCTTGATACATTACTTGTGTGCATTTCATCATCACATTTCATACTTGAAATTGTTCGATCACACCTCAATACAACACGGTTGCATTGCGCACCTCTAACCCATTTAAGGGGAATTGGGAGGAAGGAGTTCAGAACCTCGCAAGGGGTATTCGGCTCTTAGTCGTGTTTTGAGAGATCGTTGCATCACTCACTTAAGTAAAATTTAAAAAGAGCATTAGATTAGCAATTACACCTATTCACCCCCCTCTAGGTGTATTTCAATTGGTATCAGAGCTTGGACTCTAGGATTTGGTTTAACAACCTTAGAGAAGATCCACGTTTGCTAATCATTTCATCCACATTCATTTAAAAATGGCCGATGGAATTAAAACCCCACCTAAGTTTGATGGACTTAACTTTCCCATATGGAAAGTTAAGATGACCGTGTTTTTGCAATCTCTAGGTAGCCGAGTTGCAAAAGCCGTGACTAAGTCCTTTAGTGTACCCCCCGGTGACGAATCCACTTGGTCCGAAATAGAGACTAAGGAATTCGATGCCAATGCCAAAGCTCACTATGCACTCCTACAAGCCCTAAATGATGATGATATTGCTAGGGTTATACATTGCAAATCCGCATATGAGATTTGGTCACATTTGATAGTCACACACGAAGGGACATCACAAGTTAAGAAGGCTAAGATTGACCTTCTTAGGTCCCAATATGAAACATTTAGCATGCAAGAAAATGAAACCATAGATGATATGGTTACAAGATTTACCAAGATTACTAATGGACTCTCTTCTTTAGGTGAAGATATCAATAATGATCAAAGAGTGAGGAAGATCATCCGTGCTCTTCCTACTTCATGGGAGGTCAAAGCAACAACCTTGAAGGAACTCAACGACAATGAGGAGATGGAGCTCATAGGTCTCATTGGGAACCTCAAAACCCATGAGATGGAAAGGAAAGCAAGAGAGGACATGGCACCTACCAAAAGAAGACCATTGCCTTCAAAAGTCATGCTACCTACTCCGACGAAGATGACGAAGAAGAAGATGACGAGGAGCTCTCACTTCTAGTCAAAAATGTCCGGAGGATGTACAACAAGGCAAAGTTCCAAGGAAGAAGGAGATGGCAAGGAGGCAAGGAAGAAAGGAAGATCATTTGCTTTAATTGCCAAAAGCCGGGACACATAGTAGCGGAGTGTCCGGACAAAGTAAAGCCATCTTCATCCAAGAAGCCATACAAGAAAAAGGCTATGAAAGCAACATGGGATGACGAAAGTGAATCCGAGGAGGAGATTGACACCGCCAATATGTGCTTCATGGCAAATGAGAGCACAAGCAAGGTAACCCCCCCAACTTTTCTTGATGAAGATTTATCCATGGATGAGTTAAGTGAAGCATTTATGGAACTCTCTCAAAATTATGATTTCATGAAGAAAAAGTATTTGAAAATGAAAAAGGATAATGAATCACTTAGTATTCAAGTTGTAAATCTTACAAAAGAAAAGGATAATTTAGTTTCCACCTTGACCACTACTAAAAATGATTTTGAAAAATATAAGACTTCTTGCAAGGGTAAGACCCCACTAATTGATTCTAATGAGATTGCCATGCTTAAGGAAAGATTAGACTCATTAGATGTTATTTTGAAAAAGTGTAGTGAATTTGATAAAAAGAAGATTGAGGCTATGTTTCCTAAGAAACAAGCCCCAAAGAAAAATGCTCATGCTCATGTTCATGTTCATGCTACACAACCTAAACAACATGGCAAACCCAAAAGCATGCTCACACTACTACACATACACATCATGCATTCATGTATAGAAAAGTGTACACATGCTCACATTGTGGAAGGAAAGGACACTTAGCTAATTTTTGCTATGATAGACTAAGTGCATCACATCATAATGTTTGGGTTCGTAACACTAACTTTCAAGGACCCAAGAAAGTTTGGGTACCAAAATCAACTATTGTTTTAAATGATATAGGTACTTTCCAAAGCCCAACGACGTAGAGGTTTGTGGTATCTTGATAGCGGTTGCTCAAGGCACATGACTTGGGACATCAACAACTTTGCAACCCTATCAAGATATCATGAAGGTGGCACCGTCACCTTCGGAGATGACGCCAAGGGTAAAATCGTCGGTATTGGTAATGTAAAACTTGGCACCTCTCCTTTAATTGAAAATGTGGTTTTAGTTGATGGCCTCAAGCATAATCTCTTGAGTGTTAGTCAACTTTGTGATAAAGGTTTTGATGTTGTTTTTGATAATGTTTCTTGTAAAGTGATTGATAGAACTTCTAATGTTTGTGTATTTTCCGGTTTTCGTGAAAGCAATGTTTACATGATTGATATGTTAAATATGTCTTGTAATATTACTTGTTTAAAAGCCCTCGATGACGACTCTTGGCTGTGGCATAGGAGATTAGGCCACGTTTCATTTGACCATATTTCTAGGCTTAACTCTAAGGAAATGGTGAAGGGTATTCCTTCATTGAACTTTGAAAAGGACCGAGTTTGTGACGCATGTCAATTTGGGAAACAAACTAAGTCCTCATTCAAATCAATTAAGGATATCATGTCATCACGTCCATTAGAGCTAATCCACATGGATTTATTTGGCCCTACACAAACCAAAAGTTTAAGTGGGAGTAGATTTGCTTATGTTTTAGTAGATGATTTTTCGCGTTTTACTTGGGTTTATTTTCTTGAACATAAAAGTCAAACCTTTTCATATTTTCAAGCCTTTAAGAAAAGAGTTGAAAAGGAAAATGACTCCTCAATAAATAAAATAAGAAGTGATAGAGGAGGTGAGTTCATTAACCTTCCCTTTACCGCTTTTTGTGAGGAACATGGAATAAAACATGAACTTTCTTGTCCTAGAACTCCACAACAAAATGGAGTAGTTGAGCGGAAAAATCGTACTTTGCAAGAGATGGCTAGGACTATGTTAAATGAATATGGTCTACCACATTATTTGTGGGCCGAGGCCGTTCATACTTCATGTTACATTGCAAATCGTGTTTTCCTATGTAAAAATACTACTAAGACTTCTTATGAGATGTATTTTTCTAGAAAACCTAATGTTTCTTATTTCAAAGTGTTTGGTTGCAAATGCTTTGTTTTAAATACAAATATTAATTTGGGAAAATTTGATGCTAGATCATATGAGGCTATTTTTGTAGGTTACTCAAATACTAGTAAGGCTTATAGAGTCTTCAATAGGTCAACTTTGACTATTGAGGAATCTATTCATGTTAAATTTGAGGAATCTAACAAGTTTGTTAAGAATTGTGTAGAAATTGATGCTTTAGATGAAGGCTTGGAGAAAGTGACCTTGGAGGATGCTTCTACCATGGGAGACAAGCCAAAGGATGGTGATGGAAGTGAAGCCAAAGTGGAAGAGGCTCAAGGAAATGAACATCAAGCAAATGAAGAGGAGCCTTCTCAACCACTACCAAAGGATTGGAGATTCAATCCTCATCATCCCAAGGACCTCGTCATAGGTGAAGTATCAAAAGGGGTAACCACTCGCTCTAAGATTCAAGATTTTTGTGGTAATTTTGCTTTTATTTCACACATAGAACCTAAAAATGTCCTCGAGGCCGAGGCCGATTCATATTGGTTGCTTGCAATGCAAGAGGAGCTCAATCAATTTGAGCGCAATCAAGTTTGGCACCTTGTTCCTAGGCCCCAAGATAGACCAACTATTGGCACTAAATGGATCTTTAAGAACAAGTTGGATGAATCGGGTAATGTAGTTAGAAACAAGGCTAGGTTAGTTGCCCAAGGTTACACTCAAATCGAAGGGATTGATTTTGAAGAAACCTTTGCACCCGTAGCACGGCTCGAAGCCATACGGATGACCTTAGCATATGCCTCATTTAAAGATTTTAAGTTATTTCAAATGGATGTAAAGAGTGCTTTTCTTAATGGTTATATTGATGAGGAGGTGTATGTTGAACAACCTCCCGGGTTTGTTGATCCTACACACCCTAATTATGTTTATAAATTAGATAAAGCTCTATATGGTTTGAAACAAGCCCCTAGGGCTTGGTATGAAAGATTGTCTTCATTTTTGCTTTCAAATGATTTTAAGAAAGGAAAAGTTGATAAAACATTATTTACCAAACATGTAGATCAAGATATCCTCATAGTTCAAATTTATGTTGATGACATTATTTTTGGATCTACTAATGTTTCTCTTTGCAAGAATTTTGAATCATGCATGAAAAGGGAATTTGAGATGTCTATGATGGGGGAGCTCAACTTCTTTCTTGGACTTCAAATCAAGCAACGTAGTGATGGGACATTCATCAACCAAGCCAAGTACACCAAAGAACTCATCAAGAGGTTCGGGCTTGAAGGATCCAAAGTAGCAAAGACTCCCATGGCAACCACTACAAAACTTGACAAGGATGAACAAGGTAAGGAAGTAGACATCAAATTATTTCGTAGCATGATTGGTAGTTTACTTTATCTTACGGCTAGTAGGCCGGATATAATGTTTTCCGTATGTTATGTGCACGTTTTCAATCATGTCCTAAGGAATCACACTTAATTGCGGTAAAACGCATAATTAGGTACCTTAAGGGCACAATTGATTTAGGTTTGTGGTATCCAAAAACTAACCAATTTACCATGACTAGTTATTCGGATGCCGACTATGCCGGTTGTAGGGTAGATAGGAAGAGTACAAGTGGAACATGCCAATTCTTAGGTAATTGTCTTGTGTCTTGGTCTTCCAAAAAGCAAAATAGTGTAGCCCTTTCAACCGCCGAGGCGGAGTATGTAGCGGCCGGAGCTTGTTGTGCACAAGTTCTTTGGATGCAACATACTCTTCTCGATTTTGATTTGCATTTTGATCATGTTAAAATTTATTGTGATAATACTAGTGCTATTCACATGACCAAAAATGCTAATCAACATAGTAAAACCAAACATATAGACATTAGATATCATTTTCTTAGAGATCACTTTGAAAAAGGTGACATTGATATAGATTTTGTTTCTACCGATTTTCAACTTGCGGATATTTTCACAAAACCTTTAGATTATGCAAGATTTTCTTTTATTTGTGGTGAATTAAATGTTTGTAAATTGATACTTAAAGTATCTTAGTTTGTTTTGTTTTGGTTTTTAATATGTGTTAAATTTTTTTTGTTTTAACCCTTTTTGATGTATGACAAAAAGGGGGAGAAAAATGTATGAGTTTGGAGAAATACTAAGTTTTTTTTTAGTTGTTTTAATATTTGGTTCATGTTTGAGTTTCTTATTTATGGTGATGACTTTGTTTTAAAAATGATTTTTGTATGCTTACATAGTTTCTCATATTCATGTTAAATATATATAGCATTGTTTAAGGGGAGCTTTTCAAGCTTTTCCTCTTTTATTTGTTTAATAACTCATATGTTTTGTCATCATCAAAAAGGGGGAGATTGTTGGCCCAAGGTTACAATCAACCCATGTTTAGTGTATTTTGATGATTACAAAACATATTAGTTATTTGTACTAATATCATTTGTTGTTTAAAGTGTGTTTCAGGTTTATTATCATACTAGAAGTACTCTCACTCATATACAAAGATTTTGGACTCTAATACAAGCTATTGGATTCAAGACAAGTCAAATTGGGCTCAAAGTGCAATATTGAAGATCAAGTGGAGATTGCCCATGTTGAAGTCTTGAAGACCTAGAAGCTTGTAAGTGTAGTTTTTGTTAAAGATAGGATATGTAAATTTTGGCTCTAGGATTTGCACACACATGTGTCTTGAATATGTCTATGTTTTTGGGAATGGTATTTCTAAGTTTATGCCTTAGTTCATACTTACATGTACCCAAAGCCTTATATCTTCAAAACTTGTTTAAATACATGTATATAAACTATTTTTAGCATAACACTTAGCTTAAGATTTTTAAAGGAATTTTTACAAATTTTTCTAACTCAAAAAATCTGCCCAGAAAACTGTTTTCCAGGCAGACCGGTCGACCGACCCTAAATATCAGTCGACCGGCTGCTGTGGCCAGACATGCACGAGGCTGTGCATGTCTGCCGGTCGACCGACCCTAAATATCGGTCGACTGATTTTTGTGGTCTGCTCTCTGTATCTTTCGGTCGACTGGGTCGGTCGACCGATAGAAGGAAACTGGGTTTCCTTCTGTGAGATCGGTCGACTGGCAGTCAACCGGAGCCTCAACGGCTCTTTTGCCAGCAGAGACCCGGTCGACCGGAAGTCGACCGGTAAGCCTGCAACAAGCCCAACGGCTCTTTCCTTTTGGGCATTTCTGAAAAACTGTTTTTGGGTTTCTCTTTAACAGAGTTTTTAGGAGTTGTTGGGGTGCTTTTGCAGAAGATTTTAGCAGGAAAAATCAGGGTTTTAACCTATTCTCTCCCTATAAATAGTGGGGAATAGGCCTTAGTTATACACCAAGAAAAATACAAGTTTTCATTGTTTTTCAAGAGAAAGAGAAAAATAGTTTAAAGCTTTCATTTCCATTCTTTTAAGTTTGTTTTTCAGTTGTTGTTTGATCTCTAATATCACTCTACAACTGAAGCTTTTCTCACCACACTTCATAGAGCCAAAATCTCATATTCTTTCTATAAGTGAAGTTGTAAAAGAGTGAGAGTGTTTGTAAAAGAAGTGTTTTGTAAAAGAGAAAGAGTGTTGTGGTCTAGTTGAGATCACAAAGTTGTAACCTTTGTTCTTGTGGAGACAAGCTCTTCGGTGGAGCTTCGTTGTAAGGTGTAAAGCTACGGGCTTGAGGTCTTTGGAGGCCTAACTTGTACGGGATCCTAAGGGGATAGTGGAAACCCTTCACGGAGGTGAAGGCGGGGACTAGAGCTACGGGCTCGAACCTCGAAACAAATCACTTTGTTTGCGATTGGCTTGGCGTTCCTCTTGCTTAATTTCTTGCTTCAATTACTTCCAATTTATTGCTTGTGAACTAACCTTTACTTGTGCTATCCTTACTTGTTTATTTTACTTGCTTTCAATATTTCTTGATACATTACTTGTGTGCATTTCATCATCACATTTCATACTTGAAATTGTTCGATCACACCTCAATACAACACGGTTGCATTGCGCACCTCTAACCCATTTAAGGGGAATTGGGAGGAAGGAGTTCAGAACTTCGCAAGGGGTATTCGGCTCTTAGTCGTGTTTTGAGAGATCGTTGCATCACTCACTTAAGTAAAATTTAAAAAGAGCATTAGATTAGCAATTACACCTATTCACCCCCCCTCTAGGTGTATTTCAAATATATATAAAGCAGGAATAAATATATGATATTCTTAAAACACTGGGATAGATATACTAAAAACCCTATTAGACAATAAGAGCCGGGGGTTGGGTGGGTTGGGGGGGGTGGGGGGGCGGGGGATGCAACTAAACTCACAAGGAGTAGTGCCTTAATGTTAGTGGTGGTGATATTCCCATCATTGCCATCCACATCCTCCTTCAGTCTCGTGAGCACACTCAGCAGATCACCACCTTCCTCCTCCTCCGCCCCCGCCGTCAGTCCGTGCTCCTCGATGACCTTATCGAGAAACAAATCGAACCTCCGGTGCAACTTCTTCATCTTTCCGATCAGGCGCTGCGGGTCGAGCCACCGCAGCGCCGGCACAAAGTCACCAACATTGAACACTCCGATCAGCTTCGTTGATTCACTCACCAACTCTTTGAACTCTATGGCTTCGTTGCTCTCCTCCTTTTCAAACACTCGCCGTCCCAGTACCGCCATCGATATCGCATTCGTGGTACATTTGTACAGGACTTGGCCCAAGTTCACCGCGGAACCGACACGTGCACGGGCGTAAAGTGCACGTCCCAGGGCAGTGGTCTCCATGGCCCGAACGGGATAGAGATCATCGAGGGCTTTCGGGGAGAAGAGATGGACTGCACACAGCTTTCGCATCACCCGCCACCGCGGGCCGTAGGGGGCAAAGGCAAGATCCTGCAAGAGCAATTTAGACACATGACATGTTTATTCCAATTTTAAAAAAAAAGAAAACACTCAAACTTGAAAAACCCAATCAAATTATAATAACTATAATATCATAACTACACCTGATGATTATAGGAAAAAATCTTGGGGCCGGAGGCAAGGGGACGGTTGCTGAAATTGGCGTCGTGCACTTTAAGAAATTGGGCAGCAGCGGCAGCGGAGGCGGCCACAATAACATCAACGGAGCCAAAACGGAGACGGAACAGTGGACCGTAAATCTTGGAAAGTGCACAGAGAGTCTGGTGAGGCTTTGAGCCGAGCTGGGGAAGGTTGCCCAGAATAGGCCAGCCCCTTGGGCCTGGCGGCAGAGGAGCCCGCCGACATTTGCTGTTTTTTCTGCTGAATAGGAGATAATAGAGAAGGAAGGCGAGAAGGAGAGTAGAAAGAGAGAGCAAGAGAGGAGCCATATGTTTCAGTTTTAGTGCGCACAATTGTTCGTGATCAACTTACAGGCTGTTGTGCCTTTATAATTTGTGCGTGCGCGTGGTTGGCATGGGGATTTGTTGACTGTTTTTTTATTTAAAGAAAGATAAATGTTTTTCTCAATTTTATGCAGTGAGAATTTTGAATCAAATTCAAACTAGAAAGATTTTGATTCTTTCTCCAATGATGCTGTGATTTTAGCTATCCAGTTTCTTGTCGTATATAATAATTTTCTCTAACAATGATGAAATGGTGAAGAAAAGGAAATAACATGGGGCATTAAATGTTGGTGTAGTTCGCCAACTGTTAAAACTTCTTCCTATTATTATTATGTGTTATAATATTGTTGGATGATTTGGTTCATAATATTAATTAAGCACAATATTATGAAATTAACTAAGTTTCCTATGTTGCCAACTTCCGTAATATGTTCTCCATTTGGGCGCGGGTCACATGACCCGGTCCCCACCCAAAGTTAGCATCAGTTCTAACTTATGCAGATTTTTTCCTTGATAAATAAAGTATATAAAGAATTATAACATAGTTGGTAGTTGTTAGTAATCTTTTATCTAGATGTATGGGTGCACGAGTTTCACTGTTTGAGGAGTTTCATTCTTTTTTATTGTCAAACACCACCTTTTATTAATTCAAAAAAATAAGTAGAAACATTTTTGTTAATTCTCAAACACAATTTTTTTTCCCTTTTATCTTACCTTTTTCTCTACTTGTCCAATAACGTTCTATTAATTCTCAAACACAATTTTTTATTAATTCAAAAATAAAAGATAAGTAGAAACAATATACTATTTAGAAATCAAATATTTAACAAAAAAGATGGATTATTTAGAATAATAAAAAGCTTATAGTAGTACAAATATAGATTGCACTCTATTTGAGAAGTATTGAAGATTAATTCTGAAGGATTAGAATGTATTCAATAATTTAAATTTTTTTAACATATTATTAATTTAAAATTAGGATCATGATTTTTAATTTAAAATTTTTGAGTTATAACTAAAACTTTCTTCTAATCAAATTTTTAATAAATTTAATAATAATATATTTTATTAATTCAATGATGACATACATTGAATTAATAAACTAAGTGCCGCAAAACCTACAATGAGCTCCATCAAGAACTTTTGGACCTATAAGTTCCTTACTTATTCCTGTGAGAAAAATACACAACACGAATCCGCAAGCTCGCCGAGGCCGCAATCTCTACAACTCCTCAAAATACAAAGTTGGAACACTTGATGATCACTTCTCTTGATCACCAACAAATACTCTCACAAATAAGGATCCTATAGGATGGATATATCAATGAATAGCTCAAGCTTGTGTGAGAAAAACTAGATAGATGAGAAAGTGAAAAACTCAAGAAATCTTTTAAAAAAAGTCAAGGGAAACACTCTTGATATACTTCTTGATCATACACATATTTTGTATTTTTTCATTACACTCTTACATTTATCGTGTAATAAATCTGCTAATTTCGTTATCTTAAATGTCTATTTTGCAGAAGATAATCATGGAGAGAAATAGGATTAAACCAAATAAATACCAGTTAAAATCAGATTTAACTGGATCTATTTGGTTAGCTGAGGATGATCCCAGATCCAGTCAGTTAAAATCAGATTTTGGTGAATCATTTCGGTTAACTTAAAGATCTATTAGGATATCACTACATCCAGAACAAATCAAGGATTGGGGCAAATATTCAGCTGGAGATCAGAGCAAACCAGAAAGATAACACTAAATGGAAACCGGTAAAATTCAGATTTCTATAAATTCATTTTGGTTAGCTAAAGATCAACCGAGGATAACTTCAAATACAGAGTCCAAATTCAAAATCCAAAGGGATAAATGGATAGAGAGAAGAACAACGGATGAGATAAAGTAATTTTGACTCAGATTCTGACTGGATACATTTTAGTATTTGAATCATAACTTTCTCTAACGAAACTCAAATCTGATGATTTAAGATGATCCAGAAAGAAGTCTTAAAGGGATACAACTCTTACGTTGATCACTATTTCTAATTCTGTCATTTGATAAGTTATATTTAGCAATCAATACGCCAACAAACTGCAGATCAGAACTGAATATTCACATCAAATCAAGTATAGAGATAAGGGAGGATTCAAATTCAGAAATAGCCAGCTTCCCCTATCTTTTGACTCATTTTCTTATCCATTTCTATGCTATAAATACCCCACACATCAGAGGCAGAGGAACGATAAATCAAAGGTAGATCTTAGGCCAGTTTTTCATTTTTTTAGTGTAAGTTTTTATTTTTCTTTTCATGTAATTTTCAGTTTTCATTTATGTAATTTAGAGGAAATCATAGTTTCATAGGAGAATGGGAGTGAAGCTTGTGCTGAGAGTGACACCAGTGTAAGTTGTTCTTCTTTTCTTTTATTGTTACCACATTGAATCTAAGTTACATTTTTTTTGTTCTTCTTTGTTTTTGTGTTCTTCTTATTCTTTTCTACTTCTCTTTTTTGGTACCAATTGCTATCCAAGTGAGTCTTATAGCATCGAAAAAACCTTGTCCTTACGAGTGCCACCGATAGCTCATGACGATGGATTTTAGTCTCATTCTGTATCATTTCATACTTGTATTGTCTTTATGATGTAATGTGAAAGAGACGAGAATCAACTCTTATAGGCTATGCGGTGATTGCCTCCACTTCAAGGTAACATCGTCGCAAAAGATTCAAGGTAAGTATTTG
The DNA here is from genome assembly GCA_038442645.1 of Agave tequilana. Taxonomy (NCBI): domain Eukaryota; kingdom Viridiplantae; phylum Streptophyta; class Magnoliopsida; order Asparagales; family Asparagaceae; genus Agave; species Agave tequilana. The sequence continues at coordinate 29,255 of JAVJIF010030096.1, forward strand.
GCCAAATGAGGTAAGTATTTTTTCTAGGTTTTCTTTTTTTTTTTTTAACTTTTAGTTTAGATCACCAACACCACAATCTTCCAACTCTTTTATCACTCTTTTTAATTTCTTTGTATAAATCTATTTTTCATTTTTTTCACCTTCTCAATCTACCACTTTATTCTTAACTTAAATATAACTCTTTTTCATTTTCTTTTCAAGAACTAAAAGAAGAACTTTAATCATTTTTTGTAACTTAAAAGAGAACTTACTAAAAATCTTCAATTGCTAGTCCCTCCTTGTGGATCACGACCCGCTTAGCCACTTGCGATAGCGGTAATATTGAGTACTTGCACATTCTATTCTTAAGTTCTGAAATGCTGTATTTCTGTGTGCAGGTTAAACCTCAATCACTTCTCTTTTGATATGAAAATGAAGCTCTAAAACTTGTTGTGAAAACTTTGTTGAAGATAGGAAAAACTAGCTCTTGAAAAACTTGTCAAAATCTTATCCAAAAATTGTAAAAGGCCTCTTAAATAGAGGTTCAGAAAAATTAGCCGTTATAACTCTGGACACGCTGTCAGTCGACCGGCCAGTCAAGCGCCAACGGTCAGAAATTCGACCGTTGGAGTTGTCGGTCGACCGCTTGGTCGCGGTCGACCACACCCAGCATATAGAGAGCATAGCTCTTTGTCGGTCGACCGGGCCAACCAGAGAGCAAAGCTCTCTGGGGTCGGTTGACCGCCCAATGGGCTCATACCAGTGTGCACGTTGGTTTACCGGTCGACCGCAAGCAGCCCCAAAACACATTTTTCAGGGTTTTAAAAATCTTTTTAAATTCATTTTAAATACCATAAAATCTTTATAAATATCAAAAAAATAAGTTCATTGAAATACTATGAAGTACAAATATGTGTGATCAAAAATCAACATATATTACAAACATGTGAACTATTTTTACGACATAGAAATTAACTCATAAATCAAAACTGGTATTTTCCAAAAACTAACTTCTGAATGAAAATCTGATTTTTCTATAAACTTATAGAAATACAAAAATAAAATATTGAAACACATGTGAATAGTTTATATGGATAGAATCCAATACACATAGTAAATGATATATACTTGTTTTTGACAATAAAAATCAAAATAAGTTTGGATAAAAATAAAACTTAAAAACATGAACTAGATATATCAAAATAAGTTATCTAAGCATATAAAACATAAATGTATATGGATGAAATTCAATATACATATAAACCATGTAAACTTATTTTGATGAAATCTATCTATGAAACCGAAAGATGTATTCTTGAAAATTAAACCAAAATGTTTAAATCGAAAACTAAAACTATTTAACATGAAAGGTAATATAAATATTTTGTGTGTGTATGAGCTTGAGTAATCCACAAACTAATCTATCTATTACATTTTATCCTAAAATAAAAATCTTAAATTTACAAACTTAGACTCAAGTCTTCTCTTGAAAATCTTCTTCTCCATCTTGACTTAATTCAAACTTGATCCATGAGCTAGACTCCTCTTTGAGTATTTGATGCGATTTTAATTCGCGATCTCTTGAATCAACATGTGATAGTTTCAAAACTTAACTGTGAATCCTTTGTTGAAGTTAAGCACCGACTAAGATCTTGATTGAATATTTGAAACTTAATAAACACAAGATCATTAATACTATAACTAGATAAGTTAATCATCATCAAAACTAGAGTGATGGGCTTTTGAGCTAACAATCTCTCCCTTTTTGATGATGACAAAACTCATGAAGTTATATATACATGGATTAAAGATAAGCTTCATAGAAACTTCCTCTTAACTCATAATAGCATAAAATATGTAGATATTCAATGAAGCTCATAAACTAAACAAACATAAATATATATGCATAAATAAAAACATAGCGTGCATATATAATTCTAAATTTCTCCCTCCCTTTTATTCAATTCATTAATAAAATGGGGAGAGAATTTAGAGTTTATATATGCATGCTATGGCTTTGTTTGTTTAATTTATGAGCTTCATTAAATATTTACATATTTTATTTCTTCTGTGTACTCATTTTTTTGTTTGATTGTACATTGTATGTCTTAATTTTGATGATTCTTACATGGTTATATGATATATTATGTTTTAGGAAAAAGAATTTCATTTGAGTTTTTGCTTTGAGCCTTATTGATTTATTGTCATGAATATGTTATTCACATGATTATTGTGCTCTCACATTTTTTTTACTCATGACTTTATTTTCAGGAGCATTTATGTGCTATATAGATCTTGAGTGACAATTTTGTATAATTAGCATGTTTTATGAGATATATGATTTGATTTCATGTTTAAAGGATCTTCAACTCGTTTTTAAAACTATTTTAAACTAATTTTTTATTCTTCACTTGGTAGTGTTTTTATCTAGCTATACTATTTTTAAAACATTATTTTTGAAAACTTCTACTCTTAGAGTGCGGTTGGTTGGGCGACCATGCCTTGTGTGCCTTAATGAGTATTTTTTTAACTTGTGCATGATAGGGTGAATGCTATGAGTTATACATATGATTCTCAAGTTATTTTATTTTTGTATACTCATTCAAGTTTTCTATATATGTATGTATTAAATTTCAAGTAATATTTTCATTGACATACATACGTACGTACATACGTACGTACATACGTACGTACATACGTACGTACATACATACGTACATACATACATACATACATACATATATATATACATACATATATATATATACATACATATATATATATATATATATATATATATATATATATATATATGTATATGATTGATTGTGCTTGTTTTACATTGACTGTTGAATTAATAAAATCTCTCTCTCCCTTACCCCGAGGACGTAGGCAAATTGCCGAACTTCGTTAAATATTGTGGTGCTTTCTCTTTTGTTATCTGTTCTTGTTCTTTTGGGTACTTCTCCACTGCATCTCTCTCTGTTACTTGGTTCCTCATTGGTTGTTGCCAAGGCTTGTGCACGCAATAAGTGCTATTAGAGCATCATAGGTTTTTTGTGGGTTCGTGTATCGATTCTAAGAGTATTGGTGGCTGTTTGGCGGAGATCGTGTATCAATCTTGGAGCAGCGTTGGGACTGTTTGTGAGATCGTGTGTCGATCTCAGAACAACATTTGGATTGCTTAAAAGAGTCAAATTTGATGGAGTAGATCATTTCAAAAACTCTCCTAGGGTTTCACTTTGAGGTAAAGATCCTATCTTTATCTAGTTTTTAAACTAACTCCGTTTATTTTTCACATTATTTTGAGAAATCTATTGAGAAGATGGCTGAAGATCGTACATCTATAATGAAAATTATGAATCCACATCCATTGAAGATTGATTTGAAAAAGTTTAATGGCAATAACAACTTTAGGATGTGAAGATGTGAGGTGATGGATGCATTGACGGCATCAAACCTCGAAGACACTCTACGGTTAGAGAAAAAGCGCAATCTTACTTCTGAAGAGGAATGGGAAAAGATGAATTGAACGGCGTGTGGTCTGATTAGGTCTTATTTGATACAAGACATCAAGTATTATGTGTTACATGAAATATCTGCTAGACAGTTGTGGACGATTTGGAGAAGAAATATCTGATGAAAAGCATGGAGTCGCGGTTGCAATTGAAGAGGAGATTTTATCGCTTCCAGTGAAGAGAGGACTCTCCATTAATGAACACATGAATAACTACACCAAGCTTCATATAGACTTAGTTAATATGGATGTCAAGATCGATGAAGAGGATAAGGCAGTAATTCTATTGAATTTTCTTCCTGATGAAGAGTATGAGACCTTTACTCTAACTTTGATCAATGGTAGACAAACAATTAACCACAGTGATGTGTTGGCTGCTCTTGTAAATTACGAAGTAAAGAGGCAGAACAGGTTGTCTTCTTCTGAGAGTACTTCAGCAGAGGCGTTGGTGGTAAGAGTTAGGAGTTCCAATCGGTAGGGCAGAGGTGATTATGAGAGATCAAAGTTCAGGCTAGGTTTTAGAGATCTGAAGAAGAACCAGTGCGCCTTCTGCAAAGAGGTAGGTCACTGAAAGATTAATTGTCCAAAGATCAAAGGTAAGAAGAAGAAGTCAAAGACCGAGGCAAATCTCGCACAGGTGGTCAGTACTTATACCAGTACTTCACAGGCAGATGGATCATACTCAGACTCAGCGGTATTTTCTTTCTCCGTTACTACTCCTACTGTTAGTTACTTAGGTAGATACAGGAGCTACCTATCATGTGTGACCGAACAAGGATTGGTTTTCTAGTTTTACGAAGCTAGATGGATGTTTCGCTGTCATGAGTGATGATCATGTATGTAAAGTGAAAGGGATAGGTACAATTCATATCAAGAAATTTAATCGGATGGTATAGGAATTGAAGGAAGTGAGGTATGTATCTTAACTTAAAAGGAATCTTATCTCAGTTGGTACTTTAGAAACATTGGGTCTTGTGATATTTATAAGAGATGGTGTTCGATAACAAAAGGCTAAATGGCCGAAATAATCTCTACTACTTGAAGGGTAGTACAGTTACAGGTCAAGTGATGACTTCAATTTCTTCAAATGATGTTTGTATGCATGTTTGGCATATGAGGCCCGGACATACAGAAGAAAAGTCTTTGCAAGCTCCAGCAAAGAAGGGATCATTGGAAGGTGTATCTACCTGTAATATGAAATTAGGTGGACATGGCATTCTGGACAAGATGATAAAGGTAAAATTCAGCACCACTACTCACCACACACAAGGTTTTCTTAATTGTGTTCACGTTAGTATTTGGGTACCTGCAAAGATTGCATCGCTTAGAGGTGATCGATACTTTATCTTTTTTATTGATAATTTATTTAGGCATTATGAATATATCCCATGAGATAAAGATTTGAAGCCCTAGGTATTCTGGTGAAGTGAAAGCATATGATGGAGAAACAGACTGGTAGGAAGATTAAGGAGTTACAAATTGGTAATGTTGAAAGATACAAGAACTAATTCCTATAATTTGACCATAACACTGGTATTGGTACTCACTTCACAAATGGAATACATGGGTTGGCTAAGAAAATCAACCATTTCTTGCTAGAGAAGGTTCAATATTTGTTGTTTAATACACGATTAGACAAATAGTTTTAGGCTGAGGCCATTGTATATGCTAGCCATCTTATAAATGGATTGTCATCGATTACTATAGGAGGTAAAACTCCTCTAAAAGTTTGGTCAGGAAAAGCAACTTAGGAGTATAATTTGCTAGGGTATTTGAAAGTTAGGCCTACTTTAGTGCCAAAGATGGCAAGATAATTTGCAAACAAAGAAGTTTGTGTTTTTGGGTGTCAAAAGAAATATGAAAGGCTATAAGTTATGGGACTCTGAAAACAAAAAGATTGTGCTGAGTAAGCATGTCACATTTGATGAGACTTTATTATTGAAGTCTACCATCTCTCAGCAGGTGGAGAGATTGAAGACCAATGATGTATTACAGCGGGTGGAGGTTGATTCTACTCCACCGCCTCTAGTTGGTTCGATATTAGTAAGGACTTCACAGGATGTAACACTGGGTGGAGATCATGTAACTAGTCTTGATACTGGATAGGTTGAAGACATTGATGAGAATGTCGAATTATTTGCAGCTATTTAAACCAAGATAAATCTACGAAGGTGGGTAAAGAAGCATGAATCTCAAGTTGGTGACCGTGACAAGCTCAAATTGAAGACCATTATTCTCTATGATGGTATTAGTAAGGAGATTCATATGACTCAGCCAGTTCGGTTCACTGCTAAAGATTTAGTCACAGTTACTTGAGCTCGGTGGAGCTCATTTGTGTGAACTACGAATAGCTTGATCCCTTAGGAAAGGTACGTAGGCAGCCACATAGGCACAACTGTTTGGTGATGCAACCTGTATGAAGCTATTTGGTGTATTTGGGTTTTTGAAAAGTTGATTTGGACTTCACGTTGAAGTGAAGAGTTGGACTTCACATAGAGGTGAAGTGTCGTGATCTGGGTGAAAATTTATCTTCTGGAGAGACAATAGTTAAGCTTCCATGAGGAAGGCGTGCATCCAGTTTGTTAAGCCAATGTTGGTATTTGGTGTACTTTACTCAGTTTTGGTTGGACCGTCTTGAAGACATTTGACTGGAGAGCCAATCAGTTGGAGAGTCGGTACTGGCTCATATTCGGTTTTTCTTGAGGTCATTTGGAATAGTATTCCATTCAGTTGCTGAGTTGTAAACATGTTAATTGGCTGGCACATATGGTGTTGTTTTTCTTCAGTGGAGTATTGTGAATGCATGTATGGTGCATTCTGTTGGATAGCTGAGCTGAAATTTGGAATCTTTACAATTGATATTGGAGTTTGAAGAAAGTTGCTAGTGGCTATGACAAACTCAATTTGGATCTGGTGTGATCATTTGAAATCAATTGAATATGTGCTGGCGATTCATTTTTTAGGAACCAGCTTCATCTATTTGGCCTAGTTGAGATTGTGTGTTAATTTTACCGAGATCGTGTATTGATTTCGTCCGGAGCACATAAGCCGAGATCTTGTGTCGATTTCGCCAGATGTTCTTTGGAGTTCGGCTTAGATTTGAGAAACTTCACCAAGGTGGAGAATTGTAGGGAGAGAGGAGATAAAAAACTATGGTAGAGTTTTTGAAACTCATTGAGAGAAATAGTGGAGAGAACAGAATCCAAAAAGGACGAGAACGCGGTGAATTGCAGATCAGAACAGTGGTTGGCCGGCCGGCCGGCCGCCCAGTCGACCAACGTGTACAACGTGCACAAGCGTAGCTCGGTTGACTGTTCGGTCGATCGTAGCAAGGAGAACGGTTGACCGACACAGTCGACTGACTGGCATACCCCAACTCTCTGTTGGGTTCGTTCGACCGACTGGTCAGCTGAAGGGATGGGTCGGTAAACTGCCCGGTCGGCCAACAAGTGACTGCTTCTTCTGTTCGGATTCAGACTTCGTTTCTGAATTGGAGTTGAATCCAATTGGGTTTCCTAAAACCCTGTGGCTCTCTGTCTATAAATAAAGGGGTAGATCCCTCTTGAATTATATGGAAGGAAAAATTTGTACTTGATTGTGGAATCAATAAAATTTCTCTCCCCCTTACCCTGAGGACGTAAGCAAATTATCGAACCTCGTTAAATATTGTATTGCTTTCTCTCTTGTTATTTGTTCTTATTCTTTTGGGTACTTCTCCGCTGCATCTCTCTCTATTGCTTGGTTCCTCATTGGTTGTTGGAAAGACTAACGCGCGCAACAGTATACAATGCCGAAAGGAATGTTTTTCTTACTTTCAAATTCTGAACTTAAACCTAACTCATGAGTATGATATGTGCTGACTATACCATGAATTAAATGCATATTTTCATATTGACAATTCAACAAGTAGCTTTTTTCAGCGTTGTGTATTATTTTGAAGATTAATAATGTGTTAATAAATTAAGACAAGGATTGAAAAAGACATTTAAGATGACTAATTATGAATTTTCTCTAATGGTAAAGAGAAGGCAGAAATTTTCTCTAACAAGAACGAGAAGGCAAAGAAAAAGAGATAACATGTGGCATTAAATATTGGTGTAGTTCGCCAACTATCAAAATTTATTTCTGTTACTATTATGTGTGATAATATTGTTGGATGATTTGGTTCATAATATTAATTAAGCACAATATTATGAAATTAATTAAGTTGGCAATTGTCAACTTCCATAATATTTTTGCGTTTGGGCGTGGACGGCTCACCCTTCAAGTGAAAACCTAACCTAAGCTGAATTATTAACTGTTAAATTACTTGCAACAACTATTTGAATTGCAATAATTTGTTGGTTGAAATGCTATTTGCTTCTATCTAATGGTTGCATTAGTGTATGTTACTTTTCATCATTTTAGGAATGCATTTTCTTTGCATTTAAAACTTGAACTCTAAGATATCTTTATTTAATGCATGCATTTACTTTGCTCGAGTATAAGATTCTCCATTGCATCTTCTTTTTGAAGAGAGGTCAGAATTCTCAGGTCGGTCGAACTAAGAAAGGAATTTGGTTGAAATTTTTCAGCTAAGGAAGACGGAAAAAGAGTTCAACTCTTCTACACCAACTTGCTGAGTTCAAGTTTTTGCCCAATTCTCTTTGAGATTTTGTTGGATAGGAGTTGTGCTACTCCACCCGTGATTCAAGGAGAAGATTTCCAAAAAAGCTTGACTGTAACACCCCGCTCCCGGAATACGTACTTAGTTGCGTATTCAGATTTTTGATCATATTTTTTGATTACATCCTATATTTATTTCGTATTATAAATTACTTATATGATCGTTTTGCCTTGGATCTGGATTTGTGGACTTGGAGTCAGTCCTAGTCTGAACAGGAGACCCAATCTTAGGGTATTGCTCGATTTGGTCTTTTTGGTATTCAAATTTGACCGATTTCAGTTTCAAATATTATTTTCTAATATTCTAGATTTTCTATGATTTTTTGAAATTTTTCTGAATTAAATTGAAAATCTTCAAAACCGGTGTCGACTAGTGATGCTGATCGATTCACAGATTTTTAGTTTACAAATAGAGTTGAATTCCTAAAAAAAGCTTTCATATTATTTCTTAAAATCACATTTTCTATGTAAATACTTTTTCTGGTATTTTTTTGAATATATCAAAATTCTACTGGAATTGGTGTCGGCCAGTATCGCTGGTTGATTATAAGATTTTTAATTAATAATTAGAATTAAATTTCTGGATTCTACTTTCATATTGCTTCTTAAAATTATATTTTCTTCTATAATATATTTTCTGAGATTTTTCAGAATTTATCAAAATCCGGCCGAACCAGTATGGACCGGTATCGACAGTTGACTCCAGGAATTTTAATTTGAAAACGGGATTTAATTTTTGAAAAGTGATTTTGTATTATTTCTCAGAACGATGTTTTCTATCTCTTGGTATTTTTGAGAATTTTTCTGGAGCAGTCGATATTTCCTGACCTTATTATAATATTATATTTTGGAATCTTTCCTTTCTTTCTTTCTTTCCTTTCATTTCCTTTCCTTTCCTTTTCCTCTTCCCACAGACTCCACCAACCACCTACTTCCCTTCATTAATTCCCCTTTTCCATCCATCACCTCCGTCCATTATTCTCTCTTTTTTCTTTTTCTTTTCTTTATCTTTATCTTTCTTTCTTTCTCCTCCTCTTCTTCTTTCCCTTTTCTTCTTCTTCTCCATTTTTGGCCGACGCCCCAAGCAGTATCCCCACTCTGGCACTCCAGCCACTGTCGCTCGTGAGGAGCCCCTCCTAACTCCAGCCATCTCTTCCTATCACCAGCACCAACAACAACATCAACCACCACCTCCACCTTCTTCCTCCTCAAAATAACCTCCATCCCCACCTTATTCTTCTACATCTTCAAATCAACCACCACCACCACCATCTTCTCCATGCCAACTTCACCCTCACAACACCCTACTCCTCCTCCTCCTCCCATTCCTTTAATTTCTCCATCACCACCAAAATCACCATCTCCACCACCACCACCACTCTTCTCCACCTCCAAGCCATAACTCTTTCTTTCCCCCCTCTCTTTTTGGGGTGGCCGGTGCCACCCTGGGGCTGAGCACCGCCGCGTACGCCGGCGGCCGTGAGCGGCCAGGGGGCCCCCTGGCCCCCTGTGCGTTAGCAGAGGAGTTGGCTATCGTCCCCTCTCTCTCATCTCTCTCTCTCGGTTTCTCTCTCTAGCTGACTCTCTTTCTCCAGTTCTCTCTTTCCCACCGTTCTCTCTCTCTCTCTCTGTAGTATCTCTCTCTGTAGTCTTTCTCTCTCTTTCCATCTCTCTCTCTCACCGTTCCTCTCTCTCTCTATAGTCTCTCTCTACAGTCCTTCTTTTTCTCTTTATGTTTCTCTCTCTTCTCTCTCTCACATCTCTTTCTCTCTAATTCTCTCTCTCTTTAGTCTCTCTCTAACTCCCTCTTCTCTAGATTTTCTCTCTCTAAATCTCTCTTTCTCTTTCCAGGTCTTTCACTCTAGCCCTCTCTTCTCTCTAACTCTTTCTCTCTCTTCTCTCTCCTCTCCCTTATATTCTTTCTCTCTCTATATATAATAATATATATTTAATTATATTTTATGGCGCGTGCGTGAGTTCCTAGGATTTCAGAGTTTTCTGCTTTTCTGAAGATTTAGGTGAGTGTCCTCGCCTCCTTTTGGATTTCTCAGCTTCGTCGGGTCGACGTATATTTTATTATATATTATATGTATTTTGTATTGGGTTATACCCCTGTATTTGTGTGCAGCCGAGGTCCCATGATTGTACTTGTATATGCATGTGATGAATGCTTGTACTAGGATAGTTTATTTCTTGCATATATACCATGCCAGTGATGAATTCAATTTACTACTTTATACCATGCGTGGCTGAGCCTTCGTAGTCGTTAGCCTCCAGGCTCCATACTGGGTCTCCGGGCCCTATCAGCCTTCAGGCTTCTCCACTCTATGGTAATCTAGACATTATCACGCTTGTATGTATGCTCGTGTGGTACTAACGTCTCGTGCAGGTACTCTTGTATTGACTCTGAGTTTCTGCCCTCTCCGAGCTGGCTATCCAATGGTTCCATACATGCACCCTTATGTGTTTCGTGATAGCTACCGAGAGTGCGCTTAGACTCCGAGCGTACTTTAGCTTCCGGGCTCTCTCGCCTATTACCTCGAAAGAGAAGTGCACTTACACAGTCAGGTCTTTCAGCTCCGCCTGGTAGTCATGTTTAGCGCTCAGCGCTTTATCACTAGATTCGTCTAGGCGAGATGCTGCCGGATTTTCTACTCGTACTTTAACCTGAGTCATCTCGGTAACCTCGCCAGGCGCTCTAGTGTTAAACACTGTTTGCTGTTCATGCCTCCAGCTTGCTTAGCACTGCTTGGAAGTTCACCTGCTTGCTTATCATCTTATTGTCAGTTTAATGATTCTTCTATTAATGGTTGTGAAGAGTTTAAAATCTTACTAACATTGTTTTCCTGAAACTGTGATTGGTCACTAATGTTGCATATTTAGTATCATATTTTCATACTTATTATAAAATAAAATCTGCATTGTCCTAATTAAATGTTTAATTTATTTGCAGGCCCATTCCTTAAGGAGATTAAGAGAAATGAGCCCAAAAGCCCACCAAATTCTGAATTAAATCAGAATTAATTCGAGCTCAGTGAATCAGGTCAAAATCAAGAGGTTGAAAACCGGTTGAGAAGAATCCTCTCAGAATCGATCGGTTAAAGCCAAGAATCAAAGGCCATTTCGTCACAATCCTGGACTCAAACGAGAAAACCAACTGAAGATAAAAGCAGAACGTGAAAACCGGGGAGACCCACCAACAGGGTGTGGCACTTGGCCACACCCTGGCCGCGGAAACGCGGCCACCGCGGCTTGGTTGTGGAGTTAGGGGGAGCGTTTGCTCCACGATCTCCCGGGATCCTGTAGGTTGGTTTTTGCCTATAAAAAGCCAGTATTTTCACGGAAAAGGGGACGACCATGCAGAGATAGGATTAGACTAGTTTTCCATTTTTTAGTTTAGGTTTTTGTTTTTCTTTTTCATGTAATTTTAGTTTTCATTTATGTAATTCAGAGGAGATCAGACTTTCATCGAAGAACAAGAATGAAGCTTAAGCTGAGAGTGACACTGGTGTAAGGTTTCTTTCTTTTCTTTGATCGTTATGAAATCGAATCTATGTTCTTCTTTGTATGTACTTCTTTTTAGTTTTCTTCTTCTTCTTCTTCTTCTTCTTTTCTACTTCACTTTTCTTTTTGGTACAATTATCTTCCAAGTGAGTCTAAAAGTATCGAAAGAGCCTTGCCTTTGCGAGTGCCACCGATAGCTCATAACGATGGAATGAGTCTCTCTCTCTGTATCATTTCATGCTTGAGTTGTCTTAATGATGTAATGTGGAAGAGACCAATAATCAACTCTTATGGGCTATGCGCTGATTGCCTCCAATTCAAGATAACATCATAGCTGAAGATTCAAGGTAAGCTTTTGGTGAAAAGAAGGTAAGTAATTGTTTTATTTCTTTTCTTTTATTTCTGTAAATTAAATCACCAACACTACCTCTTCCAAATCATTCTTTTTCAACTCATTTGTACATAGTCGCTTTCTGATTCTCTCCACTTTCTCATTCTACCGTTTTCTTTCTAACTTTAACATAACTCGTTGTTTCATTTTTCTTTCTTAAAAACAAAGAAGAACTTTCGTTTTGTCTTCATAAAGATTTCAATAAAGAACCGTGAACGCTTCTATCGCAAACCTCCTTGTGGATCACGACCCGCATAGCCACTTGCTATAGCGGTAAGAATTGAGCACTTGCACATCTTCATTCTAAATCTAAAAATCTGTATTTTATGTGCAGGTAAAGCTTCAATCAAAATTTTGGCGCCGTTGCCGGGGGGGTAACGTTTTTATTAAAATCTGATTTTTATTGAAAATTTTTTTAGAACTAAAACGAATTTCTTCTCTGTTGCAGGTTATAGGGCAAGCAAAGCAGGAAAATAAGATTGCAGTAACATATAAGTGGTCTTGGGCCTCTGCTCTAGAAAGCAGAGACCAAGTGCCCTCTGATTTGCCGCATTTTCTCGGCCAAAGCCGCGAATCCGCGGCAAAAAGGAGTTGACTACTAAACTGGTTTTGTGGAGGGTTGCTTTCTTTGCAAAAACATAGCTGCTGCAAATCTTAATTCTTATATGCCATCACCAAAGCCTGCTAATAAATCAACAGTAAAATGTTTGTTGAAAAAGTTAAAAAAGTTGATTAGACGTTTGCATTTTAGGTACGTGTCTTTTCAATTCATTTTCTTTACTGTTGAAGAGTGCTGGAGCAAGGTACGTTCGCATTGCATGTAGAATAGGACTCATCTCTTGGTTGATTTTCATTGCTTTGAGTGAATATTATTTACATATCTTGTACACTTGCACAAACTGATTTTAAGGGCACCACTCATTAACAAGATAAGGTGGGGATTTAATCACCCTTCCTTAGCCAAAAAATCAGATTTCAAGCACTCTCTAACCCAAGCTTAACTAAAAATGAGTAGACGTTGGCCCTAGGGACATCTCGGACTCAATTAGGAGATTATTCTAAGGGGGAAAGATGTTGGAATTTGACTCCTGCAAAATCAGTATCTAGGAAAGGGATTAAGGGCCGAAAGCCGAAGATTGGTGGTTATTTAATTAAGGAACGTCTTTGACGGAAAACCTCCGACCAATCTTGCCCTGACCTGGCTGATTAGCTTGTGGTCAAAGTCTGCATTAGACCTCCCGTGGACAGTCTAATTAGTTAGGAGTCGTCTAGGTCATAGGTCTACCCTAACTTAGGTTAGAATTTTTTTCTTTTTTGTTTGCTTATTTGTTTGATTTTGTTTGTGTTCTATTATGTGATATGGCTTATAACAATTTTTTCAATTTTAATAGTAATCCATATTACACACCGACTTCATTTTCGGATATTACCAACCCGGCATATCATAACTTTAACCAACCTAGTGTGCCGGATTGGTCTTATCCGAATCAATATAACCCATGTCCCCAATCTTATAACCATAATTTTCATAAGGATTTCAACTCTTCACAGAGTCAGTGGGGATTCACCTCCCCCGAGCATAATTTTCAACCAACTTGTCCCTCTTATCCACCTAGTCCACAATATTTCTAAGAATCATACTCAGTTCCACCTGTCCAAAATAGAAAACCATCAATTTTGAAAGGAGTATGCGTGAGTCCAAACAACAATTAAAAAATCTGATGGACTCACAATTCCACCACCAATTCCAAGACAACGCTTCATCTTTTCATCAAAACAATGAACCTATCAACTATGAAAAGATGCTTGACGCCATGACTCAGGCTCAAAACGCTCGTAATCGTGACATAGATATGATGGTCCAATCTCTACGTTCCCACCGTTTGACCAGTTCTGATGTCACTAACCATTCTGTTAGAACCAAAGAGTCATGTTGTTTTGGAAATCAAGGTTCCATTTCAGAACAATCATTTGAACTTGCCCAAACTCCAAATTTTGAAAAGACTATTGACAGTTTGGCAAGTTATCCTTTTCCTGAAATCGAACTTGAAAATGAATATGATCATGAACCTCAACTTAGTGATTCAATTTTACTTCCTGATTCAATAATGACTCTGGTATCTTCACCTGATTTCAATCTTTTTCTCGAGTCAACATTGAGTCCTGTGCCAATTCATAATGAAATTGAATCGCCTATCTTTGATGATCATCATGTTAAACTTGACCAATTTTATAATTTTGAAAATCCCATTGATAAATTGGCAAGTTCTCATTTCTATGAAATTGAAACTCAATGAGAAATGTGACCTAGATTCTCAATCTGTGATCAAGTTCAAATTCCTGAATCAATATTGACTCCTGTTTTGTTGCCTGACTTAGGTAATATTTTAGAGTCAGTTTTGATTCCCACACCTATCATTCCTGAACTTGAATCACCAATATTAAGTCACATTTCATTGTTGGAAAATGAATGTGGACTTGAGTTTCAACTTCTTGACTTGGACACACTTCTTGAACCAATCTCGACTCCTGAACCTTTACTTGACTTAAGTCCCTTCCCGAGTCGGTATTAGTTCCTATACTTCCTGAGTCCAAGTCAATCATTCTATCATTTCATACTCCATTCTGGGACAAGGTGGTTGACAAATTTGACTCCGAAATTAATTATGGAATTGGAAATTAGATGGGGTCAAGTACTTAATAAAAATCCTTTATGGATTCATCATTTTAATGGGTTATATTAGAGATATTTCTGGTGGATTCCTCCGAACCCAACGAAAAGTCGATTGGGCCGCATTTCGTGGACCAATCAGACCACCTCTGGAACCACCACCTTAAGGTAACATTTTCCTTCCCTTTCGTCTTTTTCATGCATCTATGCATTAATTCATACATTGAGGACAATGCATGAGATAGGTGTGTGAAAATCACCTAGAGGGGGGGTGAATAGGTGATAATGCTAATCAATGCACAATTAAAAATATGATGCAACAATCAACCCAAAACAAGACTAGAAGCCGAATACCCCGCGAAGGGCTCTGAACTCCTTCCTCCTGATTCCTCTAGATATTAGTTGGAGGTGCGCAATGCAATCTTGTTGTATGAGTATTTGATTGACAATGTGATTATGCAACAAGTGAATATAACAATAAAAATGAAGAGCAAGTACAATGTAGCAAAGAAAATGTGAAGCAAGTAGATAAAGCAATGAATATAAAGTAAGTGATTGAGCAAGAATTAAGAGTAAGTAAGAACAAGTAAACCAAACGCAAACACCGAGAATTTTTCCGAGGTTCGAGCACCCCAGCTCTACGTCCCCGCCTTCACCCAGAAGGATTTCTAACAACTATAACTTCACAAAGAGGTTACAAATACACGGAGTACCTAACTCCACAATCTCAAGTACAAGTTCTCTCTTGGTGATCAAAAGACCACAAACTATCTTTTGCAAATGCCTCTTTCCCTTACAAGAGCCCTGTAGAGTAATGGTTAGAATTGAAGCTCAAATAGTGTAAGTGGAAAAAGGAAATGAACTAGAGAGAGTTTAGAAAATAAAACTTCAGCGATGAGAGAATTTTCAGCACAAAAACCAAGGACCAAACTCTCTTGAAAGCTTTTGAAAACTTTTGAAACTTTTTATATTATGCTTGTTGTTAAAAACATAACCCTAATCACCCCTATTTATAGGGAGAGGGCTAGGGATTAAAAAGTAAACTCACATAATGTTAATTAGGAAGAATTTGACCCATAAATATCCTCTAAATTCGTTTAGAAACGAAAAATACAAATTTAAAACGTGTTTAAAAGCTAGCCGTTATGGCTGAAACGGCTACCTCGGTCGACCGGCCGGTCGACCGGGATTCAAACAAAAGAGCCGTGGTAGGCTCTCGGTCGACCGCCCGGTCGACCGAAATAAACAGAGAGTGACACCACTTCAGTCGGTCAGCCGCCCGGTCGACCGAAGTCTTCGGTCGTCCGCCCGGTCGGCCGAAGAACGTGCACACGGATACGCATACAACCTGCCAGAAAACCAGTCGACTGGGTCGGTCGACAGAACTGACCTAACAAGTGTCGGCCGACCGGTCGGTCGACCGGCTCAGGCCAAAAAGTCAAAACTGAACAAGAATTTTAAGGAGATTTTGATATCTAATAAAATATTTTAGATTAGAGATATATATAAAACATAAAATTGAGTTTGTAATCAAAAGGCTTTGTATTAAATTATTTTGTATATATTTATGGGGAATATTTCTAGGAAATGCATGTGCGCAAAAATGTGTGTGTTGGAATATAGAGCTTCAATCCTAATCACTATTCTTTAACAAAACTATAAAACTAGAAACAAAACTAATGAAATCTCATGAGCCATCTTGAAGTTTTGAGCCATGCAAAGCCTAGCTAGAGTCTTCTCTTCTATGTTCCTTCCTTGATGTGCCATAAGCCTTCTTTGCTCCATGAACTTAGAATTTCTTGCAAAAGCTAAGCAATGGCCTCCAAATATGGTACAAAACCTGAAACTTATCTTGAACAAACTTATTAGTACCAAATAGCTCTTATTTGTTTTGTTATCATCAAAACTCTAAACAAATGGAGAGTGTAACCTTTTGGCCAACAATCTCCCCCTTTTTGATGATGACAAAACAAATAGGCTATGTTAAAAAAATAAAAGAGAGGTGTAAGCTCCCCCTCAAATTATGCTACATTAAACAAAGAAAAACAATATTATATTCAAGCTACGCAAACAAAAACCATGAGATATTAAACACTTGAAAAAACACTTAAACTCAAATACAAGAAATCATAAACACTTATTGGAATCAAGACCATAATAAAACTCAGACTTATTCTCCCCCTTTTGTCATACATCAAAAAGGGTAAAAATAATTTATTATTCAATAACACAAATATTTAGTTCACCACAAATAAAGGAGAATCTAGCAAAATCAGTGGTTTAGTGAAAATATCGGCAAGTTGCAAATCCGTGGAAACATAATCAATATCTATATCACCTTTCTCAAAATGATCTCTAAGAAAGTGATACCTAATCTCAATGTGCTTAGTCTTACTATGTTGATTTGCATTTTTGGTCATATGAATAGTACTAGTATTATCACAAAATTTTTTTATATGATCATAATGCAAATCATAATCAAGGAGAGTATGTTTCATCCAAAGGACTTGTGCACAACAAGCCCCCGCTGCAACATACTCCGCCTCGGCAGTTGATAGAGTTACGGAATTTTGTTTCTTAGAGGACCATGAAACAAGACAATTATCAAGAAATTGACATGTCCCACTAATACTCTTTCTATCTACTCTACAACCCGCATAGTCGGCATCCGAATAACTCGTCGTCGAGAAATCTCCGGTTTTCGGATACCATAGACCCATTCTAATTGTGCCCTTAATATAACGAATGATGCGTTTTTACCGCAATAAGATGAGACTCTTTAGGACACGATTGAAATCTAGCATAAAGACACACACTAAACATTATGTCTGGCCTACTTGCCATCAAATACAAAAGACTACCTATCATGCTTCTATACAATTTAATATCAACATTTTTACCTTGGTCATCCTTATCAAGCTTGATTGTAGTTACCATGGGAGTGTTGCAAACTTTTGAGCTTTCAAGTCCAAACTTCTTTACGAGTTCCTTTGCATACTTGGCTTGACATATGAAATTCTCATCTTGCAATTGCTTGATTTGGAGTCCAAGAAAGAAATTCAATTCACCCATGGAAGACATTTCAAACTCACATTGCATAATTTCAAACTCCCTGCATAAAAACTCATTAGTAGAACCAAAGATTATATCATCAACATAAATTTGCACAATTAAAATGTTATTATCAACATGCTTAGTAAAAGAGTTGTGTCTACTTTGCCTTTAACAAAATCATTTGAAATGAGAAAACTAGAAAGCCTTTCATACCAAGCTCTAGGAGCTTGTTTCAATCCATACAAAGCTTTATCAAGTTTAAAAACAAAATTGGGATGAACATGATCAACAAAACCGGGAGGTTGTTCAACATAAACTTCTTCATTAATAAAACCATTTAAAAATGCACTTTTCACATCCATTTGAAAAAGTTTAAAATTTTTAAAAGATGCAAAAGCTAGTGTTATCCGTATGGCTTCAAGCCGTGCTACGGGTGCAAAGGTCTCCTCAAAGTCAATTCCTTCAATTGAGTGTAACTTTGGGCCACTAACCTAGCTTTATTCCTAATAACATTCCCGACTCATCCATCTTGTTTCTAAAGATTCACTTAGTACCAATTATTGGTCTATCGTGAGGCCTAGATACACGGTGCCAAACTTGGTTGCGCTCAAATTGATTGAGTTCCTCTTGCATGGTTAGCAACCAATATGAGTCCGCCTCGGCTTCGAGGATGCTTTTGGGTTCAAAATGAGAAATGAATGTAAAGTTACCACATAAGTCATGGAGTTTGGAGCGAGTTGTTACCCCTTTAGAGACATCACCTAAAATGAGTTCCTTGGGGTGATTTGTAGCGTATCTCCAATCTTTAGGAAGTAGTTGAGAATCTTTCACTTCATCCATATGAACATCACCAATGGGTTCTTGCTTTTCTTCTTGAGCGGGTGAGTCCTTCAAGGATAGTCTCTCTATGTCTTCACCTAATGGGTCAATTTCTACAACATTCTTAACAACCATATTAGATTCTTCAAATTTGACATGCATGGATTCTTTAATGGTAAGGGAAGATCTATTGAATACTCTATAAGCTTTACTAGAAGAAGAGTATCCAACAAAAATAGCTTCATAAGCCTTAGCATCAAATTTACCCAAGTTATCTCTAGTATTCAAAACAAAACACTTGCATCCAAAAACTTTGAAATATGAAACATTAGGTTTTCTAGAATGATACATTTCAAAAGATGTTTTGGAAGAATTTTTACACAAATAAATGCGATTTGAAATATAGCATGCGGTGTTTACGGCCTCGGCCCATAGATATTGAGGGAGGTCATATTCACTCATCATGGTCCTAGCCATCTCTTGAAGTATTCTATTTTTCCTTTCTACAACTCCATTTTGTTGTGGAGTTCTAGGACATGACATTTCATGCTTGATTCCCTTTTCATCACAATAAGTCATGAAGAGTTGGTTAACAAACTCACCACCTCTATCACTCCTTATTTTCAAAATCGAAAAACCTTTTTCTTTTTCAACCCTTTTTCGAAAAATCTTGAAATGAGAAAAGTTTGATCTTTGTTTTCCAAAAAGAAAACTCAAGTAAATCGAGAAAAATCATCAACTATAACAAATGCATATCTACTACCATTTAAGCTCTTAGTTTTAGTTGGTCCAAAAAGATCCATATGAATTAATTCTAATGGCCTAGTTGACATGATATCCTTGATTGGTTTGAAGGACGACTTGGTTTGTTTCCCAAGTTAGCACGCACCACAAATGTGGTCTTTCTCAACTTCAAGTAAGGAATACCTTTCACCAATTCCTTAGAGTTAATCCTAGAAAGATGGTCAAAAGATGCATGTCCTAATCTTCTATGTCAAAGCCAAGAATTTTCATCAAAAATATTCAAGCATTTAGTAGAACAATCCAAATTAAGCATGTTAATGATATAAACATTATCATCACGAAATCCGGTGAGAATACAATCATTGGTTTTGCAATCAAAAATCTTGCAAGAAGAGTCATCAAAAACAACTTTAAGTCCACGATCACAAAGTTAACTTATACTAAGCAAGTTATGTTTTAAACCATCAACAAGAACAACATTTTCTATGATGGGAGATGCACCAATTTGAATGTTACCTATACCGATGATAGTGCCCTTGGAGTCATCCCCGAAGGTGACGGTGCCACCTTCCATGTACCTTGATAGGGTTGTAAAGTTGTTGATATCCCATGTCATGTGTCTTGAACAACCACTATCAAGGTACCACCGCTCTTTACGTCTTGGAGCCTTGGTGTGTACCTACATCAAATAATTTAGGACTTGATTTTGGTACCCATATTTTCTTGGGTCCTAAAGTGTTAGTATCATGAACCCATACAAGATTATTTGTTCTATTTATTTGGTCATAACAAAACTTAACCAAATGTGCATTCTTACCACAATAAGTGCATCTATATACTCTACCATATTTAAAAGCATAGTGAGTGTGTGACTTGTGAGCATGTGTGGATTTAGCATGGGTGTTATGTGTAGTGTGAATATGAGGAATTTTGACATTAGAAGATTTAGCATGAGAAGTGTGCCTTTTAGAAAACATTTCCTCAAGTTTCTTAGTATTGAAAGCACAATCTTTCAAAACTTTTTCAAAATCAACAATTCTAGTTTTAATGAAGAAATTTCTTTTTCATCAATCTTTGGAAATTTTGCTTTGCAAGCAACTTAGTAAGCACTAAATTCATTTTGAGTAAAAATAAGATTTGAAGAAATTTCAACCTTTTCTTTAGAAACAATAGCAAGTTGATTTTTAAGAAAAGCAACTTCTTTTTCCAATTTAGAACATTTAATCTTTTTATTATCATAGCTCTTCGAAAGTTCAACAAAAGCATGAACAAGAACTTCTTTACTTAATTCATCTTCTTCATCAAGAGGTTGTGGGGTTACCTTTGGTGTGTTTGCCATGAAACACATGTTCGCCGTGTCCACCTCGTCTTCGGACTCGCTTTCCGAATCCCAAGTTGCTTTGTAAGCTTTCTTTTCGACCGGCTTCTTTTGATTGAAGGAGGAAGTCACCTTTTTCTCGAATTCCGAGCAATCGGCCATGATATGTCCGGGCTTTCGGCAATTGTAGCAAATGATTCTTCTCTCCTCTTTTCCTTCAAACTTCCTTCTAAAGTTGAGTTTGTTCTTACGGTACATTCTCTTCACGTTTCGCACAAGAAGGGATAGCTCCTCATCTTCTTCTTCATCTTCTTCTTCGTCATCAAGAGTGGAGGAAGACTTGAAGGCTATGGATTTCTTCTTTTGAGGAGCCGCTTCTTCTCTTGCCTTCTTTTCCATCTCATGAGTCTTCAAGTTTCCAATGAGACTTATGAGATCCATTTCATCTTTGTCATTCAATTCTTTCAAGGTGGTGGCCTTTATCTCCCATGATGAAAGAAGAGCCCGAATCACTTTCCGCACCTTTTGGTCATTGCTAATATCATCACCTAAAGAGGAAAGAGCATTGGTAATTTTGGTAAACCTTGTAATCATACAATCAATAGATTCATTATCAATCATTTTAAAGCTTTCATATTGGGACCTCAAGAGATCAATCTTAGCTCTCTTTACTTGTGATGTCCCCTCGTGTGTGACCAACAAATGTTGCCAAATCTCATAGGCGGATTGGCAATGTATTACCCGTGTAAGGTTATCCTCATTCAAGGCGGTTAGGAGGGAATTTTGGGCCTTAGAGTTAGCCTCATATTCTCTAAAGGTAAAGTCGGACCAAGTGCTTTCATCACTATCGGGTCTAACATAGGGTTTGGTCAAAGATTTTGCAACTAAGCTACCTAAAGATTGTAAAAAGATAGTCATCCTAACCTTCCAAATAGGGAAATTAAGTCCACTAAATTTAGGAGGGGTTTTGATGTTGTCGGCCATGTTTACTAGTGTATGAATGAAAGAATGCAAATGTTGATTAGTAATTTTTAGGATCTCTCTAAGGATGTTAAGCCAAACCTAGAGTCCAAGTTCTGATACCAATTGAAAATCACCAGAGGGGGGTGAATAGGTGATAATGCTAATTAATGCACAATTAAAAATATGATGCAACAATCAACCCAAAACAAGACTAGAAGCCGAATACCCCGTGAAGGGCTCTGAACTCCTTCCTCCTGATTCCTCTAGATATGAGTTGGAGGTGCGCAATGCAATCTTGTTGTATGAGTATTTGATTGACAATGTGATTATGCAACAAGTGAATATAATAATGAAAATGAAGAGCAAGTACAATGTAGCAAAGAAAATGTGAAGCAAGTAGATAAAGCAATGAATATAAAGTAAGTGATTGAAGCAAGAATTAAGAGCAAGTAAGAATAAGTAAACCAAACGCAAACACCGAGAATTTTTCCGAGGTTCGAGCACCCAGCTCTACGTCCCCGCCTTCACCCAGAAGGATTTCTAACAACTATAACTTCACAAAGAGGTTACAAATACACCGGAGTACCCAACTCCACAATCTCAAGTACAAGTTCTCTCTTGGTGATCAAAAGACCACAAACTATCTTTTGCAAACGCTTCTTTCCCTTACAAGAGCCCTGTAGAGTAATGGTTAGAATTGAAGCTCAAATAGTGTAAGTGGAAAAAGGAAATGAACTAGAGAGAGTTTAGAAAATAAAACTTCAGCAATGAGAGAATCTTCAGCACAAAAACCAAGGACCAAACTCTCTTGAAAGCTTTTGAAAACTTTTGAAACTTTTTGTATAATGCTTGTTGTTAAAAACATAACCCTAATCACCCCTATTTATAGGAGAGGGCTAGGGATTAAAAAGTAAACTCATATAATGTTAATTAGGAAGAATTTGACCCATAAAATATCCCCTAAATTCGTTTAGAAACGAAAAATACAAATTTAAAACGTGTTTAAAAGCTAGCCGTTATGGCTGAAACGGCTACGTCGGTCGACCGGCCGGTCGACCGGGATTCAAACAAAAGAGCCGTTGCAGGCTCTCGGTCGACCTCCCGGTCGACCGACACAAACAGAGAGTGACACCACTTCAGTCGACCAGCTGCCTGGTCGACCGAAGTCTTCGGTCGTCCGCCCGGTCGGCCGAAGAACGTGCACACGGATACGCATCCAACCTGCCAGAAAACCAGTCGACTGGGTCGGTCGACAGAATTGACCTAACAAGTGTCGGCCGACCGGTCGGTCGACCGGCTCAGGCCAAAAGTCAAAACTGAACAAGAATTTTAAGGAGATTTTGATATCTAATAAAATATTTTTGATTATATATATATATAATATATATATTATATATATATATATATATATATAACATAAAATTGAGTTTGTAATCAAAAGGCTTTGTATTAAATTATTTTGTACATATTTATAGGGAATATTTCTAGGAAATGCGCAAAAACGTGTGTGTTGGAATATAGAGCTTCAATCCTAATCACTATTCTTTAACAAAACTATAAAACTAGAAACAAAACTAATGAAATCTCATGAGCAATTTTGAAGTCTTGAGCCATGCAAAGCCTAGCTAGAGCCTTCTCTTCTATGCTCCTTCCTTGATGTGTCATAAGCCTTCTTTGCTCCATGAACTTAGAATTTCTTGCAAAAGCTAAGCAATGGCCTCCAAACATGGTACAAAACCTGAAACTTATCTTGAACAAACTTATTAGTACCAATAGCTCTTATTTGTTTTGTTATCATCAAAACTCTAAACAAATGGAGAGTGTAACCTTTTGAGCCAACAGTGTGGGGGAGGGTCTAACATAACTTAGGTTTTTCTTTTTATTAAAAAAAATTTATTAACATTTTCTTTACTTTTAAAAAAAACTTTTTGAAAATAGAAACAATATTTTAACATATTTTTTTGTAAGAAATTAAGTTAATTTTAAGGAGTAGGAAAATCCAAATTAGGATTTCTTATACTTGGTCAACATAAGATTATTTGTTTGATTTTTAGGGTTAGGAAGATAATTTTTCAAAGTAATTTAGTCTTGATCTTTACCTTAATGAAATATGCACACTTCATACACTTACATACTTAGGGTTCAAAAACAAAGATCCTTATGCCTTATAAATATAAAAAAAAAGAAAAAATATCTATGAAAAATGAACAAGTCTAATTATTGATTAGCTAGGTGCTTTGGCCTAAGCAAGCCTTAGTATTTATGCGAAAGATGATTAGATAAGTTTGAAAAGGAAAATATATATAAAATTCCTCTGATTAAGCTGGGTATTTGTGCCTAATAAAGCATAAGTATTCACGCCTAAAAGAGGTTCATATAATAAAATCCTTAGTTTTGTGGCCTTGTTTGCTCGAGTCCTTAAGTCCTTGGGGTGTTTTCTCACTCGGTGCCCTAAGACCGTTTGGTTTGCGAGTCATCGATTAAAGCTCGTTACATGGGCAGATTAGAAAGCCTAATAGAACTAAGGAATAATACCACCAAAAAACAAGTATATATATATATATATATATATATATATATATATATATATATATATATATATATATATATATATATATATATAAGGCATAAGAGTTAGAGTTAATGAACCCTTAGTCAAAATTTTCACAATCACAAGGTGCATATGACTTAGGGTAAAGTAATAGACTAGATGAGAAGTACAATTTGACTCCTTACTTTGATTGATAACAAATTTTTGAATAGAGACTAAGTTTAGGAATGAAAAATTTAGTTTTCTTATAACTTATAGATTGCTTAAATCTTACAATTATATTTCAAATATTTTTCTCTTTCAAAATTCCTTTCGAAAATACTAACTCTTTGTTTCTCTTTCTTTATGGATTTTGTGGGTGCAATCCGCTGAAAACCCTCACGAGATAAAACTCGTCCTCTGGGGGAAACCTAGAGGTTTAATGGCTTGTTGCACATGCTCAGTGCAATCGCATGACCTGCGAAAGTGGTCTAATAATCCTTAGTATAGTTTAGTGTTTTGCTCGAGGACGGGCAAAAGATAGGTATGGGGGTGTGATTGGTCACTAATGTTACATATTTAGTATCATATTTCCATACTTATTATAAAATAAAATCTGCATTGTCCTAATTAAATGTTTAATTTATTTGCAGGCCCATTCCATAAGGAGATGAAGAGAAATGAGCCCAAAAGCCCACCAAATTCTGAATTAAATCAGAATTAATTCGAGCTCAGTAAATCAGGAAAAAATCAAGAGGTTGAAGACCGGTTGAGAAGAATCCTCTCAGAATCGATCGGTTAAAGCCAAGAATCAAAGGCTATTTCGTCACAATCCTGGACTCAAACGAGAAAACCAACTGAAGATAAAAGCAGAACGTGAAACCCGGGAGACCCACCAACAGGGTGTGGCCACCTGGCCATACCCTGGCCGCGGAAACGCGGCCAAAGCCG
Organism: Agave tequilana; assembly: GCA_038442645.1. Lineage (NCBI taxonomy): Eukaryota > Viridiplantae > Streptophyta > Magnoliopsida > Asparagales > Asparagaceae > Agave > Agave tequilana. Next base: position 54,361 of record JAVJIF010030096.1, read on the forward strand.
CATTTTTGCGGCTTGGTTGTGGAGTTAGGGGAAGCGTTTGCTCCCCGATCTCCCAGGATCCTGTAGGTTGGGTTTTTGCCTATAAAAGTCAGTATTTTCACGGAAAGGGGACGACCATGCGGAGATAGGATTTAGACTAATTTTCCATTTTTTAGTTTAGGTTTTTGTTTTTCTTTTTTATGTAATTTTAGTTTTCATTTATGTAATTCAGAGGAGATCAGACTTTCATCGAAGAACAAGAATGAAGCTTAAGCTGAGAGTGACACTGGTGTAAGGTTTCTTTCTTTTCTTTGATCGTTATAAAATCGAATCTATGTTCTTTCTTTGTATGTACTTCTTTTTAGTTTTCTTCTTCTTCTTCTTTTCTAGTTCACTTTTCTTTTTGGTACAATTGTCTTCCAAGTGAGTCTAAAAGCATCGAAAGAGCCTTCCCTTTGCGAGTGCCACCGATAGCTCATGACGATGGAATTGAGTCTCTCTCTGTATCATTTCATGCTTGAGTTGTCTTGATGATGTAATGTGGAAGAGACCAATAATCAACTCTTATGGGCTATGCGCTGATTGCCTCCAATTCAAGGTAACATCGTAGCTGAAGATTCAAGGTAAGCTTTGGTGAAAAGAAGGTAAGTAATTATTTTTATTTATTTTCTTTTATTTCTATAAATTAAATCACCAACACTACCTCTTCCAAATCATTCTTTTTCAACTCATTTGTACATAGTCACTTTCTGATTCCCTCCACTTTCTCATTCTACCGTTTTCTTTCTAACTTTAACATAACTCGTTTTTCATTTTTCTTTTTTAAAACAAAGAAGAACTTTCGTTTTGTCTTCATAAAGATTTCATTAAAGAACCGTGAACGCTTCTATCGCAAACCCTCCTTGTGGATCACGACCCGCATAGCCACTTGCTATAGCGGTAAGATTGAGCACTTGCACATCTTCATTCTAAATCTAAAAATCTGTATTTTATGTGCAGGTAAAGCTTCAATCAAACTGCAAGGTTTTCTGGTATTCGTATCAATCTTGTATATCAGTACTATTTCCTATATCGTTTGATGTGCTCGCATATACCATGATATCACCCTCCTGTCATGCTATCACTTGACATCCGGCATGATATATTTGACTCTTATAACTCTTGGTACCATCTTGATAAGGGCATCCTATAAGACCCTCCTGTAGGCCTAGCGGCCGGTTCCATACACCAGCAATGGAATACCCTGGACCGTGGTCCCAGTCATGTATAGGACCCACTGTAAACATTGTTCATTGATACCCCCGTTGGTTTTCTATAACAACCTTGCTTTACTCAGATGTGGATATATGTGTGCTGGGACGCTAATTCACATATCTAGATATCTAGGTAAGACGAGTAATAATAATAATAAAAGATGCCATTTATGTATCCATCGTATGATTTGCCAAGTATGCTTTCATCGAGTTTACATCGGATTTCTTGTTTATGATCATTACTATATTATGGCTGCTTACACCTGCCTTACCACTTGAGTTCTATTCCATCAGTCTCCTGCTCATATCTTATCACACCATGATTATTCCCTACTTGATATCACTTGCTATATATATCTACCTACTTCTGTATGCTTGTGCTCACAACACGATTTTCAATGCATTTTTATGATTCGAATTTATCGATACACGTGTGCTTATCTATGCACGCTACTTGGCATTCACATCACCAATCGCTGGGAAGTTTTGACTCCCCTGGATCCTTATGTCCAGATCTCAGAGCTTGGAGAGTGAGGATTCTCCTAGTTGCTGACCTGAGAGGTGCAACAGTAGTGTGGATCTCCAGCAGACCGTCTGAAGCCATATCCTTTCAGGCCTCCCTGCGTGTCTCTCGAGTTTTCCTTCTGTAAACTCGTGAGCGCCTTTTATAATGTTCATACTTGTACATCGCTTGTATTCTCGCATTTGCGCCTATCAATGATGTAATATTCTTGTAATATTGTGTCACATTTGTGATAACTTTGTAATTATACTCATATGTTGGAATGTATAATGCACCACGTGCTTTTGTACTCTGATTCTTGCTTGTACTGATGCTTAGCGTATATACGTGAGGGTATTTTCGACCTGCGTATATACATCTCAGTAACGTCCCTGTACCCGCGGGATTGGGACATTACATTGACGTTCACCCGGTCAACGAAAACAAGATTCACTTTCCACCGCTATATCAAGAACCCAGCTTTAAACAAAGGGGAGATCTTAGCATTCTCCCCTCTTGTAATCGATTGTTGATCCATTATGTAACGCCCCGATCCTGCGGGTACGGAGACGTTACTGCAACGTATATACGCAGGTTAGAAATACCCTCACGTATATACGCTAAGCATCAGTACAGGCAAGAATCAGAGTACGGAAGCACGTGGTGCATTATACATTCCAACATATGAGTACAATTACAAAGTTATCACCAGATGTGACAAATATTACAATAATATTACATCACGATAGGCGCAAATGCGAGAATACAAAGGGATGTACAAGAGTGAACAGTATAAAAGGCACTCATGAGTTTACTAAAGGAAACTCGAGAGGCGCACAGGGGGCCTGGAAGGATAGAGCTTCAGATGGTCTGCTGGAGATCCACACTACCGCTGCGCATCTCAGGTCAGCACTGGGATTCTACAAGTTCCAGGCTCTGACATACTCCAAGCTCCAGGACCTGGACATGAGGATCCAGAGGAGTCAGAACTCCCCAGGCGAGTGGTGAGGCAAAAGCCAGATGGCGTGCAAGGATAAGCACATGTGTATCGATAAAACTGAATCATAATCATGCATTGAAAACCGTGTCGTGAGCATAGGCAAGTAGGGCAAGTAGATATGAGACAAGTGATATCAAACAGGAAGTACTCATGTATGATAAGATAGGAGCAGAAGACTGATGGAATGGAACATGGGTAATAAAACAGAGTATGAGTAGCTAATATGATAATAATCATAAAACCGCAATCCGATGTAAAACCCAATAGAAGCAAGCTCGGCAAAGCATACAACGGATCCATAGTTGGCATCTTTTATTATTATTTTTACTCGTCTTACCCTGATGTCTAGATATGTGAACTAGCGTCCCAGCACACATATATCCACATCTGAGTAAAGCAAGGTTGTTATTGGAAACCAACGGGGTATCAACGAACAATGTTTACAGTGGGTCCCGTACATACCCGGGACCACGGCCCAGGATTGTTCCGTTGCTTGGTGGACGGAACCTGCCGCAAGGCGATCAGGAGGGTCTTATAGGATGCCCTTATCAAGATGGTACCAAGAAGGAGGGAGCCAGCACTCCCCTCGGTCGCCTGGAGGCCCACAAGTCAGACCGGAGTTTTAGTTGCACAACATGCCTAGTACCACTGTAAACACGAACATATATTGATAGCCGCAAGTTTCCCCCGACCCGATGTAAGTTGTCTCATTTTACGTTTATTAGATGATTATCAGATTCCGGGAATGAGCAGGAACAAGTCAAGAATATCAGGAATACATGTGTATCAGGAGTACGATTCGTACTATATCAGGAGTACTGTTCGTACTATATCAGGAGTACTGTTCGTACTATAATGTAGCAAGTTGAAATCAAGATATCAGGTCATCATTCCCGTTATCGTGATAATCATGAGAGTCAAGTATATCATGCCGGGTGTCAAGTGATAGCATGACAGGAGGATGATATTTGGCAGGTGACCAATCATGTCAAGAGATTGATATTAGTCCGGTGGCAAGTCATGTCATAACAAGGGGCCTTGCCAAGTAGTAGGTCTGGTGTCAGGTAATAACACATCAGTTGCAAGGTGATCCAAACAGGTATTAAATAGTAGCATGTAAATGACAGGCATGAAGTAATAGCATGGCAAATGTTAACATATCAGGTAAATACATGGCATGTGATATAGTAGTAGCTGAGCACAACCAAGCGGAGCTGAGCAAGCTGGAGGTACAGACAGCAAACATATTTAACACTAGAGCGTCTGGCAAGGTTACCGGGACAACTCGGCTTATGGTGCGAGTAGAAAATCCGGCAGCATCTCGCCTAGACGAATCTAGTGGTAAAGCGCTGAACGCTGATCATGATAACCAGGCGGAGCTCAGAAACCTGACGGTCCCAATCACATCTCTCTCGAGATAGTGAGAGACCGGAGGCTGAAGGGTCCAGAGAAACCTGACGGTCCCAATCACGTCTCTTTCGAGATAGTGAGAAACTGGAGGCTGAAGGGTCCAGAGAAACCTGACGGTCCCAATCACGTCTCTTTCGAGATAGTGAGGGATCGGAAGCTGAATGGTCCGGAGGCCAAGTACGCTCGGGGTTTAAGTGCACTCCCGGTGGCTACTAGCCATCCTAGGAGTGGGCAGAAACCCAGAGTCTAACGACCACGAAGGGTCGGCCACGCATAGTATAAAGCAGTACAATACATCACAGGCATGGTATATGTACAAGAATGAAACTACTCTAAATACAAGCATTCGTCACAGAGCAATACATGTCCAGTCATTGGCACTCGGCCATACACAAATACAGGGACCCAGCCCAATAAAATACATTAAACATGGAATAAAATACATGTCGACCCGACGAAGCGGGAAACCCAAATGGAGGCGAGGACACTCGCCTAAATCACCGGAAATGCCGAAAAGTCTGAAATCCTTGGAACTCACGCACGCGCCATAAAATATAATAATATATAAATATTTTTAGAGAGAGAAAGTGAAGAGGAGAGAGAAAGAGAGAGTTAAGAGAAGGGAGGTTTAGAGAGAGAAAGAGAGAACTAGAGGGATTTTTAGAGAGAGAAAGAGAGATTTAGGAAGGAAATTCTAGAGAGAGAAAGAGGGAGTTAGAGAGAGAAACTGAGGAGATAGAAAGAGGATTGGTTAGAGAGAGTGAGAGAAGTTGTAGAGAGAGGAGAGAGAGAGAGAGGAGGAGAGAGAGAGGGGACAGGAGAGAGAGAGGAGAGATGAGAGAGAGAGAGATGAAAGAGAGAAGGGGGCAGTTGCCCCCCTCTCTCGCTCACGGCAGGCCAGGAGGCCTGGCCGTGGCCTCTCTGGGGCCGGCGCCGGCGGCCTCCGGTGGCCGCCGGCTAGGGGTGGCCGCGCCGGCCACCCCAAAGGAGGGGAGAGGGAAACAGCAGGGGGCTGCTGCCCCCCTGCTCACGCCCAGGCCAGGCCGGCCTGGCCTGGCCTGGCGCCTCTCCCTGGCTGCGGCCAGGGAGGCGCGGAGGCTGCGCCGGCCAGGGGTGGCCAGGGAGGCGCGGAGGCTGCGCCGGCCAGGGGTGGCCGGCGCAGGCAGGGGTGGCCTCCGGCCACCCCAAAGGAGGAGAAGGAGGGGGCTGCTGCCCCCTCCACGATCGCGCACAGGGGGCCAAAGGCCCCCAGGCCGCCGGCGTCGCGCCGGCGGTGGTCAGCCCCCGCCGGGGGTGCCGGAGGAGGGAGGAGAAGCTCGTCGATGAGGTGGTCTTGGCCGGATCTTGGAGGAGGAAGAGAGAGAGGGAAGTGGGAGAAATTGGATGGTGAAGAACAAAGATGAGGAGATAGAGAGAGAAAATTGAGGGAGAGATTAGGAAGTGAAGTGAGAGAGAGGGAGAATTTTGGGGAAGAAGGAGGAGGAGGCAACGGTCGCTGGCGCCAGGGGAAGGAGAAGAAAGAAGGAAGAAAGAGAAAAAGAAAGAAAAAATGAAAAAGAAAAGGAAAAGGAAAAGGAAAAGAAAATAAAAAGAAAAAGGAGAAGGTATTTTGGAGGGTTGTGTGGTGGAGGAATTTTTGGGGAAAAAGAAAAAAGGAATATAGAGGAAAAGGGAGTGGATGAGAAAAATGGGGAAGGAAAGAAAAAGAAAAATAAGTTAGATGATATTCCGGATCTGGGAAATCCCAAAACATCGAAAATGCTGGAAAATTGGACTGATCCGGAAAGGTCTCGAAAATACTTAAAATAATAATATTATTTTAAGGTCCATGGTGAAATCCATTTTCAGAAATACAATCATGTTTTCAAATTAAAAATCCTGAAGTCAACCGCCGATACCGGTCTACACCGGGTCGGCCGGATTTTGATAAATTCCAAAAAATCCCAGAAAATGTATTAAAGAATAAAATATGATTTTAAGAAGTAAAGTGAAAGCGGAATTCAGAAATTCAATTCCGATTGTAAACTAAAAATCTTGGAATCAACCAGCGATACTGGCCGACACCCAATCCGGTGGAATTTTCATAAATTCATAAAATCCTCAGAAAAGTATTTAGATAGGAAATGTGATTTTAAGAAATAATGTAAAAAGACACTTCTAGTAATTCCAATCCGTTTGTAAATTAAAAATCTGGGAATCTGTCAGCGGCACTGGTCGACACCAGTTTTGAAGATTTTCAATTTAATTCAGGAAAATTCCAGAAAATCATAGAAAATCTAAAATATTGGAAATGATGTTTAAAACTAAAATCGGTCAAATCTAAATACCAGAAAGACCAAATCGAGTAATACCCTAGGATCGGGTCCTCGGTTCAGACTAGGGCTGACTCCGAGTCCGCGAATCCGGATCCAAGACAAAACGATCATATAAATAATTCATAATACAAAACAAATACATGAAGTAAATCGAAAAATTCGATCGAAAAATCTGAATACGCAACTAAGTACGTATTCTGGGAGCGGGGTGTTACAATCCATCCACCTTACAAAAAATTGCGTCCTCGCAATTTCGATAAGGGGTAAATTGAACACAAAGGGGACATGGACGGGAATTATACCAATTAAGATATGAAGTACTATAGGTAGGGCTCTCAAGTTGGCTGAACCACAATTGGGATATAGACATCTTCTGCACTTCCGGCTGTATAAATCCTTGAATGATGCTAAATAATACTGATCTGATGACACTGCTTAGCAATAGAATTCCAGCTGTGTTACATACTTGATAGCTCTCTGAGAATAAGCAAGAATACTGAAGATAAAGGAAACCCTGATAGTACTGAGCATAATAAAGAAGACCAATAATTGAGAATTCCGAATACCAGGCATCGATCACTCCGAAAGATATAGCCGAGAATATAGAATACCCGTAGAGAATCCCGACTACTGACTTCTGAAAGATAACCCGATCGTGAATCAATCCTGAGAATACCCGAACTTTAAAGAGTTGGCCCAAGAGATCATATAATCGCTTCATTTAGAACCAACCGCTACCTCTCTAGTCTATTCATATCTTAAGTTGGTATAAAGGCTTTGAAAAACAAAAACAGGGGAAAGATGGAAGGGATTAGGAATCAAAGGAAGAATGATCAAGAAAGAATAGATAACTCTGTACTTGTAGTTGGAGTGTATAACCAGGACTCATGCATTCCAGTTGCAAATTTCTTTACCATTAATTTGCCATCTGGACGTACTGAGGATGTAGAGCCTAGGCTCTGATACCACCCTGTAACGCCCCGATCCTGCGGGTATGGAGACGTTACTGCAACGTATATACGTAGGTCAGAAATACCCTCACGTATATACGCTAAGCATCAGTACAGGCAAGAATCAGAGTACGGAAGCACGTGGTGCATTATACATTCCAACATATGAGTACAATTACAAAGTTATCACCAGATGTGACAAATATTACAAAAATATTACATCACCGATAGGCGCAAATGCGAGAATACAAAGGGATGTACAAGAGTGAACAGTATAAAAGGCACTCATGAGTTTACTAAAGGAAAACTCGAGAGGCGCACAGGGGGCCTGGAAGGATAGAGCTTCAGATGGTCTGCTGGAGATCCACACTACTGCTGCGCATCTCAGGTCAGCAACTGGGATTCTACAAGTTCCAGGCTCTGACATACTCCAAGCTCCAGGACCTGGACATGAGGACCCAGAGGAGTCAGAACTCTCCAGGCGAGTGGTGAGGCAAAAGCCAGATGGCGTGCAAGGATAAGCACATGTGTATCGATAAAACCGAATCATAATCATGCATTGAAAACCGTGTCGTGAGCATAGGCAAGTAGGGGCAAGTAGATATGAGACAAGTGATATCAAACAGGAAGTACTCATGTATGATAAGATAGGAGCAGAAGACTGATGGAATGGAACATGGGTAATAAAACAGAGTATGAGTAGCTAATATGATAATAATCATAAAACCGAAAATCCGATGTAAAACCCAATAGAAGCAAGCTCGGCAAAGCATACAACGGATCCATAGTTGGCATCTTTTATTATTATTTTTACTCGTCTTACCCTGATGTCTAGATATGTGAACTAGCGTCCCAGCACACATATATCCACATCTGAGTAAAGCAAGGTTGTTATTAGAAACCAACGGGGGTATCAACGAACAATGTTTACAGTGGGTCCCGTACATACCCGGGACCACGACCCAGGATTGTTCCGTTGCTTGGTGGACGGAACCTGCCGCAAGGCGATCAGGAGGGTCTTATAGGATGCCCTTATCAAGATGGTACCAAGAAGGAGGGAGCCAGCACTCCCCTCGGTCGCCTGGAGGCCCACAGGTCAGACCAGAGTTTTAGTTGCACAACATGCCTAGTACCACTGTAAACACGAACACATATTGATAGCCGCAAGTTTCCCCCGACCCGATGTAAGTTGTCTCATTTTACGGTTTATTAGATGATTATCAGATTCCGGGAATGAGCAGGAACAAGTCAAGAATATCAGGAATACATGTGTATCAGGAGTACGATTCGTACTATATCAGGAGTACTGTTCGTACTATATCAGGAGTACTGTTCGTACTATAATGTAGCAAGTTGAAATCAAGATATCAGGTCATCATTCCCATTATCGTGATAATCATGAGAGTCAAGTATATCATGCCGGGTGTCAAGTGATAGCATGACAGGAGGATGATATTTGGCAGGTGACCAATCATGTTAAGAGATTGATATTAGTCCGGTGGCAAGTCATGTCATAACAGGGGCCTTGCCAAGTAGTAGGTCTGGTGTCAGGTGATAACACATCAGTTGCAAGGTGATCCAAACAGGTATTAAATAGTAGCATATAAATGACAGGTATGAAGTAATAGCATGGCAAATGTTAACATATCAGGTAAATACATGGCATGTGATATAGTAGTAGCTGAGCACAACCAAGCGGAGCTGAGCAAGCTGGAGGTACAGACAGCAAACAGTATTTAACACTGGAGCGTCTGGCAAGGTTACCGGGACAACTCGGCTTAAGGTGCGAGTAGAAAATCTGGCAGCATCTCGCCTAGACGAATCTAGTGGTAAAGCGCTGAATGCTGATCATGATAACCAGGCGGAGCTGAGAAACCTGACGGTCCCCATCACATCTCTCTCGAGATAGTGAGAGACCGGAGGCTGAAGGTCCAGAGAAACCTGACGGTCCCAATCACGTCTCTTTCGAGATAGTGAGAGATCGGAGGCTGAAGGGTCCAGAGAAACCTGACGGTCCCAATCACGTCTCTTTCGAGATAGTGAGGGACCGGAAGCTGAAGGGTCCGGAGGCCAAGTACGCTCGGGGTTTAAGTGCACTCTCGGTGGCTACTAGCCATCCTAGGAGTGGGCAGAAACCCAGAGTCCAACAACCACGAAAGGTCGGCCACGCATAGTATAAAGCAGTACAATACATCACAGGCATGGTATATGTACAAGAATGAAACTACCCTAAATACAAGCATTCGTCACAGAGCAATACATGTCCAGTCATTGGAACTCGGCCATACACAAATACAGGGACCCAGCCCAATACAAAATACATTAAATATGGAATAAAATACATGTCGACCCGACGAAGCGGGGAAACCCAAATGGAGGTGAGGACATTCGCCTAAATCACCGAAAATGCTGAAAAGTCTGAAATCCATGGAACTCGCGCACGCGCCATAAAATATAATAATATATAAATATTTTTAGAGAGAGAAAGTGAAGAGGAGAGAGAAAGAGAGAGTTAAGAGAGGGTAAGTTTAGAGAGAGAAAGAGAGAACTAGAGAGGGATTTCTAGAAAGAGAAAGAGAGATTTAGGAAGGAAATTCTAGAGAGAGAAAGAGGGAGTTAGAGAGAGAAACTGAGGAGATAGAAAGAGGATTGGTTAGAGAGAGTGAGAGAAGTTGTAGAGAGAGGAGAGAGAGAGAGGTCAGGAGAGAGAGAGGACAGGAGAGAGAGGAGAGATGAGAGAGAGAGATGAACGAGAGAAGGGGGCAGTTGCCCCCCTCTCACACTCACGGCCAGGCCAGGAGGCCTGGCCGTGGCCTCTCGCCGGCCTCCGGTGGCTGCACCGGCCACCCCAAAGGAGGGGAGAGGGAAACAGCAGGGGGGCTGCTGCCCCCTGCTCACGCCCAGGCCAGGCCGGCCTGGCCTGGCCTGGCGCCTCTCCCTGGCTGCGGCCAGGGAGGCGCGGAGGCTGCGCCGGCCAGGGGTGGCCGGCGCAGGCAGGGGTGGCCTCCGGCCACCCCAAAGGAGGAGAAGGGAGGGGGCTGCTGCCCCCTCCACGATCGCGCACAGGGGGCCAAAAGACCCCCTGGCCGCGCCCAGGCCGCCGGCGTCGCGCCGGCGGCGGTCAGCCCCCGCCGGGGGTGCCGGAGGAGGGAGGAGAAGCTCGTCGATGAGGTGGTCGTGGCCGGATCTTGGAGGAGGAAGAGAGAGGGAAGTGGGAGAAATTGGATGGTGGAGAAAAAAGATGAGGAGATAGAGAGAGAAAATTGAGGGAGAGATTAGGAAGTGAAGTGAGAGAGAGGGAGAATTTTGGGGAAGAAGGAGGAGGTGGCAACGGTCGCTGGCGCCAGGGGAAGGAGAAGAAAGAAGGGAAGAAAGAGAAAAAGAAAGAAAAAATGAAAAAGAAAAGGAAAAGGAAAAGGAAAAGAAAATAAAAAGAAAAAGGAGAAGATATTTTGAGGGTTGTGTGGTGGAGGAATTTTGGGGAAAAAGAAAAAAAGAATATAGAGGAAAAGGGAGTGGATGAGAAAAATGGGGAAGGAAAGAAAAAGAAAAATAAGTTAGATGATATTCCGGATCTGGGAAATCCCAAAACATCGAAAATGCTGGAAAATTGGACTGATCCGGAAAGGTCTCGAAAAATACTTAAAATAATAAATATTATTTTAAGGTCCATGGTGAAATCCATTTTCAGAAATACAATCACGTTTTCAAGTTAAAAATCCTGAAGTCAACCGCCGATACCGGTCTACACCGGGTCGGCCGGATTTTGATAAATTCCGAAAAATCCCAGAAAATGTATTAAAGAATAAAATATGATTTTAAGAAGTAAAGTGAAAGCGGAATTCAGAAATTCAATTCCGATTATAAACTAAAAATCCTGGAATCAACCAGCGATACTGGCCGACACCCAATCCGGTCGAATTTTCATAAATTCATAAAATCCTCAGAAAAGTATTTAGATAGGAAATGTGATTTTAAAAAATAATGTAAAAAGACACTTCTAGTAATTCCAATCCGTTTGTAAATTAAAAATCCAGGAATCGGTCAGCGGCACTGGTCGACACCGGTGTTGAAGATTTTCAATTTAATTCAGGAAAATTTCAGAAAATCATAGAAAATCTAAAATATTGGAAAATGATGTTTAAAACTAAAATCCATCAAATCTAAATACCAGAAAGATCAAATCGAGTAATACCCTAGGATCGGGTCCTCGGTTCAGACTAGGGCTGACTCCGAGTCCGCGAATCCGGATCCAAGACAAAACGATCATATAAATAATTCATAATACAAAACAAATACATGAAGCAAATCGAAAAATACGATCGAAAAATCTGAATACGCAACTAAGTACGTATTCTGGAGCGGGGTGTTACACATTATAATTTTCTTTACATTCAAACAAAGAATTTACATGCTTTCAATTTTTCTCGAGAAACAAGAGATGGCGACTCCGTTGGGGACTACTTTCTCTACTGATGAGCAAGTTGTGGTGCAAGGTGTCATTACCTTCATAGGAAGAATAGTCGAATCACTTATCGTGAAATTTGACTAGGCAGAGTATAAAAAGTTCCTCTCTTCTGACTCCAAGAGCCCTAGGGTGGCACGGCAGTACCGCAGAGTCTCTTCGAAGGTTCGCTCTCAAGTCCCTTCAGGGACTTCTCCAAAGATAGCCTGCACAAACAACAACATTTCTGTCTGTGTCGCATATGTAGCCCGTGTTAATGTCTCCCACGAGGCCCGCGAGGCTCGTTGAAGGTCAATCAGGCCACACCCGTTCTCTTTCTCAGCTTCAGGTTATCGGCTGTTCCAAACAACTCATAAAGCGTAACAGAAATGCCGTACGTCGATAAAAGCGACGCGCGTGTCGACAATAGATGCAAGAACCTAGAACAACTATCTATCCAGCAGATAAAGAACTAAAGGCTAATACCTACGTCTCTTCTGAGTTACGTCAGACACGCGAAGTCTGCGTATGGAGACCAAAACGCGGAGCTCAAGAAGCTCGAGTTTCTGAGGCCTCACCTCCCAAACGCAATGGCCAGCAACGCGAGGTCTGTGCCTCTTTTCAGAGGCATGGGACCCGCGTCTCTACGACAGAATGCGGGACTCATAAAGTCTGCGTTTCATAAGTGTCGTTAGACAAACGCAACAATCAGCAACACGAGGTCCGCGTCTCTTCTCAGCAGGGGCACGAGACCCGCGTTTTAAAGCCAAAAACGGTAGAGCCGTGTATGTTCTATAGAATGTGAGCTCCGCGTCTCTAAATCCTGCGTTTCAGATTTGCGACGCAAGGTTAGCATTCAGAAGCTGAAAAGCCCCGGGAAACTTGAGGCTGATCTCTTTGATCCCCCTCCGACTGATCTAAGGGATCACCTGACAACGAAGAGGAGTTCTCATCAAATCACTCCATCATGTTACTATGAACGGCTCATCACAGCATGTTCTCTGAATGCCACTGCAGCTCGCATCTAAGCAAGCAGTCGGTGTTCAGACAGTTATCATCTACGACAGTCTCCCGATCTGCCAAAAGGCGTCTTTCCCGCACAAGGAGAACTTCCTCTGATGCAGAGTACCCTGAAGTTACTACAAACATGATGGGTCCAAGCATTATGCCATGCAGAAGTAAGGAGAAGCAGCCAATAGTCAGCTCTGACGAGTCTGCCACTGAACCGGAAGGAGTGTACCGGCATACCCGCACTCGAACTGGTGTGATAGCCCTAATTGACTACAGTGCCCTAGCCCAGGGCATTGAAGTGAGTGAATCTCACTCAGCCATTGCGGAATCTATTATATCTCTAGTTAATAATACTGTTTTTAATTTTTTTAAATATTTATTTCGATTTACTGATTTTTTTATTATTATTTATTAACTTGATTTATGACTTATTGTTATTATTAACACACAAATTTATGTTGGAGTATTAAATTGTAATTTGATCTTATATATATGCTTACCATTATTACATATTAGTATTTTAATTACTAGCTAGTGCTTTTCTTATTTATTATTATTATCATTATTGTGGTTACTATTATCATTGTTACTATAAATTTTAGTATTAATATTTTCTTTTATTGTCTATCACTATTACAAGAAGTACTACTACTAATATTACTTTAATTATGGTTACAATTATTCTTTATTACTATTATCATAACCGTTATTATTTATTTATTATTAATGTTGTTGTTATCACTAACATTGTTGTTATTGTGGTTATTAATATAATTATTCATAATTATATGCTTGCATGTATATTGTCATGAGCCTAATTCCTTTTGATTTTCCTTTTATTTTATTTTTCAAAGCACATGATCTTATCAATTTTTTTATTTAATTTTCAACAAAACTCATTCTTTTTCTTTTTCATATTCTTCCTATTTTCTCTTGACACAAGTCAAGCCCATTATCATGTAGCCTATACCCATTAACCCAAATATAATCCAAATCTATAATCTAATCTAAATATACAATCATAATTCAAATTCCAATCCAAACTCACATCCTAATCCTAACTAGTAAACCAAGCAATTTAAACCCAATTAAAATTCTGATTTTTTAAAATCCTTAATAACCTATAAAAATCCTAAACTTCTTCTCTTTTTTTCTACCTCAAGAGAAAATCCTAATCCCAACTCTCCTCACCTCTTTCTTTCTTTTCTTCTCAAGCGGAGCATGAATAAAAGGGATCTTGAAGTGCAGAGATTGAGGAACATAATAGGGGAGATCAAATTCAAGTAACTAATTTGTTTTTTCAAAATTTATTTGATATAAATAGTTTATTAAAAATCATGTTTATACCATGATTTCTATGAATATTTTTTTATACATCAAAACCCAATCTAAAATCCAACTAAAATACATGTGAAGATCGACCTATATATAATTTTCATTTTCTTATTTTTTTTGAAATCTTTTACAAAGGATTTCCCAAAAAATAAAAATAATAAAAATCTGGGCAGCTCTCTCAATGGCCGAGAGTAGCACTCCCTAGCCGCACGGACCCACCTGGGTCCGTGTTTGCACCAACCGGGTGCAACCGCACCCGGTCTGTCCTTTGGTGTACTGTAGGCAGGGCCGGCCCACTGTGCACACTCCTTTAAAAAAAAATATTTTTAGCCAGCCTAGACCTGGCTTGGCTCGGGCCGGCCCAGCCCGGCTGGGCCTTACAGCAACAGGGCCAAAGGCCCTGTTTAAAAAAAAGAAAAAAGAAATTTCAGACTACGCCTGGGCCTGGCCAGGTCCGCCTGGGCCTGGGCCTGGGCCTAGCTTGAGCCTGGGCCACTACATACATATAAAAAAAAGAAAAAAAGAAAGAAGAAAGAGAGAAAAGAGAATTTGCAAATAAAAATAATTAGCTACAAATATCGAAAAAATAGAGAAAAATATAAATAATAGTTTGCAATACTTTTACTTTATATGATAAAATTTTCAGAGAAATAGCACCATAAATTAAATCAGTTTACCCCCTTTAAATTCAGTTTTCCTTAATGGTAAATTCAGACATGTTAAGTATTTTAATGATTAAAGCCTATTAATAATCTAATAAAAATTAGAAATTGGTTTAAACTAAACCCACTAAATTCATTAGGCTATGAGGATCATATTTCTAACCCCTAAACTAATTAATCAAAATTTAAACTTCTTAAAACTCCTAATTAAAATATTCTTTTAAAAAAATCTAACAATTTGTATTAAAATGAACCATGTAGATTTTTCGGGGCCTTATGATTTTAGTGCTTTGGACTTGGATCGACTTCAGGTGAGTGTTTCTTTTCTTTGTGTAATTTTATTTAACTTTGTTGTGAGTGTTCATTGACCCTTTAGTTAAATAGGAATTTGTGATAAATGATTTTAAATTGTTGTGTAAATATGCCATTAAAATTTACTGAGATGATATTTGTAAGTGTTTACTCTTGTATTATTTTCTTATTTATCGTTGTCAGTTACTTGTATCATTTCATGTGATCATCTGACTTATTTTACTAAATTTCTTCATGAGACATTGGTGAGTGCTCATCCTATTTAGTTAGTTTATATGAGTGTTTACCAATATCATTGTATGTATAGAAGATTATTACTTTTGATTCTAGGCTAGTTGTCGTACACCTTAGACTGTGACTTGGATTGATCTTGAGATTGATTTGGTTCATATTTGTAGACTTATTTGAGATATTATTGGACATTGGTGATATTTCAGACGAGAAATCATTTGGACAATAAAGATGGATTAAATAAGATGTTGCCTTAAGATTGATTTATCTTGATGCTTGAATTTTATATAGACCTAGAGTTTAACTTGAGATTTACATGGGATCTTGATTCATATTTAGATGAGATCAATAATAGTTGGATTCGGATCATACAGGAGAATACCTTATCTTGATTTTGATCTATCATATAAAACTGATTGTGGATTATTAGTTGCAAGTATTTCATTTGGATATATTCACTGATAAATTATCTGAGTAATGATATTTATTGTTATCAAGGTTTGAGTACAGAGACTTTATATATTTCATATAGCTTGAGGATTTCCTACTCCTTAGTTATTATCTTGATAGAGATTGGAACTATTGGTGATGTAACTTAAACTATAATTATATTTAGATCTTAGATTTGACTGGTTCATGATGGTAGTTATACGAGTTGATATCAAAGTGATATTATCAGTAGATTTGATTATTCTTATTGATGATAAAATAGGTGAGAGTTTGGTTAGATATTGATGATTGATTAATTTGGAGATTCTTTATTAAAAGAACGAGATATTGGACTTGGATTGTTAGTAGACTCGAGTGAGTTGGAATTGACCTTGGGTTGAGGAGTAGACGTAGATTGATTTGACCTAACCTAGTGGCATGTAAATTGATAATTGACTAGTTACTTGAATTTTTGGATCTTGCGTTTGAACATAATGAAAGTGAGAGTATATGATGGTCTTAATTAAGATTGGATAGTGATGATTGGTTGGATATAGTGAGTATGTATTTTTATATATTGGGATTTGGATATGTCGATGACTTTGAGGACTGCGTTGATTAAATATTTTGCCGGGATTATTCTATTTATGCCAGCAGATCATTACTTATTCTGAATATCATGATTTACCTGAAGAACTTAACAGATTATACATGACATCTACCTGATAACTATATTGTCCATGTTACCATAATTGCTGAAAAAATATTGTATAAGGTAACAACACCCTCGTGTTATACTTGTTACATGTCCTGTTATACCGGTATCCTGTTCACTGATATTATATATCCTGTTATATTGGTATCCTTATTACATATGTTGATGTTATTACCCACCGAGTTATCCTAGTGATCTAAGTAACATGTACATTAAATAATCTTGAACATGTACATTAAATAATCTTAATAATCTAAATAACCTGATATTTAACAAATTAACTGAGATTGAGAAAATTGATGGAGGAGACAGCGTCTGTATTTTGAGTGGACCTAGGATATAGTTTGCGCAGCCGAAAGAGGGTTCCACTGCAGGGTTCCCCTGGGGTGACTGACACCCTGTCCTATACTTATTCCTGTTATACATGTTCCTAACTACCTAGCAGTAGGGCCTGGTTCAGCACCAGGAGTCTGGGCCGTGGTCCTAGGTATGTAGGGACCCACCTACAGCATGGACAATATCTCTAACCGATCAGTTTCATTAACTTAGGATCTCGATTGACATGTGTGATAGACGTAGTATAGGATACATCTATTACATATGGAAATTGGTGTTCACTGACATAATAAATAATAATGTAATTGATTGTCTTTGCCTGATACATGTATGTATGTTGGACACTGATGTTATACCTGACCTGATTGGACATCTGACTCTAGTACTGACTGACTCTACCCGCCTGATATATAGATTGTGATAGACACCTGATTGAATACCTGACTGGATACATACTCTACTGTGTGCTATCCACATTACTGTTTATTTACATTATTCATGTATATATATTTTCTTTATCTGCTCACATGTTATATGTACATACACTTTCCAGTTTACTCTCACATATTCACTAGGAGTTCTGACTCTCTGAATTTGTATATCCAGATTTGTGACTATTTATTGCTGATCAGGTATTTGGAGAGGATTACATGCGTTAGGAGGACCTGGAGTCCCTCTCTCCTTGATTATCAGTATTCTTGCTCTTTTGTTCATATTATTTTCTGATTCTATCTATATCACATCCCGTTGCCATTTCTTTCCCTTATTCATCCGCCATCAATGTGTTAGATATTTGTATGTCATATTGCAGTGATATTAATTTATTGGATTAGATTTTATAGCTTGTTTAAGTTACTTTAGGCTTAGCGTGTATGCGTGGGGTATTTTTCTCGCGTATATACGTCGCTGACTCTCATCGTGACTCCGTTTCCACATATTTTGGGAAGCGGGGCGTGGCAGAGTCACAAGCCTTGAAATCTTCTGTAGAGAAGGAAGCCTTCACGTATATGGCAAGTACACCTAAAGAAATGGCCAGGTACTTTGAATAGCAAGCTCAGGCTCAGGGGGAACAACTCGATATGATTCGCGTCCAACAAGAATCTATTGACACCCTCAAACAGATGCTTTCACAATTGCTTGAGGGCAAGAAGAAGCCAAGGCCAAAACTCCTTCTAAGAAGTCTAAGGGCAAACGGAAGGAAGGGAAAAGCTCATCTTCTGCATATACTAAGGAGGAGGAGCAGTCCAACTTCGAGTCATCCAAGCCACCACTCGAAGAGGGAGGCAATTCAGAGAATGGGAGCACTCATTTCAAAAGGATGAATAAACTGGAACAGCGTCTTGAAGCTCTCACTAATCGAAAAGGCCTCCAAGAAGCAGTAGTGGTATGGCCATACCCAGCTAAGTGCGATCTTGTCCGTACCCTCCTAAGTTCAAAGCTCTGACCCTATAGGCCTTCAATGACAAAGGGTCACCAAACCAGCACATGTACTACTTCAAGTCTCAGACAGGGAATGTAGTAGCAAATGATGCCATCCTGGCGCATTTGTTCATCGACACTCTAAAGGGGCTCCCTTTCAAATGGTTCATGAAGCTCCCAGAAGGCTCTATCAAGAATTAGGGTGATCTAGAGAAGCTTTTTCTTACACCTTATTCGAAGATGACTCAGAGATTACCATGCGTACTCTCATGACAACGCGGCAACGAAAAGGGGAGTCAGTTAAAGCGTTTGTGGAGAGGTTTCAGAATATGACACTCCGATGTCCTAGCGGTATGACGCAGACCACCCTGGTAGAAACATGCCGTCACAATTTGCAAACCTCACTCCTACCTCAGATAGAAGTTGCTGAAAATTGTACCTGAAAGTAGTTGGTCCAGCAAAGCGAATAGGCAGAGGAGATTATCGCCAGGATTAGGGCAGAAGAAAACAAGCTCAGACCCAAAAAGTCGACAAGGCGCACGCCAGAAGCATCTTTCCAATCTAAAACGAAGGGCATACCTGCAACAGAGACAAAGTCTCCCTCTAAACCCCAACCGGCTAGAGGTGGTAATTATTCAAGTCAACCATGCACCAACAAACAGTACTCCTTCAAGGATGAGCATGTCGATTCCTTGTTCAAGTTACTCAACAAGAGCAACAGATTAAAGCTTTCTGAAGTTAGACGTCCTAAGGAGGTAGGCAAGACTGACAATCCCAACTACTGCTTGTACCACAGGATGCTTAGGCACCCTACCAAGAGCTGCTACATCTTCATGGACATCTTCCATGCTTTGATTGATGCGGAGGTGCTCAAACTTCGCCCAGAGCAGAAGAAAGTGACAGTTCATTTCTTCAATTCAGGGTACCGCCTCCAATGCCGGCCGGAGTAGTTCCCATCCCGAAAGGGGAACTAAGGGTACTCAATATAGATCCACACCACCAGCAAGACAAGGTCTCAAACCTGTTCCTACTCCTCAGAGAGAGATCATGTAGATTCATCCTGACCTCGTGGATGGCCAATAGTGGACCACTGTTACCAACAGGAAGTCAAAGGGCAAAGCAAAAGCGTAATGCCCCGATCCCGTGAGTACGAAGATGTTACTGTGACGTATATAGCAAGTCAGAAATACCCTCACGTATATATGCTAAGCATCATATAGGTAAGAATCAAAGTATGGAAGCACGTGGTGCATTATACATTCCAACATATGAGTATAATTACAAAGTTATCACCAGATGTGACACAACAGTTGTGCGGTAAGCCCATAAGCATTCACCCAGCTTATCGTCCCAATCACGTTGACTTTTCGAGACGAATTTCTTGAGAAGCTTGCCAATGGTCTTGTTGAAAGCTTCTGCGAGGCCATTAGTAGCGGGATAGTATGCCGTTGAGGACACACTCTGGATTCTGAACTTGGCGCAGAATCTCTGGAAAGCCTGGTTGATGAACTAGGGTCCGTTGTCGTGGACAATTCGCCGAGGTACCCCAAAACGGTAAATGACGTGATGTTTCACGAACTTGATCACATCAGATGACTTCACCTCCTTTAAAGGAACGGCCTCAGCCCATTTGGAGAAGTAATCGGTTATTGTCAAAATAAACCGATGTCCTTTTGATGACGGCGGGCTGATAGGGCCAACCACATCCATTCCCCACATTTCAAATGGCCAAGTAGACGCCGTGGAGTGAAGGTAGCCTGGTGCTTGATGGATGAAATCGCCATGTACTTGGCAGGCGTGACATCTTTTGGCATAGGTGATGGCGTCAGCGATCATCTTGGGCCAATAATATCCCAACCTTTGGAGTCGGTATGCAAGTTTTGGGCCAGGTTGATGGGCTCCACACATGCGATCATCTTGGGCCAGAGATGGGTTGCTCTTTCTTCTCAGAGTGTTCGGAAGATGAGCTTTCTCCCTCTTTTCGTTTGCCCTTAGAATTTTTAGGGGGAGATTTCTTCCTGTCTTCGAGCAGCTGTGCGAGCATTTGCTTGAGAGAGTCGATGGATTCTTGCTGAGCACGAATCATCTCAAGTTGTTCCTTCTGGACCTGGGCTTGCAGCTCCAGGCGCCAGGCTGTCTCTTCAGGAGTGCTCGTCATGTAGGTGAAGGCCTCCTTCTCGATGGAAGAATTCGAGGCCTGCGATTCTGCTACAGCAGAATGAGAGTCATTTATTTTAATGCCCTGGGCTAGGGCATTATAGTCAATCGGGGGAATGGCCCCGGTCCGGGTGCGAGTGTGTCGGTACACTCCTTCCGGTTCAGAGTCAGACTCATCGGAGCTGACTACAGGCTGTTTTCCCCTGCCCCTGCTTACCATGTTAGCAGTGAGCTCTGGATACTCAGTGTCAGAGAATATCCTCCGCTTGTGAGAGCGTCTTCTTTTGGCTGAGGGGGGAATCAGGGTCAGCTGTCTAACCGAAGACTGCTGGTTCACGCCTGACTTACAACGGCACTCGGAGAGCATAGAGATGGGCCGTTGGCAGCAACATGATGAAGTGATTTGATTAGCACTTCTTTTCTTCGTCAAATAATCTCTTAGATCCATGGAAAGAGGGTCGAAGAGATTAGCCTCGCAACTTTGAGGACGCGAGGCATCCTTGTGCTGTACAGCCTGGACGCGAGATTCAGAGATGTGGTTCTCGCGCCGCAGCTGTACGACGCGTGTCTGGCGTCTCTATTGAGATGAGACGCGATTGTCGCGTTGCTGCTTGGTGCGTCGGGGCAAAGACGCTTGAGAGTGAGTGGGCTGCTGGGCCCCCCGCCTAAGGGCGCGTGCCTCTTGCAATTGACGAGGCGCGCAGGTTTCGCCTTGGCGTCTGGTGAATTGGACTTCAGAGGACCTAATTTGGGGAGTCTCGCGTTTGGGCCGCCAAACGCGGACTTCGCGTGCTGGACGTGGCGCGGCCAAGGCGCCGGATTAAACTTCGCGTCCTGCCTCAGTTGGACGGTCAGAAGTCCCAACTTGCAGTTGGCGCGCACGCCTCCTCTGTCGACGCTCAGCGTTTCGGTTGCGTCGTGGTGGTGGAGAAAAGCCAACGACGACTTGGTGCTGAGGGAGAGGGTGGACTGGCTGGACACCAGGGATTTTGACCACGCGGGTCTTCTGAGAGACGCTGACGCGGTGTTCCGCATGACGCGGTTGGTCGCAACGGCAGTTGTGCCTGAGACCACGCGGGCCTCCTGAGAGACGTTGGCGCGTGTATCCTGCTTGGCACAGTTGGCTGCGACACCCTTCGCAGCAGCAGCACCCGAGAGAGTCTCAGATCGGACTTCAGGGCCATTCCCAGTCGAGACCCTGTGACAGACGCGGGTCTTTGGGCTCTTGGAGCCGGAAGAGAGAAACTCTTCATACTTTGCCTGGTCGAACTCGACGACGAGCGATTCGACCATTTTTCCCTTATGGAGGACGTCACCTTGTGCCACGATTTGCTCACAGTGACAAATGTAGTCCCCAGCGGAGTCGCCATCTCTTGTATGTGTCAGAAAAGAGGGGATCAAATTGCAAAATTCTTTTGATTGGATAGAAGATTACAACAGACCAGTCTTCCAATTACAAGGGAGGGAGGATGTTGAGTCTTGAATCCTCCCTTTGTTTAAGGCTGGGTTCTTCAAGTGGCGGTGGAGAGTGAATCTTGTTCTCCGTTGACCGGGTGACCGTCGTGACCTTCTAGGGATCTCCTCTTCGGACGGTAGATGGAGTAACTCAGCTCTGTCTACCAAAACTCTCAAAGAGAAGATAGGCAAAGAACAACTTGAACACAGCAAGTTCTCTGAAGAGTTTAACTCTCTCTCTTCTCTCTCAGAAATTCCTGACCGAAATAAATTCCTTTTTTTTCTTTCTTCATAGCGACGGGGCTATTTATAAGGGTTTCTGGGGCGTACGTGCCTCCTAAAAACACTCCATAATGGGGGCTAACCTTCCCTGTTATGTGGGCCGTGATTGGCCCCGAAATCGGGACGGTTACAACTGAGACGCGGGTGTCAACCCACGCGCCTCGGAGCTGCTGAGACGTGGGTTTCGACCCTCGCGCCTTGGTGCAGCTGAGACGCGGGTTTCGACCCTCGCGCCTTGGTGCTGCTGAGACGCGGGTTTCGACCCTCGCGCCTTGGAGCTGCTGAGACGCGGGTTTCGACCCTCGCGCCTTGGAGCGGCTGAGACACGGGTTTCGACCCTCGCGCCTTGGTGCTGCTGGGACGCGGGTTTCGATCCTCGCGCCTTGGTGTGGCTGAGACGCGGCCAAAATTCTGCTTTTCAATGGCTTTTCTTTTAGTGATTTTTTTAGACAGCCTACAGAACCCCCTCCAAAGTTTTCGACATTCCGCAGTTAAGTGGGACGGATTTCGAAATACTTTAGACTCTAGCTGAGCTCACCCTTGTGACTGGACTGTCAATGCTTCGGGTTTGATCTTACCTGGAGTATGGTCTTCGTGAGTGTACAGTGGAACTCTTTGAAGCCACCAAAGTTGATCGTGTTGAGTGTCTAGATGCACAGTCTAAACCTCCCCGATTGCTTTAAGTCTGTTGTGGGTGCACTTTAAAGCCAGGAGTGGACGGTCGTCTGCTTGTGCCAGTGTACTGATGAACTGATTTGCAGTAGCAAGGACTGAACGCCAG
This sequence comes from Agave tequilana, assembly GCA_038442645.1. Taxonomy (NCBI): domain Eukaryota; kingdom Viridiplantae; phylum Streptophyta; class Magnoliopsida; order Asparagales; family Asparagaceae; genus Agave; species Agave tequilana. Next base: position 77,339 of record JAVJIF010030096.1, read on the forward strand.
CTTTTTGGGACGCAGGGATAGTACTGTTTTAAAGACGCGACTGATACTCCACAATGCAGACGCGATGTTAGGCCGGATTGGAAGGATGCGAACTTTTGGAGAGACGCATCTTTTTTGAGTAAAGACGCGACTTTCTGAACGCCACTATGATTGTGCTGAAGGGGTGCGTCCATTGAAGAGGCGCGGCTGTTGGGTGCGAATCCGTGCCATGCCATGAGTGCACTGCCACGTGTCCTGTGGAGCCGAAGGGACATCTGCTTTTCGGCGTGCGAACTTCGCGCTATATTAAATGCGCTGTCCACATGTCAAGAAATGATTTGATGCCGAGTCAATCGAGCCAAGCGTCGCATATCTTTGCGAATCACTGGGCCTATAAATGGCAACAGTCATCGAGAGAGTCCTCATTAGTCTCTCTTTCGTCTTCGGGTGCATCTGCTAGGGTTTTGAGAAAAAGGTTCTCTTGTTTTCTGCTCTTCCGTCTAGCATTAGATTCTTGCTTCGCAATGGCACCCAAGGCCAAGCGAACTGCTTCATCATCAAAGGCGGTCGTCACTGAGGCCCAAAGGGGCGGTTCCTCCATGCAGGAAGCCCCTATCTCAGGTATAACGCCATCAGGCTTGATCTTCGCCATTAGAGGGGTTTATGGAGTTCTTATAACCCTAAAAATCCCTTCTTTGAAAGAGAACCGCCAACGTGGATTCGAAACCGTGCTTGGTTCCCAGATGCGGTCTTTGAGTTAACAAACAAGGCGCGGGTTTTGATGACCCTACCGCTTTTATCCGCCTGAGGATGTACTTGTTTGTTGAACATAGGGCGCCAGTAAGCCTTGCGTTCCGGAGTCATCACTTAGAATGTTTCTAATTGTGAAAGATCCGGACGCGGACTTGATTCTTGCGTTCTGTGGTATCAGACGCTGCTTTTTTATGAATCTTGCACCGAGTCCAAGTACTTAGGTATTTTTCGTAAGTCTTGGATTTCGAAGACGCAGACTCCCTGCTGGCCTTATGGTCCTCAGGTCTGGACGCGGGTCCTCATGTCTGGACGCGGATTCTTATCTTTGGACGTGGATTCTCAGGCTGGACGCGGATTTTGACAATTTCTGCGTCCAGTATCTCTTCTGCGTCTGAATTATAGACACTTAAACTATTTTCGTTTAGACTTCTGATCAAGTTTCATTTTCTTATGCAGTGCAACACTCTTCCAGCCCACTCTCCAAGAGGCGCCACTTCGGGCACATAGGTGGTGCTGACCGTGATTTAACTTTTGTGCTGCAAAGGACTGCTCCTGTGACTGCCGACAAGTTGAAGGAGTGAAGGGAGAGGCTCTCCAACGTTGACGCGGTAACCTTTCGGGAGCTTATGACTGACGTGGCATTCACAACGCATGCTCGTGCTCCGATGGAGAAGCCTGCTTTCTTCTTGGGAGACCATATTAGCGAGGGCGGCTATTCTCTGCATGACGGAGATTATAAATGGCTCCGTCAGATAGGGGATAGAAGGTTCTTTCTTCCAAACATGGAGAGGATGTACCCACTGTCTTATCTCCAGCACATGTCCGTCCCTCGAAAACTGACATGGGAGCTTTCCCGGCCTGTCCCTGAGATTACTCTCGGCAACCTAGGCTCCAAGAAGGTATATCATGCTGGTCATGATAAGGAGGCTCTCGGCCTGTTTCCCGGGCTGTTGAGAACCGATCACCCAGTAGGAGAAACTCCTAAACTCGGCACCACCTTCCTCAATGCATTCATGAAAGTAGGGGGTGATTTTCCAGTCGACTTCCGTTCGCCCGGGTGGATCCATTCCACCGAGAAGTATTAGTGGGGAAAGATGGTGAGCTTCGTCCTTGCCGATCTTAGAGGTTTGTTGGAGCATGTGGAATTGTACCAGGCGGTCAGGGCTGTGCAGTACGGTATTCCACCAAGTTCTCAAAACTTCTTTGGGATCCTGGAGCGTTACAATCCTCTGACGGGGACATTCTTCACTCCGGTCGGAGAGATGGGTCTTGCCCTGCACGAGTTGTACGAAGTCTCGGGGCTGGTAATGGGAGACTCTCCCTATAAGGAATACGTCCCGACCACTGAGGAGCTTCACCTTATGAAGAAAGAGTCTCCTCGGGTGTACGAGACTTATTGGGAGGTGTTATGTCACTTCCACATTTGCGGCCAGATAACCTCTTGGAGGGCGAGGGGAGTCAAGCAGCTGTCTTGGGCAAGCTACTTGTTTAATGGCGTCAATCAGAAAGACCATCCAGTGACCCGACTGGCTCCCAGCTCCGACGAGGAGATTGCCGATAGGATTCAGGCTTCCGTAGACTCCTACACCACGGAGTCGAACGAGGATACTTTCGAACCCGACACGGTTTTTGAAAGTTTCCATCATCAGGCCCGGACCCCTATCTTCAATCGAGCACTGCTGGCGGGCTTCTTAATGTTGTGGTTGAAGCGCTGTGTGGTTCCGACACTGCCACATGAAGTGATTGTTGCCGACGTAGTGTACCCGGCGGTGCTCCTGGCTTATGGTAGGCCCATAGCCCTCCTCCCGGCCATGGCGGCCGGTATTCAAAGCGGGTTGCGGGCCTTAACTCAGAGTCTGTGCAGGGTAGAGAAGGTTGTCGACTCCTAGGGTGAGCCGATTGTTGACTCAGAGGGGAGGCCGACGGTAAAACGTCCCAACCCTCGGGTTGAACTTCCCTACACGTACCTAATGGCTTGGTACGTTATGCACTGTCCCTCCCTGATGATGCCGGTGTCTTGGAGTGAAGGGTTTACCCCTTTCGTACAGCGGTTGGAGGGTTCAAACTGGTGTAATGCTTATATGTATTTCATTCGGAGGTGCATTCTAACTGCTTCGAACTACCAGCTCAATCGCTGTTTCCCCGAGATTGCTGGAGCATCTTTCGGGGATAAACTTGATGACTTCGTGGGCCCAGATGACTTCATGAGGCTGTCATCGGGAGCTTTCTGGTGGTTGGTCAATATTCGGCCTGGGTATGTGCTTTTCCGACAAGGGAATTCGTGCACGATCGAGCCATACATGCCGAATCGCTTCGCCCGACAGTTCGGCTATGATCAATTGTATGTCGGTAACCCCAATGCTCGACTCGCCTTCAGTGGGAACTTGTTTGAAGGTGCTCGGGCTTGGTATTACAGTGTGGCCGGAGGGACGGAAACGCTTTTTCGTCTGCCCCCCAAGGAATCGAAAGGCTGTACAAGCCTTTGCTTCTATACCTAGTACTTCCAGGCCAACCAAACGCCTGACTTTGCTCCGGAGTACTCATGCATTGAGAGCATCAATGCATCTTACGAAGCAAAGTTGGGGTCCAACAAACGCTCGCGAGGCGTTGAGGAGTATCGGAAGGCTCTGAAGGAGACCAGAAGGGTATCAAGGGAGGAGCCGCGAGCGGCAAAGGGTCGACAGGTGGCGCGTAAGCATCCTCAAGGCTCTACTTCCACTATTGAGCCTACCCCCAAGAAGGTCCGGAGAGACTTGGCGGCCGTAGTTTCTCCGTCCGAAGACATCCCTTCTGGTGTTGAGGAACAGAGGGAAGAAACGGAAGATGAGGATGACGCCTCCTTAGTCCGTACCGTGGGTTGCGCAGCAGGGGACCCAGGATTTTAGAGGAAGGGGAGTTCGCTGACAAACCCACCGCCGTTGACGAGGCTGAGCAGTTTGAAGTCGACATAATGAGCGGAGGTGATGTTGAGATTCCAGGGGTCTCAACTCAACCTGGGTCTTCCTCAGCTCATGAGAGGAGGGATGAGGTACAACAGCCTGGGTCCCCTACTGTATTAATCCCCAGTCCTCGGGTAGTTGACCCCAGCCCTACCACTGGGGTATTTGGTGGCAAGGCCCCGGTTGCCGAGGCTTCTCGCGTTGCACTATCGTCTTCTTCATCTGAAGAAGAAGGGTATGATTCAGGCGATGAGGTCGACTTTGGCGAAGAACCCGCTCCTCCTGATCCGAGTAAATTCTCACATATCTCGGAGGAGGAAATATATGGGTGTGAGCCGGTGACAGCGTCACCACCAGCGGTAGTCATTCCTGCTAAAGCTGCTGAAGGTACTCTTTTCGCCTAAGTTATCCTTTTAACTAGGAAAAGGATTTTGATATTTTTTTTCATTTGGCTTCATATCGCAGAGTTGGTCGTGGTTAGCGAGGCCGCCACTTCCTCCCAGATTGAGGAGATGATACAGGAGCTGGCCCAGCAGGAGAGAGTTGAGGCTCCTATTACTGGGATGCCTCAAGAGAAGGCCACCATCGAAGTCAGGGAAACCTCCACCTTGCAGGATTCGCCTAAGAACTCGCCATCTTTGGGCCCTCAGCCAGGTAAGAAAATATTGATATTTTGAATATTTTCCTTTTACTGTCGTAGCTGATATTCTGGTGATTTGCAAAGGGTACCGAGGAAGCTCAGGTAGAAGATTTAGCGGTCAGTGTTTACCCGGAAGGCCGCACAGCTCAAACCTCAGCTAAGGATCCTGAAGAGGTAGGGCTTGCTGTTACTTCATCTGCCGTGGAGGTTTCTACAGATGTAGTAGCCCTAGAAACGCTGGGGGTTACCCTTGCTTCTGTCGCACCTGTCGTTAGCCCGATTCCTGTACCGGAAGAATCGGTTTACGTCCCTCGCCTCGTGATGGAAAGGGGATCGGGGAGCACTTCAGCGGAATTCTTCCCAGGTGGTGATACCATGGGGGAGCTGGCGCGCCAAGTGGTGCAGCAGTTCTTTGCCTCCATGCGATCATGTATTGATCTCATCCTATCTGGGAATAGCTCCTTCGAATTCGCCCGGATGTTTCTCGGAAATCTGGTTGAGAACATCAATTTAGCCGGAGGCCCTTCACCAGCCAAGGCATGTCTGCTGCTGGTGGAGCAGTTGGGACATAACTTGAGAGAGCTTCGATCCCTGGAGAATGCTGGCTCATTTCACGAGGCCCAGGAAACTCTGACCAGGCTCCTTGCTGCTCAAGAGCAAGAGCGAAGGGAGATGGAAGAAAGGATAGCTGAAAGGACCCGTCTTCTCCAATGTTTCCAGGCTGATCATCGAAAGCTAACTGGCGAGTCAAAGGAGTCCGAGATGGTCATGCAGGCTGCGAAGCAGGTTATCCTCGATGCTCGAGCTACCATAGCCAGAGCTGAGGCCTTGATTGCTGTCAATGAACAGAAGTTGGCCAATTCCGAAAAGAGGCTAGCAGAATTAGAGGCTGCCAAGGCGCAAGTTGAGGAAAATCTCTCTGTTAATTCCTCCGAGCTGGAATCCCTACGAGTGTAGCTGGCTGCGAAGAGATTTTTATCCGAGGAGGAGCTACGGGCCCAGGCTCTCATAGAAGCTGAGAAGGCGCGTCAACATGAGATACATCGCCTTAGAGAACAAATCCGTTCTTTGGCGAACCAGGACTTTTAGCCCCTTTTTTCGTGAAGGAAAGGGCACTCTATTTACCAAGAGTGTTTGTATCTACTTTTATCATTTTTTGAATAATAAAAATTGTTAAAATTTTTGTTCCACCTTCATTGCCTCGCTTGTAGATGAATCCAACCTCTCAATCATAGTTTTTGGTTGTGCTCCCTTACTGACTGTGAATACTGAATTTAGGTAAAACTAAGTTCTTTTGATGAAACACAGTCGATTCATAAAAAGAGACGCGGCTCTGCGGCACGCGATTCCGACCAGCCAGTGAAGACGCAGTTCAAGCGGACGTGAAGGACGCCGCTTTGAGTGTGATTAACTGGCCGCAATCCTTAACTTTATCCAGACGCAGAGTTCAGGATACCTTAAGAATGTGGTCTTACGCCCCTTAAAATTGACGCAGTCAGGGACGCGACGCTGAGACTCGGTGCAAGACCCATCATCATTCATGTAGACGCAGCTCCAAGGCACTTGTGAAGGTGATAGGCCTTCTCTGCTGAAGATGTAAGCTTCGGGACGCAGCTTTATGTGCTTTCCCACTGAAACCCCCAGAATGAGTCCCTTTTGTTGATGGACGCAACCTTGAGTTGTCCAAGAGACGCGGAGCAACTTTGAGTCATCCAAGAGACGCGAGGGGTCTTCTAACTTGGAATGAAGGAGAACGCCACTTTTTGAAAAAAAAAGAGGCGCGAGCCTCTGGACGCAGCTCTCACATCTGCGTTTGGTGCAACTTCCCAGGCGTTAAGTGCAGCCTGACATAAAGATCCTGTGAGATTTTCAAACGTCAAGTCTTCGTTGATGATTGGGAACCCGCATCGTCCGTTGTTTCCCGAAGCGGTTGTCCACGCGTCGGTTCTTCATTGGGCTTAGGCGTTAATGCCTTTTAATGCCAAACCGGCGCTGGCGGTTGGAGACCAGCGTCTTCGATGTTTCCCGAAGCGACGCTCCACGCGTCAGCCTTCCATTGGGCTTTGACAGTCGTGCGGTCATTAAGGCCGACGGTTCTAATTGATGAACCATTAATTATGGTTATCATGGGCTGCCTATAAATAGGGTTTACCCCCTTCCTTTAACAGTCCCATACTTGGACTATTTTCTTTTGACAGCGAGTGCACTGAGAGACTCCATCTTCTCCCTTCAAGGACTTCACCAGGGGCTTGCCTCCATGGCTGAAGATGACCCAGAGCTTTCATGCTTCTATTTGGTCTCTTCAGAAGATTACTACTGCCAAGTGATTTTAATAACAGAAAGCGTCTCCTTGAGCACCTTTTATGTCCGCGCTTCGATGCCGAGAGTTCAACTCTTAATAGAGGCCTCTGCGGGTACGCCTTCTAGGTTTGCCATGACATTTTTAACCCGACCAGGTTTGAATTTTGATATATCTTAAAGAGATATTATCATCTGGATGAAGTCTTAGTTGGTGCAGTCCTTTTCTGGAATTTGCGCCATCGACTTAAACTTCTCTGGACGCCAGTATAGCAGATTTAGACACCTGGCCGCAGGCTCTGCATATGGAGCTCGCGTCTTGAGGCTGTCAACTTAGGAGAATCTCAACTCAGACTGGAGGTCTCAGGCCTGAATCTTGCAACCCCTGTTCATCCACAGGGAGATGGCAATTCTCGCGTCTGATTCTCTTCACATCTCGTCCTTTAAGCGCGGATGTAAAATGAGACTGCGTCTGAATTCTGTGTATATCACAATTTTGACCGCGTCTGTTTCTGCCGCCGCAGATGTTCGCTGCGCGGATCATTCCTGCGCCTGGCGATTTCAGCAATAACTGTGTCTGTCACTTAGTTTTTGAAGTATACTAAGCTTCATATCTTCTGATTTTGTTGCTTCTTGCAGGTAGGCTTGATCATTCTTTTTCATATTCGCTGGGCCCTTGGGAGAATATATCGGCCAGCGAACTTGGTCGATGGTCGACCACAGGAGAAGAAGTCATGACTTCTGTCTTCAGGAGATGGGGACCGGACTGCATGACCCGGAAAAGGAGAGGACAGGAATTGCAGTAAAAGTTTTCCTTGAATCAAATGAAAAGGATTACAACAAAAACTGTTCCTTCCGGTTACAAGGGAGGGAGAATATTGAATCTTGAATTCCCCCTTTGTTTAAGGCTGGGTTCTTCGTGTGGCGGTGGAGAGTGAATCTTGTTCTCCGTTGACCAGATGACCGTCCTTCAGGGATCTCCTCTTCGGCCGGTAGAAAGAGTGACACAGCCCTGTCTACCAAAACTCTAAAAGAGAAGGTAGGCGAAAGCTAGCTCGTACGCAGCGAACTTGCTGAAGAGTTGATCTGCTTCTTCTCTCCTTCTGATTGCCGATTGATTCTTTTCTCTCCTCGAAATTCGACCCCTTCTTCATAGCAAACAGGGCTATTTATAGAGGTCTCAGGGGTGTACGTGCCCCCCTAAGAACGCTCCACAATGAGGGCCAACTTCCCCGCTACATGGGCGGTAACTAACCCACGTGCCTGCTAAAGACACGCCACGATGGGGGCTGATTTCCCTTACGTGTGGGCAGTGATTGGTCCCTTAACCAAGGCGGTTATAACTGTGACGCGGGTATCAGGCCGACGCGCCTTGATGCTGAGACGCGGGTGTCGAGCCAACGCGCCTTGACGCTGAGACGCGGGTGTCGAGCCAACGCGCCTTGACGCTGAGACGCGGGTGTCGAGCCAACGCGCCTTGACGCTGAGACGCGGGTGTCGAGCCAACGCGCCTTGACGCTGAGACGCGGGTGTTAGTCCCTCGCGCCTTGATGCTGAGACGCGGGCGTTAGTCCCTCGCGTCTTGATGCTGAGACGCGGGCGTTAGTCCCTCGCGTCTTGATGCTGAGACGCGAGTGTCGAGCCAACGCGCCTTGATGCTGAGACGCGGGTGTTAGTCCTTCGCGTCTAGAGCTCGAACCTTTGTGTAATACCCCGTTTCCGTAATACGTACTAAGTTGCGTATTCTGATTTTCGATCGTATTTTTCGATTTACTTCCCGTATTTGACCAATTTCAATTTCAAATATCATTTTCTAATATATTAGATTTTAGGTGAATTTCTGGAATTTTCTAGAATTAAAATGAATTTCTCCAAACCGGTGTCGACCAGTGCCGCTGATCGATTCCCGAATTTTATCTTACAAACTGTTTAGAAATTCTAGAAGATTCTTTAGACATTTCTGCCTAGAATAATACCCCTTACTTAAATACTTTTTCTGAAGATTTTACGAATTTATGCAAATTCTGCCGGAGTCGGTAGCAGACTTCTTTCAGTATTTTTATTTCACAAACAGTTAGGAATTTCTAGAAAGTCCTTTAGACTTTATTTCTTAGAATCGTATTTCTTATATATATACTTTTTCTGAGAATTTTATGAATTTATGAAAATTCTTTCAGAGTCGGTAGGTAACTGATTCCGGGATTTTTAGCTTTAAAACTATAAAGTATTTCTTCTAACGGATTTCACTATAGGTCTTCATATATTATTATTGATTTTTGGTGAAAATTACGAGTCGTTCCGAGATACTTAAATTTCGGACGATTTCGGTATTTTCCGAAATGTTTTCCCGCATTCTTGACTTGAACCTAGGAATCCGTGTTTCCGGTATTTTTATTTTCCAAGACCAAGAAAATCTCTTCATTTATCAATTCTTTTCTTTTTCCTTTTCCCTATTTTCTTTTCCTTCCTTCACAACCACAAAAAAAAAAATTCCATTTTCCAAATTTCCATTTTCTTCCAAAATTCCATCTCCACACATTCTCACCAACCCCCCTCATTTAATACATCTCTCTCTCTCTCTCTCTCTTTCTCATGGCCGGCCACCATTGGCCAAGGGAGGCACCTCATCTCCCCTATTTTGCACAAAACCCCTCTCAATTTCTTTATTTGCATTCCCTTTACAAAAATCAAAACCTATATAAATCCTTTCCTTTACAAATCTTTTCTCTTTTCTTCACTTCACCAAGAGATTAGCCTTCACCATTTTCTTCTCCATCTCAAACCCTAACTCCAAAACACCACAAGGTCTTCATCTCCTTTTCAAGCAACGACTGCTTTTGGATTGTGATCGTCCGTAGTATCGCCGTGGAATCATTGGTGATATTTATCGACACGATCTTTTCGGAACTCGTCAAGCCTCGATTTAACCGTTCAAAGTGAGTATCTTTACTCACCAAGACTAGACAACTTCCTTGTTTACTTGTGTTGATCATTCATGTACACTGGTGCCATAAAAATCATATTTTTAGACATCAAACAATCACCATAAAATCTGTTCTGTATCCTGTTTTCCCAGAATTAGTCGACTTGACCTAGAGACTAGTCGACTAACCCATTTGTTCTGAAACGTGACTTTTTCTGATTTCACAGTTTTAGTCGACTAAACCATATTACCAGTCGACTAGACCCCCCTAGTCGACTACATTTTTAGCCTAGTCGACTAATCTTTCCTTTGACCAGAAAACACCAACTCTCGGCCCCAGTCGACTTAGCCTAGATATTAGTCGACTTGAGACCCCTAGTCGACTACTATTTTCACCTAGTCGACTAATACTTCCTGGAATAAATCCTAACTTTCTGTATCACAGTTTTAGTCGACCTAGCCCCTCTATTAGTCGACTTAGGTATCTGTTAGTCGACTACACATCTCACCCTAGTCGACTAACTTTCCTGAAACAGAAACCCAACTCTCTGTTTCCCAGTTTTAGTCGACTAATTCAGACTGTTAGTCGACTCAAGACCCTATTAGTCGACTAATCTTTCCTCCTAGTCGACTAATTATGACTGTTTGACTTAGTTGATTCCGTTCTGAATTTGGTTCTTATTGTTGATACATGTGTGGTATATTATTCCTGTTCATGCTTCATAACTGGTATTACATGACATGTTACTTGATGAATCTTACTTCATATTACTTCATGACTTGTTATTGTACATTATCACTCCATAACTTGTTAAATAGTGAATATCACCACTTATCATGCCATCACTTGAACCAAGCATGATACACTTGACTTTTGTATAAAATGGACCAACTTACACATGGGTCGGGGGAAAACATGCGGATATCGATATGTGTTCGTGTTTACAGTGGTTTTTAGGAATGTTGTGCAACTCATGTTCCGGTCTGACCTGTGGGCCTCCAGGGGACCGAGGGAGTGCTTGCTCCCTCTATTACTGGTACCATCATGATAAGGGCATACATAAGTCCCTCCTGAATGGCCTAGCGGCTGGCTTCCGTCACCAAGCAACGGAACAATCCTGGACCGTTATCCCGGGCATGTACGGGATCCACTGTAAACATAGTTCGTCGATACAACCGCTGATTTCCAATAACAACCTTGTTTTACTAGGATATGGATCTATGTGCCCTGGGACGCTGGGTCACATAGCTAGATATCACAGTAAGATAAGTAATAATAATAAGACGTTAACTGTAGATTTATTGCATTAGAACTTTGTCTCTCCATGCTTTTCATACTTGTTAGTTGATATTCCTTATATTGTTCCATCTTACTTATTCATGTATCTTAGCCACTTGGCTATATTTTGTTTACTGTTATATGTCTTGATTCCTTGGATTTGCATATTCAGATTCTGAGACTTGGGACGAAGTGGAGCCATCCATAGAGGACCAAGCGTATCTGAGTGAGCAGGCTGATCAGATCTAGTTCCCTCGTGCCAGACTCTTCCTTTTGGCTCACGAGTCTCCATCTCTTACGTGAGCATCTTGTGTATATCTTTGTATATGTTCTTTTGGACTTGGTTGTGAAAACAAAACACTTGTAAAGTGTATCAGTTATCATAACTTGTATAACTTTGTATTAGTACTTTTATAGTTGGCATATGAATATACCACGCTTTGTGTTGTACTCTGATTCTTGTTGTACTTTTATGCTTAGCGTATATACGTGGGGGCATTTTCTGACCTACGTATATACGTCGCAGTGACATCCCCGTATCCGTGGAATCGGGGCGTTACAGGTTGGTATCAGAGCCTAGGCTCTTAAACCTAAAGTACAAACAAGTAGCAAATTCTAGAAATTTGCTTATGCCAACTACAATGTACAAAGTTATAGAGTCCTTCTTGCTTCTTTCGTTGATCAATTCCTTCGTATCCTAAACTCCTTTCCTTTGTTTCCAATTCCAGTTATCATTCGGTATGGAGAGACGATCGGGTCGTAACAATATCGGGCAAGTCCCGAATGGACCCGTAGGAGGAGAGAATGCTGATATCCTGAAGGTCATTCAGACCATGCTGGGAAACCAGCAACAGCAGATGGAAAATCAGCAACAGCAGACTGAGCTCCTTAGGCAGGAGTTGGCAGCCCCGAAGGAGCAGAGGCCGGGGAACGTGTCCGACTTCCGACGGCTGCAACCGGCCATCTTCACGGGAGGCGAGAAACCATTGGAGGCTGAGCAATGGTTGACGGACACTGCAGACCTACTGAATGCAGCCCGTGTCCCGAAGGAGAACCAAGTTGAAGTAGCTAAGATTCAGTTAAAGGATGTTGCGAGAACTTGGTGGCTCGCAGAGGAGGCTAGACTGGAGAAGCCCGTTACTTGGGACGCCTTCTCCAAGAGTTTTTACAGCCGCTTCTTCCCTACTACGGCGCAGAAAGATATGGAGGAGCAATTCATCAGGCTCCAGCAGTGGAACAAGTCCGTGGACGAGTATGCCGCGGAGTTTCTTCGACTGAGCCGCTTCGCGCCGTATATGGTAACGGACGAGGAGAAGCGAGCGAGCAGGTTTCAGCAGGGTCTACAGATGAAGATTCAGATGTACCTGATGCCCCAGCAGCTGAAGACCTATGCAGAGGTTCTCACCATCGCTCGGGAGGTAGAGCGTGGGTTTGAGAAGGAGCAAGGGGATCAGATGAGACAGCAGGTCATGAAGCGGCCATTTGTACCTATGGGAAGAGGGGGCCCATACAGAGCAGCAAAGGTCCAGATGAGGCAACCTTTCAGGCCAGCTCCTTACCAGACGGCCCAACCTATTGCCTTCTGCAACTATTGTCAGAAACCAGGGCACACTCGACCAAATTGCCGGAGGGCAAATGGGCTGTGCTTGGTGTGTGGATTCAGAGACCATTCCATAGAGGCTTGTCCACACAGGAGAGTGGGGATAACCGGTCAAGCAGTGCCAGCACTTCAAGGACCGAATGGACAGAGGGTACTACCAGGGCCACTTGGGCAGAGGAACCAGGGACCGGTGATGAGGAGAGCTCTACCCCTTCCTCCACAGCATGTTGTTCGCCCAGTCCAGAGAGGAGGCAGGACTGCAGCAGGGCGTGGCAGAGGTCAGGCTTATACTCTGACAGCAGAGGAGGCTGAGGCTTCAGAGGAGGTGATAACAGGTAACATCAGAGTTCATTCAATACCTGTTCTCGCTCTCTTCGATTCAGGAGCATCCCACTGTTATATCTCAGAGAATTTTGTGGCTTTACATTCTATACCTGTTAGGTTATTAGACCACAAATGGGAGATAAGTACAGGAAATGGGGTAGTCATATCTTCTAGAGTTTGTACTGATTGTCCAGTAGAATTATGTGACAAGACTTTGGCCATAGATATGCTCGTACTTGACACCAAAGGGTACGACGTAATCTTAGGCATGACCTGGCTTAGTCAGTACTATGCAGTAATTGACTGTAGGGAGAGGAAGATTAATTTCAGAATTCCCCTTCAACCTGAATTCCAGTTTAGTGGAGAAGTGAAGTCCACTAGGGGAAAGACTCAGATGATTACTTCGGAGGTTCAGGAGCAGAAGGTACCGGTGTGGGATGAATTCCCAGAGGTATTTGCTGAGATTTCAGGACTGCCACCGGAGAGGATGATTGAGTTCTCCATTGATACAGTTCCAGGAGCAGCTCCCATATCCAAGGCTCCATACAGGATGGCACCGACGGAGTTAGAGATTTTAAAGAAACAGCTGCAGGAGTACTCAGACAAGGGATTGATTAGGCCAAGCACTTCACCATGGGGAGCTCCAGTTCTATTGGCCAACAAGAAGGATGGTGGTAAGAGACTTTGTATTGATTATAGGGAATTGAACAAGGTCACCATCAAGAAAAAGTATCCCTTACCCAGGATCGATGATCTATTTGATCAGCTTCATGGAGCCCGTGTGTTCTCTAAATTGGATTTACAGTCGTGTTACCATCAGCTAAGAGTGAAGAAGGAGGATATTCTGAAGACGGCATTCAGGACCCGTTATGGCCACTATGAGTTTCTAGTAATGCCTTTCGGAGTTACCAATGCCCCTGCAGTTTTCATGGACTTGATGAACCGAGTGTTCTCGCCCTACTTGGATCAGTTTGTTGTTGTTTTCATAGACGACATCTTGATCTATTCAAAGAATAACAAGGAGCATGCAGAACATTTGAGGATTGTGTTGCAGACTCTCCAGCAGGAGCAGCTTCATGCCAAGAGGAGCAAGTGTGATTTCTGGTTGGACAGTATAGCCTTTCTTGGGCACATTGTTTCAACAGAAGGAATTTCAGTTGATCCTAGCAAAGTCCAGGCAGTGAAGGATTGGCCAGTTCCGAGGACGGTGACTGAGATTAAGAGTTTTCTTGGCTAGCCGGATATTACAGACGCTTTGTCCAGGATTTCTCTAGGATTGCAGCCCCGTTAACCAGGCTCACCAGAAAAGGAGAAAGGTACATATGGACTGAGGAATGTGATGCAGCATTTGAGCAGTTAAAGCAGAGACTCATTTCAGCTCCAATCTTGAGGACTCCCTCAGGAAGAGGAGGGATGGTCATCTACAGTGATGCATCAGGAAAAGGCCTGGGATGTGTACTTATGCAACATGATCATGTTATAGCATATGCATCTAGGCAACTGAAGCCTCATGAGAGGAATTACCCAACTCATGACTTGGAGTTGGCAGCAGTGATCTTTGCTTTGAAGATTTGGAGGCACTATCTTCTGGGAGATAGAGTGCTGATATATACAGATCACAAGAGCCTCAAGTATATCTTTCACAGAAAGAACTGAACATGAGGCAGAGGCGGTGGTTGGAGCTGATGGCAGACTATGACATTGACTTGCAATATCATCCAGGCAAGGTCAATACAGTTCCTGATGCACTGAGTAGGATGCCAGAGAACAGAGTGCTTGTCCAACTTACTCAGCAGAAGGAGTTGATTCAGGACTTTATCAGATTGGACTTGATGGTGGTTCGAGGAGCTGAGAAGACAGGACAGCTTATGACCCTACAGATCCAGTCTTCATTGATAGATGAGATTAAGGAAGCTCAGAAGGAGGACCCCAGGCTACAGACATTCCGAGTTCAGGTGGAGGCTGGATTGAGGACGGATATTTGTATTCGTCCGGATGGTGCATTGTACTTTGGAGGTAGACTTTGTGTTCCCCAAGGGGAAGTTAGACAGAAGATTTGGAGGAAGCACATAGTTCAGCCTATTCTATACATCCAGGAGGAAACAAGATGTATCAGGACTTGAAGAAACATTTCTGGTGGAATGCCATGAAGAGGGAGATAGCTCAGTTTGTAGCTAAGTGCCTGGTGTGCCAGCAGATAAAGATAGAGCACCAGAGATCAGCCGGACTTCTACATCCTTTATCGATACCAGAATGGAAGTGGGAACACATCACTATGGACTTTGTCACGGCATTACCTCGTAGTCCCAAGGGTAATAATGCTGTGTGGGTAATCATTGATCGCCTCACCAAGTCAGCTCACTTCATACCATTCAGGGTGGGTCAGACAACAGAGGTTCTGGCAGACAAGTACATGAAGGAGATAGTTCGTCTGCATGGAGTTCCAGTCAGTATTGTTTCAGATAGAGATACCAGATTCAGATCTCATTTTTGGGAGAGTCTCCAAGAGAGTCTGGGCACTCGCCTGAAATTCAGTACATCTTATCATCCTCAGACAGACGGACAATCAGAGAGGACCATCCAGATTCTCGAAGATATGCTTAGAGCCTGCATAATTGAGTTCAAGGGTTCATGGGAAGATCATCTTCACTTGGCTGAGTTTTCTTACAACAACAGCTATCAGGCCAGTATTAAGATGGCACCCTTTGAGGCTTTATATGGAAGGAAGTGCAGGTCACCGATTTGCTGGGATGAAGTCGGTGAGAGGAGACTATTGGGGCCCGAGATCCTGATTCAGACCACAGAGAAAGTCAGGATTATCAGAGATCATCTCAGGGCAGCTCAGAGCAGACAGAAGAGTTGGGCAGACACACGGAGGAGGCCATTGGAATTCCAGGTTGGAGATCATGTATTCTTGAGGATATCACCTACCAAAGGTGTGATCCGATTTGGTGTTCGTGGAAAGCTGAGTCCAAGATATATCGGCCCATTCGAGATTTTGGAGCGAGTGGGAGATGTGTCTTACAGATTGGCATTGCCGCCTTCTTTGACGGAGTGCACAATGTTTTCCACGTATCTCAGTTGAGGAGGTATGTAAAGGATGATAGCCATATACTGGATCACTCCGAACTAGAGCTACAGCCAAATTTATCATATCAGGAGCAGCCGATGGCCATATTGGATAGAAGTGTGAAGACACTGAAGAACAAAGCCATACCTTTAGTGTTGGTGTCTTGGAACCGCCATGCGCCAGGAGAGGCCACCTGGGAACGAGAGGACGTCATCCGAGAGCGTTATCCTCAACTCTTCTCATCTTGATTGGTAAGCCTCTTTCCTTTTACTCTTTTCTATTGTTATCTTTCTTCCTAGCCTGATCTATCTGTTACCATTCCTGTTACCCTTCACCTTATGAAATTTCGAGGACGAAATTTTTTGTAAGGTGGGTAGATTGTAATACCCCGTTTCCGTAATACGTACTAAGTTGCGTATTCTGATTTTCGATCGTATTTTTCGATTTACTTCCCGTATTTGACCAATTTCAATTTCAAATATCATTTTCTAATATATTAGATTTTAGGTGAATTTCTGGAATTTTCTAGAATTAAAATGAATTTCTCCAAACCGGTGTCGACCAGTGCCGCTGATCGATTCCCGAATTTTTATCTTACAAACTGTTTAGAAATTCTAGAAGATTCTTTAGACATTTCTGCCTAGAATAATACCCCTTACTTAAATACTTTTTCTGAAGATTTTACGAATTTATGCAAATTCTGCCGGAGTCGGTAGCAGACTTCTTTCAGTATTTTTATTTCACAAACAGTTAGGAATTTCTAGAAAGTCCTTTAGACTTTATTTCTTAGAATCGTATTTCTTATCTATATACTTTTTCTGAGAATTTTATGAATTTATGAAAATTCTTTCGGAGTCGGTAGGTAACTGATTCCGGGATTTTTAGCTTTAAAACTATAAAGTATTTCTTCTAACGGATTTCACTATAGGTCTTCATATATTATTATTGATTTTTGGTGAAAATTACGAGTCGTTCCGAGATACTTAAATTTCAGACGATTTCGGTATTTTCCGAAATGTTTTCCCGCATTCTTGACTTGAACCTAGGAATCCGTGTTTCCGGTATTTTTATTTTCCAAGACCAAGAAAATCTCTTCATTTATCAATTCTTTTCTTTTTCCTTTTCCCTATTTTCTTTTCCTTCCTTCACAACCACAAAAAAAAAATTCCATTTTCCAAATTTCCATTTTCTTCCAAATTCCATCTCCACACATTCTCACCAACCCCCCTCATTTAATACATCTCTCTCTCTCTCTCTTTCTCATGGCCGGCCACCATTGGCCAAGGGAGACACCTCATCTCCCTATTTTGCACAAAACCCCTCTCAATTTCTTTATTTGCATTCCCTTTACAAAAATCAAAACCTATATAAATCCTTTCCTTTACAAATCTTTTCTCTTTTCTTCACTTCACCAAGAGATTAGCCTTCACCATTTTCTTCTCCATCTCAAACCCTAACTCCAAAACACCACAAGGTCTTCATCTCCTTTTTAAGCAACGACTGCTTTTGGATTGTGATCGTCCGTAGTATCGCCGTGGAATCATTTGGTGATATTTATCGACACGATCTTTTCGGAACTCGTCAAGCCTCGATTTAACCGTTCAAAGTGAGTATCTTTACTCACCAAGACTAGACAACTTCCTTGTTTACTTGTGTTGATCATTCATGTACACTGGTGCCATAAAAATCATATTTTTAGACATCAAACAATCACCATAAAATCTGTTCTGTATCCTGTTTTCCCAGAATTAGTCGACTTGACCTAGAGACTAGTCGACTAACCCATTTGTTCTGAAACGTGACTTTTTCTGATTTCACAGTTTTAGTCGACTAAACCATATTACCAGTCGACTAGACCCCCCTAGTCGACTACATTTTTAGCCTAGTCGACTAATCTTTCCTTGGACCAGAAAACACCAACTCTCGGCCCCAGTCGACTTAGCCTAGATATTAGTCGACTTGAGACCCCTAGTCGACTACTATTTTCACCTAGTCGACTAATACTTCCTGGAATAAATTCTAACTTTCTGTATCACAGTTTTAGTCGACCTAGCCCCTCTATTAGTCGACTTAGGTATCTGTTAGTCGACTACACATCTCACCCTAGTCGACTAACTTTCCTGAAACAGAAACCCAACTCTCTGTTTCCCAGTTTTAGTCGACTAATTCAGACTGTTAGTCGACTCAAGACCCTATTAGTCGACTAATCTTTCCTCCTAGTCGACTAATTATGACTGTTTGACTTAGTTGATTCCGTTCTGAATTTGGTTCTTATTGTTGATACATGTGTGGTATATTATTCCTGTTCATGCTTCATAACTGGTATTACATGACATGTTACTTGATGAATCTTACTTCATATTACTTCATGACTTGTTATTGTACATTATCACTCCATAACTTGTTAAATAGTGAATATCACCACTTATCATGCCATCACTTGAACCAAGCATGATACACTTGACTTTTGTATAAAATGGACCAACTTACACATGGGTCGGGGGAAAACATGCGGATATCGATATGTGTTCGTGTTTACAGTGGTTTTTAGGAATGTTGTGCAACTCATGTTCCGGTCTGACCTGTGGGCCTCCAGGGGACCGAGGGGAGTGCTTGCTCCCTCTATTACTGGCACCATCATGATAAGGGCATACATAAGTCCCTCCTGAATGGCCTAGCGGCTGGCTTCCATCACCAAGCAACGGAACAATCCTGGACCGTTATCCCGGGCATGTACGGGATCCACTGTAAACATAGTTCGTCGATACAACCGCTGATTTCCAATAACAACCTTGTTTTACTAGGATATGGATCTATGTGCCCTGGGACGCTGGGTCACATAGCTAGATATCACAGTAAGATAAGTAATAATAATAAGACATTAACTGTAGATTTATTGCATTAGAACTTTGTCTCTCCATGCTTTTCATACTTGTTAGTTGATATTCCTTATATTGTTCCATCTTACTTATTCATGTATCTTAGCCACTTGGCTATATTTTGTTTACTGTTATATGTCTTGATTCCTTGGATTTGCATATTCAGATTCTGAGACTTGGGACGAAGTGGAGCCATCCATAGAGGACCAAGCGTATCTGAGTGAGCAGGCTGATCAGATCTAGTTCCCTCGTGCCAGACTCTTCCTTTTGGCTCACGAGTCTCCATCTCTTACGTGAGCATCTTGTGTATATCTTTGTATATGTTCTTTTGGACTTGGTTGTGAAAACAAAACACTTGTAAAGTGTATCAGTTATCATAACTTGTATAACTTTGTATTAGTACTTTTATAGTTGGCATATGAATATACCACGCTTTGTGTTGTACTCTGATTCTTGTTGTACTTTTATGCTTAGCGTATATACGTGGGGGCATTTTCTGACCTACGTATATACGTCGCAGTGACGTCCCCGTATCCGTGGAATCGGGGCGTTACACTTTGCTTTTCAATGGCTTGTCCTCTAGTAACTTTTGAACAGCCTACAGAACCCCCTCCAAAGTTTTCGATATTCCGCAGTTAACTGGGATAGATTTCGAAATACTTTGGATTTTAGCTGTATTTGCTTTCATGACTGGACTGTTAATGCTCCGGGTTTGATCTTATCTGGAGTTGGTCTTCGTGAATGTACTGTTTGAACTCCTTGAAGCCACCAGAGTTGATCATGTTGAGTGTCTAGATGCACAGTCTAAACCTCCCCGATTACTTTTAGTCTGTCACGGGTGTGCTTTAAGCCAGGAGTGGTTGGTCGTCTGCTTGCGTTAGTGTACTGTTGAACTGATTTTGCAGAAGCAGGAGGCCGAACGCAGGTTCTTTTCGAAAAGCCGAGATGGTACTGCTTTAAAGACGTGATTTCTGTAGGGTGCGTCCTTTGGCAATGGAAACGCGCCCGATCTTCCATGAGGCAGACGCGATGTTGGGCCCGCTGGGTCGGACGCGGACTTTGTAGAGAGACGCGACTTTCCGAATGCATTTATGGAGATGCTGACGGGGCATGTCCATCGAAGAGGTGCGTCCCTTGGGTGCGAATCTGTGCCGTGTCATGATTACGCCGCCAGCTGGCCTGGGGAACCGGCAGGATTTCACCTTTTGACGCGCGGACTTCCCGGTTCATTAACTGAACCGCGCCACGTGTCAAATGATGACTCGCTGCGGAGTCGTGACGCCTGATCTTCGCGATGATTTGTTCCACGCGTCATGTGATGATTCGCTGCAGCTTTTATCGGGCCACACGCGGCGTATCTTCGCGAATCCTTGTGCCTATAAAAGGCAACAGTCAGAGAGACATCTTTTCTTCTCCGAACGCACTTGCTCAAGAAAGAGAGTTCTCTTCTTCCTCTGTTTAGCTGTGGATGAATTCAACTCCCTGATCACTGGCTGCGAATACTGAACTTAGGTAAGACTAAGTTCTTTCAATGAGACGCGGCGTCGACTCTAAGTCTTCTTGATGAGACGCGGCATTGATCCATAGAGTGAGACACGGTCATCCGTCCATAGGAGCTTAGATAGAACTAAGTCCTTTTGATGAGACGCGGCGTCAATCACAGGGTGAGACGCGGTCATCATTCCATAGGAACTTAGATTTCA
Source organism: Agave tequilana (assembly GCA_038442645.1). Classification (NCBI taxonomy): domain Eukaryota; kingdom Viridiplantae; phylum Streptophyta; class Magnoliopsida; order Asparagales; family Asparagaceae; genus Agave; species Agave tequilana. The sequence continues at coordinate 97,726 of JAVJIF010030096.1, forward strand.
ATAAGTCCTTTTGATGAGACGCAGCGTCAATCACAGAGTGAAACACGAATTTGTCTTGCTGAGAAAGACGCAGATAAAGCAGACGCGAGGGACGCAGCATTTTTGCCGAAGGGACGCGACGCAGGCATTCTTCTGAAACGCGGGTGGATGTCTTTCAATCTAAAAAAAGAGACGCGGTTCTTTGGACGCGACTTTCCCATCTACGTTTAATTCAGCCTGACTTAAAAGATTTTAGAAGATCTTTGACCGTCAAGTCTTCGCTGACGATTGAACGTCAAGTCTTCGCTGACGATTGGGAAATCGGGTCATCCGTTGTTTCCCGAGGCAGTTGTCCACGCGTCGGTTCCTCATTGGGCTTGGGCGTTAGTACCCTTTAATGTAAAACCGGCGCGGGCGGCTGGAGACCAGCGCCTGCGATGCTTCCCGAAGCGACGTTCCACGCGTCAGCCTCCCATTGGGCTTTGACGGTCGTGCGCGACGGTTCCGATTGACGCACCATTAATAACAGTTATTAGGGTCTGCCTATAAATAGGGCTTACCCCCTCTCCTTAACAGCGGCTGCTTAGACCGTGCTCCGTTTGAGAACGAGTACTCTGAGGGACTCTGCCTTCTCCCTTCAAGGACCCTATCAGGGGTTTGCCTCCATGGATGAAGGTGCCTCTGTGGATGAAGATGACCCAGAGCTTTCATGCTTCTGTTTAGTCTCTTCAATGGATTACCACTGTCAAGTGATTTCAATGGCAGGAAGCGTCTCCTTGAGCACTTTTTACGTCCGCGTCTCAACACAGATAGTTCAACTCTTAACAGAGGCTTCTGCGGGTATGCCATGCCCACTTACCATGACATTTTAGATCCAACCAAGTTTGAATTTCAGTATACCCCTTAAAGAGATATCATCTTGACCTTCTTGTGAAGTCGTGGTTGGTGCATTCCTTCTGGAATTTACGCCGCCGACTTAAACTTCCTTGGACGCGAGTACAGAAATCTTTGGCACTTGGCGCTGACTTTGTTCATGAAACTCGCATTTTAAGGCCACTGACTTGGATGAATTCCAACTCGGGCTGAAGGTCTCAGACCCGAATCTTGCAACTCCTGTTCATTCAACAGGGAGATGGCAATTTTCGACGTCTGAGTCTTTTCGCGTCTCGCAGATGCAAATCTTAGACTGCGTTTGAATCCTGTGTGTTCCACAGTTCTGATTCGCGTCTGTCCCTGTTGACGCGGTAGTTTGACTTACTGCGCGGGTCATTCCCGCGTCTGAAGTCCTTCACAATAGCCGCGTCTGTCACTTAGTCTTCTTTGTTGAAGTACACTAAGTTCCAGATTTTCTAACCCCCTTGTTTACTCCTTGTAGGTAGGCTCGATTGTCCGACGTTCGTCCACAAGGGAATATATTATGGTCCTCGTCGTTCACAAGGGAATATATTATGTCCCTGATGAGGAATCGACTTTCGCCAAGGTCTCTTCAGGTTCACTGCACCAACCTTGCCTGCTGGCAAGAGATGGTCAGAGTGAGTATGGCGGCGAGGAGGCTCCGGCGGTTGTGGTGGCGGATAAGATCCTCTTCCTCTCCCACTCCAGAAGTGACATCGAGGACTCTCCATGTCTGCTGGATGGCCTGCTGGGGAAAGAGAGGTTAATGAATGAAGGGTTGCAGGACTTTCTGCTACCACCGGACCTCAAGAACACCATTGCTCTTAGCTTAGTCAGCTAAGGCTCTTTCGATGTTTGCACCATCCTGTACTTTGGGATCAGATGCGGCTTCAAGGAGTGAGTGCAACCTCTGAGAGAGAGAGGGACTTCTTTGTAATCCTTAATTGTAACACTCAACTTTATTGTATAAGAGAGCGTTTTTAACTGTAACACTCAATCTTATTGTATAAGAGAGTGTTTTTGTATCACTTTCATATGCCTGGATATAAATAAAAGTGACACTTTTCTTTTTGCTCTTTCATTGTCTTAAACTTTTTGTCTTCAGTTAGACGCACAGAAGCAAAGAGTCTTTGACTTTGTCAAAATTATGATGGTAATTTTAATAAGTCAAACTTCGTAGGGAAAGATCCTATTTCAGGAATTCTCACAATACTGTCAGAGGTGTAATATTAACTTGACAGAGATGAAATAATTTTTGGTGGACCTGCCACTTTATAAGAGAAAGTGACAAGTAGAATTGGTATCCCAGGGAGGGTGAACTTTTATCAAGTGTTTGGGTTTTAACTTGATTAAGCTCAGCTGGGGATTTGATGAAAACACTGTTGATGGTGTAGTATTAACCTAACAATGTTTTTAGGTAGACTTGTTATTCTTTTGAAGAGAATAACAAGTGGGACTAGACTCGTGGGGAATCTAGGAAAGTTTGTTACCGTCAGAGGTGTGATATTAACTTAACAGGTTGAAAGTGGTCTTGTCAGAAGTGTGATGTTAACTCGACAAGGATGTGAGTCAGAGGTGTGATATTAACTTAACTCAGAAGTGTCACTGTCATAGGTGTAATGTTTAACTTGACAGTGAGGGTAATGCTAGAGGTGTAATGTTGAACTTAGCATTGGTCATCTCGGCTTGCATAAGGAAGTCCGAGGGAAAGTCATGGCCATAGGTGTATTGTTGAACTTAGCAATGACTTGGATGCTAGAGGTGTGGTGTTAACTTAGCATCATCCATTTCAGCTTCGGTGTGGAAGTCTGAAGAAAAGTGACTGTCAGAGGTGTAATATTAAACCTGGCAGAAACTTGATTACTGTTTAGAGGTGTGGTGTTAAACTTTAACAGCAATTTGTCAGAGGTGTGATATTAACTTGACAAAGATTGACTCATGGTAAGAGTAATTTGAGGACCTGTCATTCTATTGGTGAGAATTGACAAGTGAAAATTTTGAAGTGCCAGAGGTGTAGTGTTAACTTGGCAAATTTGAAAATTTGATACTCCGTGTAGAGTTGACAAACAAAACTTGTACTCGACAAGGAATATTGAAAAGTTTCCATTACCAGAAGTATAGTGTTAATCTAGTAATGGTTGTATTTTGTAGACCTACCATTCTGTGGATGAGAATTGGTAGGGGATTTTGGAGGGGAGAGTGGAGCCAAGTCCACTTAGGATTTTTAGCAAACCCTCAGCTATCAACGGGTTTGAGGTGCCTTTACCAACTACCGTTTGAGCTGGGCTAGCCATGCTATTCTCCTCAGCATGGTGAGTTGTCGAAGACTTATGTTGGGCTTAAAAAGCCAACATTTTCCTCTATCCTTAGCCGTCGGAGGCGTCGGATCAGATGGGGACATGTCCCTTAGGATTTTTAGCAAACCCTCAGCTGTCAACGGGTTGAGGTGCCTTTACCAACTACCGTTTGAGCTGGGCTAGCCATGCTATTCTCCTCAGCATGGTGAGTTGTCAAAGACTTATGTTGGGCTTAAAGGCCAACATTTTCCTCTATCCTTAGCCGTCGGAGGCGTCGGATGTTTGATCAGAGGTGTACTTTTAACTTGATCAGCGGAAGAATACCATTTAGGGATAGTACTTCTTCAGGAACCTGCCATTGATCGGCATCATGAGTGTATCGCCATTCGAGGCGATATGACCCATTTGAGTAGACTGACTCCACTACAAATGGTCCTTCCCACTTAGGCTGAAATTTGCCTTTTGTCTTGTGCGTCATCACCATGGGTCTTCTGACGGCTAAGACAAGATCGCCTTTCTTGAAAGTTCGCACTTTAACTTTCTTGTTGAAGGTTCTGGTAATTCGAGCTTGGTAGAGCTCGATTTGCTGTTGGGCCTGCAGACGTTTACCGTCTAAGGCCTCCAACTCTTGGAGTCGCTGTTGATGCTTCTCCTCTGTCGTCATCTCCGCTGTCAAGGCGACGCGTAGAGATGGAATTTGGATCTCTAATGGGAGCACGGCTTCACACCCATAGACCAAAGAAAATGGCGTAGCTTTAGTTGGGGTTCGTACAGTTGTGCGGTAAGCCCATAAGCATTCACCCAACTTGTCGTCCCAGTCTCGTTGACTTTTCGAGACGAACTTCTTGAGAAGCTTGCCAATAGTCTTGTTGAAAGCTTCTGCGAGGCTATTAGCGGCAGGATAGTATGCCGTTGAGGATACACTCTGAATTCTGAACTTGGCACAGAATCTCTGAAAAGCCTGGCTAATGAACTGGGGCCCATTGTCGTGGACAATTCGCCGAGGTACGCCGAAACGGTAAATAACGTGGTGTTTCACGAATTTGATCACATTCGACGATTTAACCTCCTTCAAAGGGATGGCTTCAGCCCATTGGAGAAATAATCGGTTATTGCCAAAATGAACCGATGTCCTTTTGATGATGGTGGGCTGATAGGACCAACCACGTCCATGCCCCACATTTCAAATGGCCAAGTAGAGGCCGTAGAGTGGAGGTATCCTGGTGCTTGATGGATGAAATCGCCGTGCACTTGGCAGGCGTGACATCTCTTGGCATAAGTGACGGCATCGACAATCATCTTGGGCCAGTAGTAACCCAATCTTTGGAGTCGATGTGCCAGTTTTGGGCCAGGTTGATGGGCTCCACACATGCCGTCGTGGGCTTCTTTCAATACCTCTTGAGCCTCCTTTGGTGAGAGGCACCGGAGCAAGATCCCGTCATGCGATCGACGATACAATGTTCGCGTAATCGCATTATAATAGAATTTGGGGGCTTTCCTTCGAATGGTAGCCGCCTCTTTGGTGTCTTCAGGTAGGATGTCATATAAGACGTAGTCGATATAGGGGAATCGCCAGTCTTTAAGCTCTGGACCGGTTGATGCTTCAAGTGCTTCTTCGCGGTGACAACCTCCCGTTGACTCCTGATAATCCTCGAGAGCATTTCTCAGGCAATACAGGTCGTGGCTATAGACGAATATCTTCTCCATTGCTCCAGCTGGAAGAGCTAAGGAGGCAGCCAGGGATGCGAGTGCATCTGCGTGCGCATTTTGCCTGCGCGGTACATGGTCGATGTAGAAGCTTGTAAACCCTCGGCCATGCGGATAGTCGCGTTGTAATAGGGTACTAAGTCTTCATGTCTGACTTCGTACTCCCCGCGAACTTGGCTGACGATGAGCTAGGAGTCGCCATATGCCTCGAGATTTTTAACGCCAATCTCATCGGCGAATTGCATCCCAATCAAAAGAGCGTTGTACTCCGCCACATTGTTAGAACAAGGCTCAGTTAATGAGACAGCTCGGGGAATCACATAATTTTGTGGGGATACGAGTACTACTCCTACCCCTGCTACTAAGTGTCCCTTCGGGCTTGTTCTTGATGCACCGTCGAAGAAAAGTTGCCATACTTGACTTTCGAACGATGTCTGAGTCAGGCAGACTTCAACAACTTCATCTGGGAGATCCTCGTAGACTTTGGCTGCCCTCGGATCTGGGTGTTCAGCTAGGAAATCCGCGACTGCTTGTCCCTTAATGGCCTTTTGTGGTAAAAAGCGCATCTCATATTGGGAGAGCAATATGGCCCATTTTGCCAGTCGGCCATTTAGTGATGAAGGTTTAGTCATAAGTAACCTCAGGGGGTTGATTTTTGATATGACGTTTATAGTTTGGCCTACCAGATAGTGTCGCATTTTCTAGATAGCGAACACTAGTGCCAAACATTCCTTCTCGATCGGGTTATACCGATATTCGGCTCCGATCATTGTTCTACTCAGATAGTAGATTGCTTGCTCACGTCCCTGATCGTCATTCTGAGCTAGTAGAGCTCCCAAAGAATGATCCATTGCTCGGACGTACACCAGAAACGGCTTTCCGGCTACTGGAGCAGCAAGGATTGGTGGTTGGGTGAGGTATTGCTTGATTTCCTCGAACGCTTGTTGGCAAGCGTCATCCCAAATGAATGAGACACCCTTCTTCATCAGCTTAGCAAAAGGTTGGCATCTTCCGGAGAGGTTCGAGATAAACCTGCGGATGTACGCCAATCGTCCCTGCAATCCTCTGAGTTCCCTGAGATTCCTCGGAGGTTGCATCTCCTGGATAGCGTGAACCTTTTCCGGGTCCAAGTGAATTCCGGTGGATGTTACAACAAATCCTAAGAATTTGCCACTGGCCACCCCCAGGAAGGACTTTGTGGGATTCATCTTCAATTGATGAGCCCGCATGATGTCGAAGACCACCTTCAGGTCTGCTATGTGATTATTTTTAGTGCGGCTTTTCACCGCGATGTCATCAACATAACATTCCACCATTTTGCGTATTTGCTGATGGAAAATAGCGTTCATGGCCCTTTGGTATGTTGCCCCTGCATTTTTCAGTCCGAAGGGCATGACGGTATAGCAATAAACCCTAGAGGTGTTCTGAAGGAGGTATGCTTTTCGTCCTCAGGATACATTTTGATTTGATTGTATCCTGAGAATCCGTCCATGAAGGACATTCGTTCGAATCCACAAGTATTGTCAATCATGACATCCGTGATTGGCAATGGGAATTCGTCTTTGGGACAAGCCTCATTTAGATCATGGAAGTCGATGCAGATCCAGATCTTCCCGTTCTTCTTGGCAACTGGGACAATGTTGGCTACCCAGTCGGGATGTTGTTCTTCCCTGATGAAGCCAGAATTAATAAGTTTTCTGACTTCTGATTGAATTGCCTCCATTATCTCTGGGCGGAACCGTCGCTGCTGTTGTTTGACAGGTTTTGCGTCCGGATTGATATTGAGGCGGTGCATAGCCACTTGAGGATCAAGTCCAGGCATGTCCTTGTAATTCCAGGCGAAGACGTCTATATATTCTTGTACAAGAGATATTAGATCTTTCTTCTCCGAAGGTGGCAGGCCGTCACTTATGAAGATGGGCTTAGGGTTAGCCTCATCTCCTAGGTTGATCTGAACAACCTTGTCTTCTGTGGGTGGCTCGCGCTGTTCAAAGCGGGTATCCCAAAGAGCATTTAAATGTTTGATCCAAGGATCTGTATCGGATTGGATCATTTCTTCATTTTCATCTTCCAGGTGGCTTGCCGAAACCATGTTCACTGAAAGTTCCTTGAAGATGTTGCCGACACTGACATCTGACTCCCAAGATGATGTGTCTGAAGAGTAATCGTTGCTCGACGATTCTTGAGAATCGGAGGCTGATGGGATCGGAGTTGATACATAGCCCAACCCCCGGCGTGTCCGATGATAATAATCGGGGGCTTTCCCTTTCGGCACAAAGGATTGAAGCAACGTCCTCCTTCCTTTGTCGAAGTTCAACCCGGGCTTGTTGGTCAGGTCGTACCCCATGGATCTCATTATTTTGAGAGTTTTTGGTTCGTAATGACCGAACTGAGGGGATTCTTCCTCGCCTTCCAATTCGTCGCGGGGCGTTGGTTCAGATGAAATTCGCCCAAAAAGAATTGGTTTTTGGCCTTTTCGTCTTGCTGGAATTATAAATATAGACTCTTGCGCATTACCATTGTCTTGGTATGTCTCGAAGGACGATTTCACTGGTACATGCAATGATGTCAAGGCACCCATTGCCGACCAGAGATCGTCATCTATATCAGTGCTAGTATCTGACGGTATTGAATCAGAAGCACACACAGAAAAATACGCAAAATCTAAATCTTCATTAATATACCAACCGCCTACATCATCGGTGGTGTTATCGACATCAGGTTTATTAGTGCCCGTTACGAGTGGTTCTAACTCCCACAGGCACTCTTCTTTCTCAGGCTCAGTGTCAGCCTCATTACCAGAGTCTGGCTCCTCTGGTTGTGGGGCTTCATCCATCTCCACTGGATCTTGGTACAGTAAAGAGTCGGTGAAATAATTCTCGACCCCTTTGAATGGATGCCTTTCGGCGATCAACGTCTGCACATTTCCACTTCCGTCAATGTACTTCATGACTTGGTGGAGAGTGGAGGGAACGATGGAGTTGCGGTGGATCCACGGTCGTCCCAGCAATAGATTGTAGGAAGTGTCAGCGTCGATGATGTAGCATGTCACTTCCGACTTGAGACTTCCAATCTGACACCTGAGCTTGATCTTCCCCATCGGACGGGTCTGGTTGGCATTGAACCCATAGATAGTTGTCTGGGTGGGGCTCAAACGATGGGTAGGAATGCCGAGATGTTGCATGACCCGGCGCGGCATGATGCTCAACGCGGACCCTGGGTCTACCTGGATACGGTTCACCTCGGACGATCCAATATACCCTGTGAAATACAGGGGTCGATCATGCTTTCCTTTCACCTGCATATCATCTGCCGTGAAGGTGATGCAGGGGGCATTCTGGGAGGTGTGGAGGCAATCCTCTACATCTTCCTCCTTCGGCACCTGGGTCATGAAGACCTCAGCATTCGCCAGAGCTTCTTGCAGAGCTTCCCTGGTCGACTTTGATAGTCTAAGAAGTTCATACAAGGTAATGCGTGCCGGAATGTTGGCCAACTGAGCCAGGACATCAAAGCGGTAAGGTGCCGTGGATCCTTCCGCGATGCCCTTCCGAAGGGCTCGAGAAAATCGAGTCGCCTTCTGCTTCTCCACGGGTGGCTTTGTGGAGGGCCTGACTGGCTCCGCAGTTGGTTGTGGAGGGGCTACTGCCGTCTCGTCGTACTGTTTCAAGTACGCCTGTCCTGAACGGGTTCCCGCCATCGGTTGGTTGGGCTCCGCGGCCAAGACTATCGCTTCCTCCTCTGAGTCGGTCAGTGAAGGGATATCAGTCTCCGCTTCTCGGGAGGAGGCACCCACTACATTACAGGATGAGGCTTTTGCCTTGCCTTTGGATTTCCTGTTGGTCACAGTAGTCCATTGCTGTTCATTGACAAGGTCAGGGTGGACCCACATGATTTCCCCTTGAGGTGTAGGGACGGGTACCAGGCCTTTCTCATGCTGCTGGTGAGGGTCTGTGTTGACCACTCTCAGCTCTCCTTTTGGAATAGGAGTTACCCCCGCAGGCGTTGGAGGTTGTTTCCCGAACTGGAGGACCGACGTCACATTAGCCGTCACCTTCTTCTGCTCTGGTCGGAGCTTTAACACCTCCGCGTCAATCAGAGCCTGAAAGATGTCTTTGAAGACGTAGCAGCTTTTGGTGGGGTGTCCCAACATCCTGTGATACATGCAGTAGTTGGGATTGTCGGTCTTGCCGACCTCCTCCGGACGTCGAGCTTCAGGGAGCTTCAGTCGGTTGCTCTTGTTGAGTAGTTTAAAGAGCGAATCGACATGTTCCTCCTTGAAGGAATATTGCTTGTTGGCGCGTGGCTGGCTTGAAGAGCCACTCGCCTTGCCTGATTGGGGTTTGGCGGGAGATTTGGTCTCCGTTGCCAAATTATCCTTCCGCTTTGTTTGGAGGGATGTATCTGGCACACGCCTTGTCGACCTTTCCGGCCTAGGCTTGCCTTCCTCCGCTCTGACGCGGGCGACAATCTCCTCAGCCTGTTCACCTTGTTGGACTAATTGCTTCCAGGTGCGGCTTTCAGCAACTCCTATTTGAGCAAGGAGTGAGGTTTGGAGATTGTGGCAGCATGTTTCCACTAGGGTGGCCTGGGTCATACCGCTTGGACACCGGAGTGCCATGTTCCGAAATCTTTCCACGAAAGATTTGACGGACTCCCCTTTTCGCTGTTTGGTAGCCAAAAGGGTTGGCATTGTGACTTCGGAGTCATCCTCGAAGAAGCGTGTTAAAAAGAGCTTCTCCAAATCGCCCCAGTTCTTGATAGAACCTTCTGGGAGCTTCATAAACCATTCAAAGGCCAACCCTTTCAGGGTGCCGATGAACAGGCGTGCCAGGATGGCGTCATTATCTACTACATTCCCGGTTTGGGATTTGAAGTAGTAGATGTGCTGGTTGGGTGACCCCTTCCCATCAAAGGCTTGAAGAGTTGGAGCTTTGAACTTGGGCGGGTACGGAACCAAGTCCCATTCAGCCGGGTAGGGCCGGTTTACTCCTACTTCTTGGAGGTCTTTGCGATTGGCAAGGGCCTCGAGGCGTTGCTCTAGTTGACTCATTCTTTTAACGTGAGCCTTTCCCTGGTCTTGGTCGCCTTTTACTTGCGACGAGGACTTGGACGAACCGGAAGTAGATCGCCGCGTCTCCTCAGAAGGTTCGGAAGATGAGCTTTCTTCCTTTTTCCCTTTGCCCTTTGACTTTTTAGGAGGGGACCTCCTCCTGTCTTCGAGCAGCTGTGCAATCGCCTGCTTGAGGGAGTTGATAGACTCCTGCTGAGCAAGAATCATATCCATTTGTGCCTTCTGGATCTGCTCCAAACGTTTAGTCGTCTCCTCAGGAGCGCTGTCATGTAGGCAGAGGTCTCCTTCTCGACCGAAGAGTTTGAAGCCCTTGATTCTGCTACGGTGGAGTGAGAATCATTAATGCCATGGGCTAAGGCATTATAGTCAATTGGGGGAATAGCCCCAGTCCGGGTGCGAGTGTGTCGATACACCCCTTCCGGTTCAGAGTCAGACTCGGAGTCGTCTGAGCTGACTGCAAGTTGTTTTCCCTTACTCCTGCTTGTCATATTCGCAGTGAGCCCCGGGTACTCAACGTCAGAGAAGGTTCTCCTTCTGTGGGAGCGTCTTCTTTTAGCTAACGGAGGAATCAAGGTCAGCTGTCTGACTAAAGACTGCTGGTATACGCCTGATCCGCAACGGCACTCAGAGAGCATATGGATGAGTCGTTGGCAGCAACACGACGAAGTGGCCTGATTGGCACTTCTTTTCTTCATCAGATAATCCCTCAAATCCATGGGAGGGGGATTGAAAAGATTAGCCTCGCAACGTCAAAGACGGGAGGCATCCATGTGCTGCACAGCCTGGACGCAGGCTTCAGGGACGCGGTTCTCGCGACGCGGCTGTGTAACGCGCGTCTTGCGTCTCTGTTGAGAGGAAACGCGAGTCTCGCGTTGCTGCCTGGTGCGTCTGGGCAGAGACACTTGAGAGAGGATGGGCTGCTGGGCCCCACGCCTATGGGTTCGTGCCTCTTGCGCATGACGAGGCGCAGAGGTCTCACCTTGGCGTTTGATGAGTTGGTCCTCAGAGGACCTAACTGAAGGAATCTCGCGTTTGGGGCGCCAAACGCGGACTTCACATACTAGACTTGGCGCGGGCAAGGCGCGAGATTGTATGTCACGTCCAGCCTCAGTTGAACAACCTACGGTTCCAACTTGCAGCTGACGCGCACGTCTCCTCTATCGACGCTCAGCATTTCGATTGCGTCGAGGAGGTGGAGAGAGACCAACGACATCCTGATGCTGGACACCAGGGACTTTGACCACGCGGGTCTCCTGAGAGACACTAACGCGGGTGTTCTGTGCGACGCGGTTGGTCGCAAAGGCAGGTGTGCCTGGGACCACGCGGGCCTTCTGAGAGGCGTTGGCGCGTTCACCTTGCTTGGCACAGTTGGCAGGATGGGCGCCCGAGAAAGCCTCAGATCGGGCCTCGGGGCCGTTCCCTGTTGAGACCCGACGACAAACGCGGGCCTTTGGGCTCTTGGAGCCGGAAGAGAGGAACTCTTCGTACTTCGCCTGGTCGAACTCGACAATGAGCGATTCGACCATCTTCCCACTACGGAGGATGTCATCCTGCGCCACGATTTGCTCGTCGGTGACGAATGTATTCCCCAGCGGAGTCGCCATCTCTTGTATGACCCGGAAAAGGAGAGGACAAGAATTGCAGTAAAAGTTTTCCTTGAATCAAATGAAAAGGATTTCAACAAAAACTGTTCCTTCCGGTTACAAGGGAGGGAGAATATTGAATCTTGAATTCCCCCTTTGTTTAAGGCTGGGTTCTTCGTGTGGCGGTGGAGAGTGAATCTTGTTCTCCGTTGACCAGATGACCGTCCTTCAGGGATCTCCTCTTCGGCCGGTAGAAAGAGTGACACAGCCCTGTCTACCAAAACTCTAAAAGAGAAGGTAGGCGAAAGCTAGCTCGTACGCAGCGAACTTGCTGAAGAGTTGATCTGCTTCTTCTCTCCTTCTGATTGCCGATCGATTCTTTTCTCTTCCCGAAATTCGACCCCTTCTTCATAGCAAACAGGGCTATTTATAGAGGTCTCAGGGGTGTACGTGCCCCCCTAAGAACGCTCCACAATGAGGGCCAACTTTCCCGCTACATGGGCGGTAACTAACCCATGTGCCTGCTAAAGACACGCCACGATGGGGGCTGATTTCCCTTACGTGTGGGCAGTGATTGGTCCCTTAACCAAGGCGGTTATAACTGAGACGCGGGTATCAGGCCGACGCGCCTTGATGCTGAGACGCGGGTGTCGAGCCAACGCGCCTTGACGCTGAGACGCGGGTGTCGAGCCAACGCGCCTTGACGCTGAGACGCGGGTGTCGAGCCAACGCGCCTTGATGCTGAGACGCGGGCATTAGTCCCTCGCGTCTTGATGCTGAGACGCGGGCGTTAGTCCCTCGCGTCTTGATGCTGAGACGCGGGCGTTAGTCCCTCGCGTCTTGATGTTGAGACGCGGGTGTCGAGCCAACGCGCCTTGATGCTGAGACGCGGGTGTTAGTCCTTCGCGTCTAGAGCTCGAACCTTTGCTTTTCAATGGCTTATCCTCTAGTAACTTTTAAACAGCCTACACGGACCCTCGCCAAGATCTCTTTGAATTCGACGCACCAGTCATGCTTCTTGGCATGGCATGGTCAGAGTAAGGATGGCGGCGGGGGTAGCGGTGGATATAGTGGTGGGTGGTATCCCCTGTGAGGTCTTAAAACCTCCTCTCTTACCCCAGAAGTGACATCGAGGAAACTCCATGCTCACTGGACGACCTTCTGGCGGAAGAGATGTTCATCAACGAAGGATCACACCCCCACTTTGGATGGTCCGGCAGGATCGGAGGATTCTGCTGCCATCAGACCTCAAGAACACTATTGCTCTTAATCGTAGTGCAATCAGCTCCGATCATCGCCACAGTGTTCAATCATATTCTGGCGCCCTTCCAAACATCTTGTACTTGGAATCAAACGCAGCTTTAAGGAGTGAGTGCAACCTTCTGAGAGAGAGACTACTTTGTACTCCTTTATCTGTAACACTCAATCTTATTGAATAAGAGAGCGTTTTGTATCACTTTCATATGCCTGGATATAAATAAAAGTGACACCTTTTCTTTTTGTCTCTTCTATTGTCTTGGACTCTCTTGTCTCTTTTTAGTTAGACGCATAGAAGCAAAGAATCTTTGGCTTGTCAAAATTATGATGAAAATTTTAACAAGTCAAATTTTGTGGAGAAAAGATCCTATCTCAGAAACCCCACAATGCTGTCAGAGGTGTGATATTAACTTAACAGAGATAAGATAATTTTGGTGGGCCTACCACTTTATAAAAAGAAAGTGACAGCCCCCAGGGAAGATGAACTTCTATCAAAGGTTTAAGCTCAACTGGAGAGTTGATGAAAACACTGTTAACGGTGTAATGTTAACCTAACAATATTTTTAGGTAGACTTGTTATTCTGTTGAGGAGAATAACAAGTGAGACTAGGCTCGCGGGGAGTCTAGAAAAATCTTTACCGTTAGAGGTGTGATATTTAACTTAACGGGTTGAAAGTTGGCTTGTCAGAAGTGTGATGTTAACTTGACAAGAATGTGAATCAGAGGTGTGATATTAACTTGACTCAAAAGCTTTTCAGCTTTCATTTGGGAAAACTGAAAGTGTCATTGTCATAGGTGTAATGTTTAACTTGACAATGAGGGTAATGCTAGAGGTGTAATTTTGAACTTGGCATTGGTCATCTCGACTTCGACAAGGAAGTCCGAGGGAAAGTCATGGACGTAAGTGTATTGTTGAACTTGGCGATGACCTGGATGCTAGAGGTGTAGTGTTAAATTTAGCATCGTCCATTTCAGCTTCGATATGGAAGTCTGAAGAAAGGTGACTGTCAGAGGTGTAATGTTAACCTAACAGAAACTAGATGTACTGTTTAGAAGTATAATGTTAACTTAACAGTAATTTGTCAGATGTGTGGTATTAACTTGACAAAAATTGATTTGCGATATGAGCAATTTTGAAGACTTGCCATTCTATTGATGAGAATTGGCAAGTGGAGTTTGAAGTGCCAGAGGTATAGTGTTAACTTGGCAACGACTGTATTTTATAGACCTACCATTCCGTGGATGAGAATTGGTAAGGGATTTTGGAGGGGAGAGTGGAGTCGAGTCCACTTAGGATTTTTAGCAAACCCTCAGCTATCAACGGATTTGAGGTGCCTTTACCAACTACCGTTTGAGTTGGGCTGGCCATGCTATTCCCCTCAGCATGATGAGTTGTCGAAGACTTATGTTGGGCTTAAAAGCCAACATTTTCCTCTATCCTTAGCCGTTGGAGGCGTCGGATCAAAGGGGAACATGTCCCTTAGGATTTTTAGCAAATCCTCAGCTGTCAACGGGTTTAAGGTGCCTTTACCAACTACCGTTTGAGTTGGGCTAGCCATGCTATTCCCCTCAGCATGATGAGTTGTCGAAAACTTATGTTGGGCTTAAAGGCCAACATTTTTCTCTATCCTTAACCGTTGGAGGCGTCGGATATTAATGAAGAAGCTCTTCTTGTTTGGATCAGAGGTGTAATTTTGAACTTGATTGGAGGAGGAGTACTATTAAGGATAGTACTTCTTTAAGAATCTGCCATTGATTGGCATCATGAGTGTATCGCCATTTGAAGTTATGAGGCGATACGACCCATTTGAGTAGACTGACTCTACTACAAATGGTCCTTCCCATTTGGGTTGGAATTTTCCTTTTGTCTTGTGCGTCATCACCATGGGTCTTCTGACGGCTAAAATAAGGTCGCCTTTCTTGAAAGTTCGCACTTTGACTTTCTTGTTGAAAGCTCTGGTAATTCGAGCTTGGTAAAGCTCGATTTGTTGTTGGGCCTGCAGACGTTTGTCATTCAAGGCCTCCAATTCCTGGAGTCGCTGTCGGTGCTTCTCCTCTGTTGTCATCTCCGCTGTCAAGGAGACGCGTAGAGATGGAATTTGAATTTCCAGTGGAAGCACGGTTTCACACTCATATACCAAAGAAAATGGCGTAGCTTTAGTCGGGGTTCGCACAGTTGTGCGGTAAGCCCATAAGCATTCACCCAGCTTATCATCCCAATCACGTTGACTTTTCGAGACGAATTTCTTGAGAAGCTTACCAATGGTCTTGTTGAAAGCTTCTGCGAGGCCATTAGCAGCGGGATAGTATGCCGTTGAGGACATATTCTGGATTCTAAACTTGGCGCAGAATCTCTGGAAAGCCTGGCTGATGAACTGGGGTCTGTTGTCGTGGATAATTCGCCGAGGTACTCCCAAAACGGTAAATGACGTGATGTTTCACGAACTTGATCACATCAGATGACTTCACCTCCTTTAAAGGAACGGCCTCAGCCCATTTGGAGAAGTAATCGGTTATTGCCAAAATAAACCGATGTCCTTTTGATGACGGCGGGCTGATAGGGCCAACCACATCCATTCCCCACATTTCAAATGGCCAAGTAGACGCCATGGAGTGAAGGTAGCCTGGTGCTTGATGGATGAAATCGCCATGTACTTGGCAGGCGTGACATCTTTTGGCATAGGTGATGGCGTCAGCGATCATCTTGGGCCAATAATATCCCAACCTTTGGAGTCGGTATGCAAGTTTTGGGCCAGGTTGATGGGCTCCACACATGCCGTCATGGGCTTCTTTCAATACCTCCTGTGCCTCTTTTTGTGAAAGGCAGTGAAGCAAGATCCCGTCATGCGATCGACGATACAGTGTTCGTGTAATCGCGTTATAGTAGAATTTGGGGGCTTTCCTTCGAATGGAAGCCGCTTCCTTGGTGTCTTCAGGCAGGATGCCATATAGGACATAATCAATGTAGGGGAATCGCCAGTCTCTAGGCTCTGGACCGATTGACAATTCCAGCGCTTCTTTATTTTGAGAATCTCCTGTTGGTTCCTGGTAATCCTCAAGAGCAATTCTCGGCAATACAGGTCGTGGCTGTAGACGAATATCTTCTCCATTGCTCCAGCTGGAAGAGCTAAGGAGGCCGCGAGGGATGCGAGTGCATCTGCATGCGCATTTTGCCTGCGCGGTACATGATCGATGTAGAAGTTCGTGAACCTCTCGGCCATGTGGATAGTTGCGTTGTATTAGGGTACTAGGTCTTCATGTCTGACTTCGTATTCCCCGCGAACCTGGCTAACGATGAGTTTGGAGTCGCCGTATGCCTCGAGATTTTTAATGCCAATCTCATCGGCGAGTTGCATCCCAATCAAAAGAGCATTGTACTCCGCCACATTGTTGGAATACGGCTCAGTTAATGTAACAGCTCGAGGAATCACATAGTTCTGCGGGGAGACGAGTACTACTCCTACTCCTGCTACTAGGTGTCCTTTTGGGCTTGTTCTTGATGCACCATCAAAGAAAAGTTGCCATACCTGTCTTTCAAAGGATGTCTGGGTCTGGCAGGCTTCAGCGACCTCATCTGGGAGATCGTCGTAAAATTTGGTTGCCCTCGGATCCGGATGCTCAGCTAGGAAATCTGCCACCGCTTGTCCTTTAATAGCCTTTTGTGATAAAAAGTGCATCTCATATTGGGATAGCAATATGGCCCATTTTGCCAGCCGGCCGTTCAATGATGAAGGCTTAGTCATAAGTAACATCAGGGGGTTGACTTTTGATATGACGTTTATGGTTTGGCCTACCAGATAGTGTCGCATTTTCTGAATGGCGAACACTAATGCCAAACACTCCTTCTCGATCGGATTATACCGATGTTCGGCTCCGATCATTGTTCTACTCAGATAGTAGATCGCTTTTTCTCGTCCTTGATCATCATTCTGGGCTAGTAGAGCTCCCAAAGAATGATCCATTGCTCGAACGTATACCAGGAAAGGTTTTCCGGATATCGGGGCTGCAAGGACTGGTGGTTGGGTGAGGTAGTGCTTGATTTCCTCAAATGCTTGTTGGCAAGCGTCGTCCCAAATGAACGAAACACCCTTCTTCATTAGCTTAGCGAAGGGTTGGCATCTTCCGGAGAGATTTGAGATAAACTTGCGGATGTATGCCAATCGTCCTTGCAATCCTCTGAGTTCCCTGGGATTCCTCGGAGGTTGCATCTCCTGGATAGCACGAATCTTTTCCGGATCTAAATGAATTCCTGTGGAAGTCACTACAAACCCTAGGAACTTGCCGCTGGCCACCCCCAGGAAGGATTTGGTAGGGTTCATCTTCAACTTATGGACCCGCATGATGTCGAAGATAACTTTTAGATCAGCTATGTGATCACCTTTAGCGCGACTTTTCACCACAATATCATCAACATAACATTCCACCGTTCTGCGCATTTGCCGGTGGAAAATGGCGTTCATGGCCCTTTGATATGTTGCCCCCGCATTCTTCAGTCCGAAGGGCATGACAGTATAGCAGTATACCCTTAGTGGTGTCCTGAAAGAAGTATGCTTTTCGTCGTCAGGATACATTTTGATTTGATTGTATCCTGAGAACCCGTCCATGAAGGACATTCGTTCGAATCCACAAGTATTGTCAATCATAACATCTGTGATTGGCAGTGAGAATTCGTCTTTGGGACAAGCCTCGTTTAGATCACGGAAGTCGATGCAGATCCAGATCTTTCCGTTTTTCTTAACAACGGGGACGATGTTGGCTACCCAATCGGGATGTTGCTCTTCCCTGATGAAGCCAGAATCTATAAGCTTTCTGACTTCTGATTGAATCGCCTCCATTATCTCTGGACGGAACCGTCGTTGCTGTTGTTTGACAGGCTTTATGTTCGGATTGATGTTGAGGCGGTGCATAGCCACTTGAGAATCAAGTCCAGGCATGTCTTCGTAATTCCAAGCGAAGACATCTTTATACTCTTGAACAAGAGATATTAGATTCTTTTTCTCCGACAGTGACAGGCCGTCGCTTATGTAGATGGGCTTAGGATTAGCCTCATCCCCCAGATTGATCTGAACAATCTTGTCTTCTGTGGGTGGCTCGCGCTGCTCAAAGCGGGTATCCCAAAGAGTATTTAAATGTTTGATCTAAGGATCTGTATCGGATTGGATCATTTCTTCATCTCCGTCTTCCAGGTGGCTTGTTGAAACCATGTTCACTGAAAGTCCCCCGAAGATGTTGCCGACACTGACATCTGACTCCCATGATGACGTGCCTGAAGAGTAATCGTGACCTGACGATTCTTGAGAATCAGAGGCTGATTGAGCCGGAGTTGATACATAGCCCAACCCATGCGAGTCCGATGATAATAATCGGGTGCTTTTCCTTTTGGCACAAAGGATCGAAGTAGCGTTCTCCTTCCTTTGCCGAAGTTTAACCCGAGTCTGCTGGTTAGATCATACCCCATGTTTTTCATCATTCTGAGTGCCTTTGGCTCATAATGACCGAACTGAAGGGATTCCTGTTCGCTTTCTGATTCTTCATGATTCATTAGTTCGGATTCAATTCGTCCGAAGAGAATTGGTCTTTGGCCCTTCCTTCTCGCTGGAACCATGAGTATTGATTGTTGCGCATCGCCGACATTTCGACATGTTTTAAAGGACGATTTCACTAGTACATGCAACTATGTCAAGGCATCCATTGCCGACCAGAGATCGTCATCCACGTCTGTACTAGTGTCTGACGACACTGAATCAGAAGCAAACACAGAAAAATACGCTAAATCTAATTCTTCATTAAAGTACCAACCGCCTACATCATCGGCGGAGGTATTATCAACATCGGGCTTATTAATGCCCGTCACAGGTGGATCTAGCTCCCACGCACACTCATCTTCCTCCAGCTCGGTGTCGGCTTCATTGCCAGAGTCTGGTTCCTCTGGTTGCGGGACTTCATCTATTTCCATCGATTCCTGATACAGGAGGGAATCTGTGAAATAATTCTCCACTCCCTTGAACGGATGCCTCTCGGCAATCAGCGTTCGCACCTTTTCACTCCCGTCAATGTATTTCATGACTTGGTGGAGAGTAGAGGGAACGATAGAATTGCGATGAATCCAGGGTCTTCCCAGCAGTAGATTGTAGGAGGTGTCAGCATCTATGACGTAGCGTGTCACCTCTGATCTTAGGTCTCCAATCTGGCATTTGAGCTTGACCTTCCCCATCGGGCGGGTACTATTGGCATTGAACCCATAAATGGTCGTCTGGGTAGGGCTCAAACGGTGAGTAGGAATCCCGAGATGCTGCATGACCCTGCGAGGCATGATGCTTAACGCAGACCCGGGATCTACCTGGATGCGATTCACCTCAGATGATCCAATATACCCTGCGAAGTAAAGGGGTCGATCATGCTTCCCTTTGACTTGCATGTCTTCTGTCGTGAAGGTAATGCAGGGAATATTTTGGGAGGCGTGGAGGCAATCCTCTACATCTCCCTCCTTCGGTAGCTGGGTCATGAAGACCTCAGCATTAGCCAAAGCTTCTTGTAGAGCTTCTCTGGTCAACTTTGATAGTCTAAGAAGCTCATAAAGAGTAATCTGCGCTGGGATATTGGCTAACTGAGCCAGGACATCAAAGCGGTAAGGTGCTGTGGATCCTTCCGCTACGTCCTTCGAAAGAACTCGAGAAAACCGAAGTTCTTTCTGTTTTTCCCCGAGATGCTTCGTAGAGGGCTTGGCTGGCTCTGCGACGGGTCTTAGAGGAGGTACCGCTGTTTCGCCATACTTTCTCGAATATGGCTGACCCGAACGGGTTTCTGCTACCAGCTGACTGGGTTCTGCGGCTAGAACTATTGTCTCCTCTTCTGAGTCGGTCAGCAGGGGAATATCAGTTTCCGCTTCTCAAGAAGAGGCACACACCACGTTGCAGGATGAAGCCTTTGCTTTGCCTTTAGATTTCCCGCTGGTTACAGTAGTCCATTGCTGGCCATCAATAAGGTCGGGATGAACCCACATGACTTCTCCCCGAGGTGTGGGAACAGGTACCAAGCCCTTTTCTTGCTGCTGGTGCGGGTCCGTTTTGATCATTCTCAGCTCTCCTCTTGGGATAGGGACTACTCCAGAGGGTGTTGGGGGTTGTCTCCCAAACTGGAGAACTGACGTCATATTAGCCGTCACCTTCTTCTGCTCTGGTCGGAGTTTCAATACCTCCGCGTCAATCAGGGCATGAAGGATGTCTTTGAAGACATAACAGCTCTTGGTTGGGTGTCCCAACATCCTGTGGTACATGCAGTAGCTGGGATTGTCGGTTTTACCGACTTCCTCGGGGCGCCTAGCTTCAGGAAGCTTCAGTCAATTGCTCTTGTTGAGTAATTTGAAGAGCGAGTCGACATGTTCATCCTTGAAGGAATACTGCTTGTTGGCCCGTGGTTGGCTTGAAGAGCCACTTCCTTTGACCGGTTGAGGCTTGACAGGGGACTTGGTCTCTGCTGCCAAGTTATCCTTCCTTTTGGCTTGGAGGGATGTGTCTTGCGCACGCCTCGTTGACCTCTCAGGCCTGGGCTTACCTTCTTCCGCTCTGACACGGGCGACAATCTCCTCAGCCTGTTCACCCTGCTGGATCAGTTGCTTCCAGGTGCGGCTTTCAGCAACTCCTATTTGAGTAAGGAGTGAAGTTTGGAGGTTGTGGCGGCATGTTTCCACCAGGGTGGCCTGGGTCATACCACTTGGGCATCGAAGTGCCACGTTCCGAAATCTTTCTACGAAAGACTTAACGGACTCTCCTTTTCGCTGCTTGGTGGCTAAAAGGGTAGGCATGTTGACCTCCGAGTCATCTTCAAAAAAGCGAGTTAAGAAAAGCTTCTCCAAGTCGCCCCAATTCTTGATGGAGCCTTCTGGAAGCTTCATGAACCATTCAAAGGCCAGCCCTTTTAGGGTGCCGATGAATAAACGCGCCAGGATGGCGTCGTTATCTACCACATTCCCAGTTTGGGATTTGAAATAGTAGATGTGTTGGTTCGGTGAACCTTTCCCATCAAATGCTTGGAGGGTTGGAGCCTTGAACTTGGGCGGATATGGAACCAGGTCCCATTCGGCTGGATATGGGCGGACCACTCCTGCTTCTTGGAGACCTTTCCGATTGGTAAGGACTTCAAGGCGCTGCTCCAACTCATTCATTCTTTTAGAATGAACCTTTCCCTGGTCTTGATCGTTCTTTTCCTGCGATGAGGATTTAGACGAACCAGAGATGGGTTGCTCTTTCTTCTCGGAGTGTTCAGAAGATGAGCTTTCTCCCTCTTTTCGTTTACCCTTAGACTTTTTAGGGGGAGATTTCTTCCTGTCTTCGAGCAGCTGTGCGAGCATTTGCTTGAGAGAGTCGATGGATTCTTGCTGAGCACGAATCATCTCAAGTTGTTCCTTCTGGACCTGGGCTTGCAGCTCCAGGCGCCGGGCTGTCTCTTCAGGAGTGCTCGTCATGTAGGTGAAGGCCTTCTTCTCGATGGAAGAATTCGAGGCCTGCGATTCTGCTACAGCAGAATGAGAGTCATTCATTTTAACGCCCTGGGCTAGGGCATTATAGTCAATCGGGGGAATGGCCCCGGTCCGGGTGCGAGTGTGTCGGTACACTCCTTCCGGTTCAGAGTCAGACTCATCGGAGCTGACTACAGGCTGTTTTCCCCTGCTCCTGCTTGCCATGTTAGCAGTGAGCTCTGGATACTCAGTGTCAGAGAATATCCTCCGCCTGTGGGAGCGTCTTCTTTCGGCTGAGGGGGGAATCAGGGTCAGCTGTCTAACCGAAGACTGCTGGTTCACGCCTGACTTACAACGGCACTCGAAGAGCATAGAGATGGGCCGTTGGCAGCAACATGATGAAGTGATTTGATTAGTACTTCTTTTCTTCGTCAAATAATCTCTTAGATCCATGGAAAGAGGGTCGAAGAGATTAGCCTCGCAACTTCGAGGACGCGAGGCATCCTTGTGCTGTACAGCCTGGACGCGGGATTCAGAGATATGGTTCTCGCGCCGCAGCTGTACGACGCGTGTCTGGCGTCTCTGTTGAGATGAGACGCGACTGTCGCGTTGCTGCTTGGTGCGTCAGGGCAAAGACGCTTGAGAGTGAGTGGGCTGCTGGGCCCCACGCCTAAGGGCGCGTGCCTCTTGCACTTGACGAGGCGCGCAGGTTTCGCCTTGGCGTCTGGTGAATTGGACTTCAGAGGACCTAATTTGGGGAGTCTCGCGTTTGGGCCGCCAAACGCGGACTTCGCGTGCTGGACGTGGCGCGGCCAAGGCGCCGGATTGAACTTCGCGTCCTGCCTCAGTTGGACGGTCAGAAGTCCCAACTTGCAGTTGGCGCGCACGCCTCCTCTGTCGACGCTCAGCGTTTCGGTTGCGTCGTGGTGGTGGAGAAAAGCCAACGACGACTTGGTGCTGAGGGAGAGGGTGGACTGGCTGGACACCAGGGATTTTGACCACGCGGGTCTCCTGAGAGACGCTGACGCATGTGTTCCGCATGGCGCGGTTGGTCGCAACGGCAGTTGTGCCTGAGACCACGCGGGCCTCCTGAGAGACGTTGGCGCGTGTATCCTGCTTGGCACAGTTGGCTGCGACACCCTTCACAGCAGCAGCGCCCGAGAGAGTCTCAGATCGGACTTCGGGGCCATTCCCAGTCGAGACCCTGCGACAGACGCGGGTCTTTAGGCTCTTGGAGCCGGAAGAGAGAAACTCTTCATACTTTGCCTGGTCGAACTCGACGACGATCGATTCGACCATTTTCCCCTTATGGAGGACGTCACCTTGCGCCACGATTTGCTCATCAGTGACAAATGTAGTCCCCAGCGGAGTCGCCATCTCTTGTATGCGTCGGAAAAGAGGGGATCAAATTGCAAAATTCTTTTGATTGGATAGAAGATTACAACAGACCAGTCTTCCGATTACAAGGGAGGGAGGATGTTAAGTCTTGAATCCTCCCTTTGTTTAAGGCTGGGTTCTTCAAGTGGCGGTGGAGAGTGAATCTTATTCTCCGTTGATCGGGTGACCATCGTGACCTTCCAGGGATCTCCTCTTCGGACGGTAGATGGAGTAACTCAGCTCTGTCTACCAAAACTCTCAAAGAGAAGATAGGCAAAGAACAACTTGAACACAGCAAGTTCTCTGAACAGTTTAGCTCTCTCTTCTCTCTCAGAAATTCCCTGACCGAAATAAATTCCTTTTTTTTTTCTTCATAGCGACGGGGCTATTTATAGGGGTTTCAGGGGCGTACGTGCCTCCTAAAAACACTCCATAATGGGGGCTAACCTTCCCCGTTATGTGGGCCGTGATTGGCCCCGAAACCGGGACGGTTACAACTGAGACGCGGGTGTCAACCCACGCGCCTCGGAGCTGCTGAGACGCGGGTTTCGACCCTCACGCCTTGGTACGGCTGAGACGCGGGTTTCGACCCTCGCGCCTTGGTGCTGCTGAGACGCGGGTTTCGACCCTCGCACCTTGGAGCTGCTGAGACGCGGGTTTCGACCCTCGTGCCTTGGAGCGGCTGAGACGCGGGTTTCGACCGTCGCGCCTTGGTGCTGCTGGGACGCGGGTTTCGACCCTCGCGCCTTGGTGTGGCTGAGACGCGGCCAAAATTCTGCTTTTCAATGGCTTGTCTTTTAGTGATTTTTTTAGACAGCCTACACAAGTGTCTTGATGGAACATGACGATGGATCACTTCATTGTGCTAACAACTATTGTACAAGTTCTTATTTCATGATAGCTTGATCATAACTTTGATGGACTAATGAATCTTGCATTATTGTTTAGCATACCTAAGTATGACAACCCATGTTTCATTATTGAAAATCTATTTAGGGAGCCGATGATCCAAGGAGGCCACCTAGCCAAGCCTAGATGAGAACACAACCTCAAAACGGGACAACACATCGACTTGACAAAGCAAGATACACTATTACTGATGAATCAACATGAGGCATGCATCACCCAACGAGAGTAGTAAGTTAGTAGTATAGAATGTTAGTCATGACTTTCTCTCTATCATATTTCTAAAACCTTTTCTAAAATGTTCTCTTTTTAAACATCACCGTTTTTCATACCATCTTTCAATCCGTTTTCCTTTTTCTTTACAAAAACCTACAAAGATTTTTCACTTTTTTTCACTTCATTTTGTTTTTCATTCTTCAAACAAAGAAGAACTTTCATTTTTCTTCTCGAAAATCTCAACATAAAAACCTTGAATGCTTCTATTGCTAACCCTCCCTGCGGATATGACCCGTCATAGCTTGTGCTACGAACGGTGATTCGGAAGGAGTAAAGTAAACCTTCATATACATTCAGAGTTTTTAATCATCAGTACACGGACATCAACAGTTTACTCTAAACCCTCTCTCAATACAATTACTCCTTCCGAACAAATTTTTGACACCGTTGCCGGGGAGGGTAACGGTTTTTATTGAGTTTTAAAACTAAAATGAATTTTTTCTTCTCTGTTGCAGGTTATAGGTTAAGGAAACAGGAAAAGAAGACTTGCAGTAACATATAAGTGGTCTTGGGCCTCTGCTCTAGAAAGCAGAGACCAAATACCCTCTGAATTGCTGTGTTTGCTCGGCTTTGGCCGCGGATCCACGGCAAGGAAGAGTTCACTACTGACTGGTTTAGTACAAGGCTGCTTGCTTTGGAAAAATATAACTTGCTGCAAACTTTATTTCTTGTATGCCATCACCAGGAGCCTGCTAATAAACTAACTGTAAAACATTTGTTGAAAAGTTTAAAAATTGATTAGACGTTTGCATTTTAGGCACGTGTCTTTTCAATTCATTTACTTTACTGTTGAAGAGTGCTGGAGCAAGGTACGTTCGCATTGCATTTAGAATATGACTCATCTCTTGGCTGATTTTATATCACTTTGAGTGAATCTTGTTTGCATATATTGTACACTTGCACAAATTGATCTTAAGGGCACCACACCAATAACAAGATAAGGTGGGGATTTAATCACCCTTCCTTGGCCCAAAAATCACATTCCAAGCACTCATAATCTCAAGTTTTTTAATAAAACTTGATAGACGTTGGCCCCTAGGGACATCCGGACTCGATAAGAGATCAGCTGAGGTTGAAAATTGTTTTGATTCATACTCCAGTCAAATCAATGTCTAAAGTTGGGGATTAAGAGGTTAAGCCTCGAAGATACCGTGGTTCGGCGTAATTAAGGCCAGTTGTTTACGCACAGATACCTCCCACCGTATTTTGCCCCTACCTGATTGATTAGCTGTGGTCTGACTTGAGCAATAACCTTCTACGGTTCGTCAAACAATTAGGAGTCGTCTAGGTCCAGGGATCCTAGATAGCTTGTGATTGTTTTTCTTTTTTTTTATTGTTTGTTATTTTCCTTTTTCGCTCGATTGTTTGGTGAACGTTGTCTGTGATTGTGCATGCAATAGTGGTACCGGGATCCAATTTCAGCAAGACTTGTTAGGACTTCTACACTTGCACAAACACCACTTCTAGACACAATCCCAATCATGGCTAATAACACTTCTCTCCAAGACAAGTTCTACCCCATTCGCACTTCACTTTCTTCATGCATTCTTTTACCCGAGGCAAATGGAAACAATTTTGAGCTTAAACCGCAATTCATAAATACACTCCCTAGGTTTCATGGCCTAGAATCCGAGGACGCATATTTCTTCATTCGTGAGTTTGAAGAAGTGTGTTTGATGATGAGAATTCCCCAACTAGGAGAAGACACTGTTAGATTAAGGTTTATTCCCTTCGCGCTTAAGGACATAGCCAAGAAGTGGTTATATAATCTGCCTGCCAGTTCTATCTCGTCATGGGATGATTTTGTCAAAGTCTTTCTTAAGAAGTTCTATCCCATTCATAAAATGGCCCTCATCAGAAAAAACATAATACAGTTTAAGCAGGAAATAAGTTAACCATTTTGGAAGTATTTTGAACGTTTAAGGATTTACTAGCCCAATATCCTCATCACGGCATAGAGAAGTGGCGGCAGTGCCAAATTCTCTATGACGGACTAGACTACCAAACTAAGACACTCCTTGAGACTATGTGTCAAAGAAAATTTTTGAAGAAAGATGAGAACCAGGGTTGGGACCTCTTTGAAGCTTTAGCAGAAAAAACCATTCAGTGGGAGTCTTGTCCCGAGAAAACCAATCCCACCACTTTCAGAACTGGTATGCATTCAATTGAATCCTCTATAGCTGCCGAGGCAAAGTTAACACAATTGATGAAAAGGCTAGAACTGTTTGAGGCTAGGGAACCGAATTCTGTGAATCACGTCAACCCACCACCTGTGATCAATCCGGGTTGTACCTACTGCCATGCTCTTAACCACATGTTTGAGGAGTGTCCTGTCTACCAAGCTCAAATGTACCCTGAGAATATGAATGCAGCATACACCAGACCCAATTACAATCTGTACTCCAAAACATACAACCCGGGATGGAGGAACCATCCAAATTTCTCATGGAGTCAGTCTGGTCATGAGCAACCAAGCCAACAATTTTCACACCAATATCCTGCTCAGTCCCATCAACCCAGTTTCCACCAGAGTCCACCAAATTTCTAATCAAACATCCAACATAACTTCCAGCCCACATATCAGCAACAATAAACACAGAATCATCCAGATAAAAAATTATCAGATTTGGAAAGAATGATTGAAATCTTATCCAAAACCCAGGGGTAAAAAACCACCAGGCTATCAATAGGTTAGAGGTTCAGATAGGTCAACTGGCTAACTCATTAAATGAAAGACAAAAGGAAACACTGCCAAGTCAGCCATTGCCTAATCCTAAGAACCATTTCCCTATTCATGAAGCTGAAGACATAGGTCCAAGTTAATGCAATACTATTCATATTTTGAGATCTGAAAAGTAGATAGACAATCAGGTTTCTAGTCATCCTGTTCTTAATAAATCAGTGTCAACACCTCCTGTTCTTGTACCACCAACTCTGAATGATCCATCTTCAAGTTCACAACCGTCAACCTCCAAGTCCAATAACAAAGACAAAACAGATGAGCAATCATACAAGCCTATTGTACCATTCCCTAATAGGCTAGCAAATCAAAAGACTAATGCTCAGATGGAGAAGATTAGGGAAATGTTTAATCAGGTCCAGATCAATGTGCCCCTTCTTGATGCCATACAACAAGTTCCCTCATATGCCAAGTTCTTAAAAGATATGTGCACCAAGAAAAGGAAAGCAAATGTCCCAAAGAAGGTCTTCCTTGCTTCAAACATAAGTGAGTTGCTAACTGGGCCCATTCCGGTAAAATATAAAGACCCAAGGAGTCCAACCATTTCTTGTATTATAGAACAGACCACGACAAACAGGGCGTTACTTGATCTAGGAGCCAGCGTCAATCTTCTTCCTTTTTCTGTGTATTAGCAACTCGGGCTGGGCGACCTCCGTCCAACTAGAGTTACTATACAACTGGCTGATCGATCTGTAAAAATTCCCAAGGGGGAGATTACAGATGTTCTCATACGGGCTGGGGAATTCATTTACCCCGTGGATTTCATTATTCTGGAGACACAACCCGTACACAATTCCAAAGCTCAGACCCCTATCATTCTAGGACGACCCTTCCTAGCCACCGCAAACGCAATCATCAACTATAGGAATGGATCGATGCGTCTAACTTTTAGAGATATGACAAAAGATGTAAACGTTTTCCACCTGGGAAAACAACCTTGAGATTTGGATAATGAGTCGTTTGAAGTGAACTTAATCGAAGGATTAACAAGTGAACATGACATGGAGATTGAATATGAGTCTGATAGAGAATTTGAATTGGAGTCTGATGACTTCAACCTTGATCAAATCATAGAATTCAAAATGGAGTGGGCAACAAATGTTACCCTTATCCTTCCATTACACAAGGAACAACCATTGATAGATCAGGTTCCCTCTTCTGAGCTTAAGGTTCTTCCTACTCATCTCAAGTACCAGTACTTGGGTGAAAAGGAAGCATTCCCGTGATAATTGCGTCCCATCTTATAGAACAACAAGAAGAGGATCTTCTTGTGGTATTAAGGAAAAATCGAGAAGCCATTGGTTGGACCATGGCTGATATAAAGAGGATCAGTCCATCCATTGTGCAACACAGGATTCATTTGATGGAAGATGCAAAACCAAAACGTGACCCACAACATAGACTAAACCCGATCATGCAGGAGGCTGTCGAGCTGAGATTTTGAAGCTATTAGACAATGGGATTATCTATCCCATATCTGATAGCCAATGGGTTAGTCCAGTCCACGCTATGCCAAAGAAGGCAGGGTTTACTATGGTAGAAAATGATAAGAAAGAATTAGTGCAAACTCGTCTTCCAACGAAGATTCGAGTCTGTATTGATTACCGAAAATTAAACGCTGCCACATGTAAAGACCACTTCCCCCTTCCGTTCATAGATCAAATGCTCGAGAGACTAGCTGGACATGAATATTACTATTTCCTGGATGGATATTCAGGATACAATCAAATCCCTATCGCTCCCGAGGATCAAGACAAGACTACTTTCACCTGTCCCTTTGGAACATTTGCATACCGAAGAATGCCCATAGGCCTATGTAATGCTCCTGCAACGTTTCAATATTACATGCTTAGTCTTTTTTTCCGACATGATGGAAAGTTTTTTGGAGATTTTCATGGATGATTTCTCTATTTATGGCAATTCCTTTGAACAATGTTTGTACCATCTTAAGTTGATTTTACAACGTTGCATGGAGAAAAACTTGACACTCAACTGGGAGAAGTGTCACTTTATAGTCAAGTAAGGAATTGTCCTAGGGCACGAAGTTTCAAACAAAAGAATTGAGGTTGATAGATTTAAAGTGGAAGTAATAACAAAGCTCCCTGAGCCAAAATGCTTAAAAGACATTAGATTATTTTTAGGGCACGCTGGCTTCTATAGAAGATTTATTAAGAGGTTTAGCAAAATTGCTAGACCTTTAACTAATCTCTTAGGAAAAGATATGCCCTTTAACTTTGATGAAGAGTGTCTACAAGCTTGGGAGGAGCTTAAGCACTGACTTGTCTCGGCGCCAATAATCTCAGCGCCAGATTGGACTAGGCCTTTTGAAATCATGTGTGATGCCTCCGATTATGCCATAGGCGCTGTTCTCAAACAGCATATTGATAACAGGCAACACGTGATTTACTATGCTAGTAGGACACTTAACGAGGCCCAACTAAATTACACAACGACTGAAAAAGAATTTTTAGCAGTTGTGTTTGCGTTAGAGAAATTTCACCAATACCTACAGGGTCTAGGATAATGATTTTCACTGATCACTCCGTCCTTGGATACTTGATGCAAAAGAAGGATGCAAAGGCTAGACTAATCCGATGGATACTTCTTTTGCAAGAGTTTGATTTGGAAATTAAAGACAAAAAGGGCATTGAGAATGTGGTGGCAGATCACCTTTTGAGAATTCCAAATGCACCAATTGAGACTATACCTATCAATTAAAACTTTCCTGACGAACACATCTTCACGATGTGTAAAAAGTCCTGGTATGCTGATATAGCAAACTACCTTGCAACCGGGCGAACACCTTCAAATTGGTCAGGTCAGGACAAGCATCGCTTTATGAGACAAATACGGTTTTTCTTTTGGGATGAACCATATTTATTCAAATATTACCCTAACCAGATAATTAGAAAGTGTCTTTCTGAGGATGAACATCATAGTGTTTTGACATTTTGTCACGAGTTAGTTTATGGTGGACACTTTGGTCCACAAAAGATTGCTGAGAAAGTCCTTCAGAGTGGGTTCTGTTGGCCCGAAGTCCCATCACTATAATTTGATGATGATCAACTCATGTAGTTATAGTACTAATGATCTTGTGTTTAATTAGTGACAGATTTATGATCAAGATCTTAGTAGGTGCATAGCTTCAACAAAGGATTTGAAGTCAAGTTTTGGAGCTAGCACGGTTTGATCCAAGAGCCATTGGATCGTGTTTGGACCAAGTCAAGAAGATGAGAAGGCTTCAAGTGAAGACTTCAAGAAGATGAAGACTTGTGTCTAGGTTTGTTTTTATAAGATTTTGTTTTTAGATAAAATGTAAAGGATAGAGTAGTTGGTGGATTGCTCAAGTATATCATATACACACACACTCTTGATAGTTTTGTTTTTACAAAAGATTTTCTATTTTAGAAAATACATGTTTCGTTTTTGGTATTCAAGTTTTATGTTTTAACCAAAACCATGTTTAGTGCTTAATGTCAAAACATAGATATCTCATCATGTTTGTATAGTGGATCATATCCATACACTCTATGCTTCAAATAAGTTTAAATATCTTGTTTTTGTATTTGGTGAAGTTTTGGAAAAACATGTTTTGAAAAATCAAGTTTGAAAAAATACAGTTTTTCAAGTGAGCCAATTTTTTCATATTACAAAAATAGTCCAAATCATTTGTAACATGCCTTGATTTTGTGCAAGCATATTTGTTTATCAAAGTATATTGGTAAAACTATTTTTGTAGATTTTTCAGTATTTTATGAGATTTTATTTTAGCCAAAAAGACCAAGTTTTAAATCCCAGTTTTCTGATCTGGCTTCAGCCGGTCGACCGGGCGGTCGACCGACGTGCACAGACGTGCACGCCAGTTCTGGCAGGAGGCCGGTTGACCGACCCGGTCGACCGTCCAGAGAGCTCTGCTCTCTGGAAAGGCCCCGATTGACTGGGCGGTCGACCGGACAGAGAGACTTGCTCTCTGTATCCTGGCCTCGGTCGATCGACCGATCGACCGATGGCATAACGGTCTGAAATATGACCGTTGGCTGGTCGACCGGGCGGTCGACTAACAGGCCTGACAGACCTCCAACGGCTAGTTTTTGGAGCCCTATAAATTGGGCCATTTGGGGGCTGTTTTCTATAAGATTTTCAAGTGGATTTTTCACTAGTTTTCCCAACTCTTTTAAGAGGTCTTCTCCACTTGTTTTAGAGCCAATATTTCCAATCAAAAGGAGAGTTTATCAAGAGTGTTTTAAAAGAGATTTCTTTGAGTTTTCCTCCACCATCTCTTTCCTTGTTTTTTCTCACAAACACTTGAGCAATCCATAGACATATTCATCCTATAGGATTATTGTAGTGAGATTGTTTTTAGGTGATCAAAGTGTTGTGATCACCAAAGACTTCTTCTTTGTTCTTTGAGGAGGCGGACAAGTGTGTTCGCGGTGTTTCGAGTTCGTGTGTGAACTCTTTGTTTGAGGTGCGGCCTCGGCGAGCTTGTGGGCTTGCAGTGTGTACGGACGAGAGAGTCCAAGGAGTTCTAGTGGGAACTCATTGTAGGTGTTGCGGCACCGAGTGATCCGGTAGGATCGATTATAGTGGAAATCCTTCGTGTGTCGAAGGCGGGGATGTAGAGCAAGTGTGCTCGAACCTCGAAACAAATCCCTTGTGTTTGCGATTGCTCACTCTCTCTCTCTCTTTGTCTCTTTGTTTATATCTTGCATGTTTTTATTGTGCTTATCCTTACATGCTT
The DNA here is from genome assembly GCA_038442645.1 of Agave tequilana. Taxonomy (NCBI): domain Eukaryota; kingdom Viridiplantae; phylum Streptophyta; class Magnoliopsida; order Asparagales; family Asparagaceae; genus Agave; species Agave tequilana. Next base: position 129,012 of record JAVJIF010030096.1, read on the forward strand.
GATATTCATATTGTGCTTAATTGATATACATGCTTGGGTTGTTTGCTAACACTTGTATTTAACCAAGAGAGCCAACGCGGCACCTCAACCCTTATCTAGGGGAATCTAGAGGAGTTAGTTCAGAGCCCTTCACAGGGAATTCGGCTACACTCTTGTGTTATACGTGGTGTTTAGTGTAATAAGTTTTATTTGGTCATAATAGTTTTTAATTCCGCATTATTTGGCATTAAGTGACCATTAAATTAGCCATCACCTATTCACCCCCCTCTAGGTGATCCTACAATTGGTATCAGAGCTAAGTGCTCTGAATTTGGGTCTTACAACCTAGAGTTAAAGATCCTCATTTTTAGGCTAATCACTATTTTTGTACACACACCATGGACTTTATGTCACCACCCACTTTTGACATTCTTAACGTCCAAATTGGAAGGTTAAGATGTCTTTGTACCTCAAGGCCCTAAACATTCAAGTTTACCTTGCCATCACTAATGATTATAGTTTAAATGGCAAGAATCTTGAGGCTAATGCAAAAGCCCTAAATGCTTTAAAGTCTACCCTAAATGATGATTATTTATCTAGGGTTTCTAATGTTGATTCGGCTTTTGTAGCTTGGAACATCATCACCTCCCTTGGCGAAAAGGATCTATATTATGCCGGGAGCGATTCGGATGTTGGAAGTGACGTCTCCAACAAGTGCTACATGGTCCAAGGGGATAACCCCCTTGAGGTAACTACCGAATCCGAGATAGATGAAGATAACATGTCATATGATGAACTTAGCAATTTTTGTCAACTCCTTCTTGAGAAATATGACATGATTAATAAAGAAAATAAGAAAATGAAAAAGAAATTTGATTGCATGCAAAATGAAAAAGATTCTTTACAACATAAAATTGCATGTTTTGAAAAAGAAGATTTGAAAAATGAGAATATTTCCTTAATGTCTAAATTGAATGATTTATGTGAAGGGAATATGTCTTTGAAAAATAAAATTATTTTAGTGGAAAAACAAAAGGAAGTCGTTTTTCAAGAAAACACGTCTTTGAAAAAGAAATTTTTGAAAAAGAACAAGAAAATGTTTTTAAAAAGAATAAGAAAATTGTTTCACAATCTCACCATGCTTTACATGCCACCATTGACGATAGTGAGATTAATGTTTTGAAAAATAGGATTAATTGTTTAAGCTCAACCTTGAGCACATGTGCGTTCAATCATTCTAGATTGGAGTCTTTGTTTTTAAAGAAACAAACTCCACATATTCATGCACATCATCCTCATCATGCATATGCTTATGTTGCACGTCATGATCATACCCACACACATAAGCATCCTAAGGTGTACAAGTGTACACATTGTGGCCGCAAAGGCTATTTAGCAAAATTTTGTTTTGATAAGATGCGTCATATTAATTTTGCTAATCATAAAAATGTTTGGGTTCCTTACAAAGCTAACCCCCAAGGACCCAAAAGAAAATAGGTACCAAAACCCCCACCGTGTGTTTTTTGATGTAGGTGAGGGCTCTCACAAAACGTGAGAGGAATGGTGCCTTGGTGGTGGTTGCATGGACTTGAAGGACATACATTTGATGCACCGCTATCAAGGAGTTTTGGTGGAAAGGCCGCCGTGTTTTGGAGATTTGGAATAGTTCTTTGGTTTGGTAACTATTTCTAAACTCCTAATTTATTTACATGCTTATTCATTTTTGATATCATATAGCATGTTCATGTTTTAGGTTTTGTGCTTCATGTGGTAAATACTAGTTTAAATGTAGTTTTTATTAAAACTTGGATTTATACATGTACAAGTAGTAAGCAACAAATTGCTTCATATATGTTTGCACTTCATGCTCATTTGTACCCACTATATGCACATGTATAGCCTAGTTTTGATGATTCTCTCATTTACACTTGTTTTGCCTATTTTCATGTTTTACTTCATGTATATGTAATTTTTATTCAAATCTAATGAATATACATGTATATCCTTTTTGAGTCTCTTGCCTTCATGCAAATATTATTAATAGACTCGTTTTATGTTTGGGATATGTATGCATATTGTTAGATTTAGATAAATTATACATATACCTAGAAGTTTATTGTTTTTAATGAAAAATAAATTTTCATGTTTTGTTTGATAAAATAAAATGAATAATTTGTTTTGATCATTTTGAGCCTTAATGACTATTTTCATGAAAATGCTATATACATGATTCTTGTATACTCATACTTCATTTGTATTGTTATGACTTTGATTCATGAACATTTTTATGAACTTAATCGATTTTGAGTGTCATCTCTTGTGTATTTCGTATGATTCATGAAATACATATGATTTGGTTTCATGTTTTTGAAGGATCTTTAACTAGTTTTTCAAAAATTAACTTAACTAGTTATTTATTCTTCAATGTTTATGAGATATACACATGATCCTATTATTGTTTCAATTGGTATCATTGAATCGTTTCAATTGGTATCAATTTGACTCTATTTTTGTATATACTAATATTTTGTTTTCTTATATATGTACGTATCAATTTCATTTGGTATACTCATTTTTCATACATATATATGAGTTATTTGTGCTTGAGTTAAAATTGTTTTACATGTTTAAAGCACAAAGTTATTTATGATGAGAAAATAAAAATTTTTAAGAAAAATTCTCAAGATTTGTTTTATTGAGAAAATTCAAAATTTTGTTTTATAAAAAAAATCAAAATTTTTGATTTGTATTGCCTATATGGAAGGAGAGCTTAACATCTCTTCTACATATAGATTCATGTTGAGTGTATTGTATATTGAGGAGCTTGACAACTCTTCTTTATGTGGTACACGTGTGTAGGGGGAGCTTCACATCTCCTCTTATGCATTACATAATATGTATTATGTGAATTGGGGCTTGTCATCCCTTCTTCATGTAATGCATATGTGTAGGGAAGCTAACTTAACGTCTTCCTCTTCATGAATATATATCGCATATAATCCTTTATTGATTGATTTATATTTACCCCTTCATTGGTTCCTTGTTTCGGACAAAAAGGGGGAGAAAAATTTATTTGATTTTGTTTTTATTTTCACCCCTTTGTTGATGATTGACAAAAAGGGGGAGAAGTATTTGAGATATATGCATGTTTTCCTTACTTAAGGGGGAGAAGTATTTGTTTTCCTTACTTAAGGGGGAGTAGTTTTTATGTTTATGCATATATATTTTGTTTTACAAATAGGAGACAAAGATTTTGTGATTTTGTTTTATGCTTGAATAGCATGTTTACTCCTTCATTTGTATACATGTTTATGAGCATTCATTGCATATTTATTATTTATTTGTGATGTATGAGTTAAGGGGGAGCTTCCTTGAAGCTTTACTTTAATCCATGCATATATAACTTCATGAGTTTTGTCATCATCAAAAAGGGGGAGATTGTTGGCCCGAAGGCCCATCACTCTAGTTTTGATGATGATCAACTCATGTAGTTATAGTACTAATGATCTTGTGTTTAATTAGTGACAGATTTATGATCAAGATCTTAGTAGGTGCATAGCTTCAACAAAGGATTTGAAGTCAAGTTTTGGAGCTAGCACGGTTTGATCCAAGAGCCATTGGATCGTGTTTGGACCAAGTCAAGAAGATGAGAAGGCTTCAAGTGAAGACTTCAAGAAGATGAAGACTTGTGTCTAGGTTTGTTTTTATAAGATTTTATTTTTAAATAAAATGTAAAGGATAGAGTAGTTGGTGGATTGCTCAAGTATATCATATACACACACACTCTTGATAGTTTTGTTTTTACAAAAGATTTTCTATTTTAGAAAATACATGCTTCGTTTTTGGTATTCAAGTTTTATGTTTTAACCAAAACCATGTTTAGTGCTTAATGTCAAAAACATAGATATCTCACCATGTTTGTGTAGTGGATCATATCCATACACTCTATGCTTCAAATAAGTTTAAATATCTTGTTTTTGTATTTGGTGAAGTTTTGGAAAAACATGTTTTGAAAAATCAAGTTTGGAAAAATACAGTTTTTCATTTGAGCCAATTTTTTCATATTACAAAAATAGTCCAAATCATTTGTAACATGCCTTGATTTTGTGCAAGCATGTTTGTTTATCAAAGTATATTGGTAAAACTATTTTTGTAGATTTTTCAGTATTTTATTGGATTTTATTTTAGCCAAAAAGACCATGTTTTAAATCCCAGTTTTTTGATCTGGCTTCAGCCGGTCGACCGGGCAGTCGACCGACGTGCACAGACGTCCACGCCAGTTCTGGCAAGAGGCCGATCGACCGATCCGGTCGACCGTCTAGAGATTTTTGCTCTCTAGAAAGGCCCCGGTTGACTGGGCGGTCGACCGGACAGAGAGACTTGCTCTCTGTATCCTGGCCTCGGTCGACCGACTGGTCGACCGATGGCACAACGGTCTGAAATATGACCGTTGGCCGGTCGACCGAGCGTTCGACCGACAGGCCTGACAGACCTCCAACGGCTAGTTTTTGGAGCCCTATAAATTGGGCCATTTGGGGGCTGTTTTCTACAAGATTTTCAAGTGGATTTTTCACCAGTTTTCCCAACTCTTTTAAGAGGTGTTCTCCCTTGTTTTAGAGCCAATATTTCTAATCAAAAGGAGAGTTTATCAAGAGTGTTTTAAAAGAGATTTCTTTGAGTTTTCCTCCACCATCTCTTTCCTTGTTTTTTCTCACAAACACTTGAGCAATCCATAAACATATTCATCCTATAGGAGTGTTGTAGTGAGATTGTTTTTAGGTGATCAAAGTGTTGTGATCACCAAAGACTTCTTCTTTGTTCTTTGAGGAGGCGGACAAGTGTGTTCGCGGTGTTTCGAGTTCGTGTGTGAACTCTTTGTTTGAGGTGCAGCCTCGGCGAGCTTGTGGGCTTGCGGTGTGTACGGACGAGAGAGTCCAAGGAGTTCTAGTGGGAACTCATTGTAGGTGTTGCGGCACCGAGTGATCCAGTGGGATCGATTATAGTGGAAATCCTTCGTGTGTCGAAGGCGGGGATGTAAAGGAAGTGTGCTCGAACCTCGAAACAAATCCCTTGTGTTTGCGATTGCTCACTCTCTCTCTCTCTCTCTTTGTCTCTTTATTTATATCTTGCATGTTTTTATTGTGCTTATCCTTACATGCTTGATATCATATTGTGCTTAATTGATATACATGCTTGGGTTGTTTGCTAACACTTGTATTTAACCAAGAGAGCCAACGCGACACCTCAACCCTTATCTAGGGGAATCTAGAGGAGTTAGTCCAGAGCCCTTCAAGGGGAATTCGGCTACACTCTTGTGTTATACGTGGTGTTTAGTGTAATAAGTTTTATTTGGTCATAATAGTTTTTAATTCCGCATTATTTGGCATTAAGTGACCATTAGATTAGCCATCACCTATTCACCCCCCTCTAGGTGATCCTACAGGTTCTACTGGCCCACTCTCTTTAAGGACGCTTATACTTTCTGCAAGCTCTGTGTCAGATGTCAAATGACGGGTCGAATCACACGTAAAGACATGATGCCCCTTACACCGATCCTGGAGGTAGAAATTTTTGATTTGTGGGGCATCGATTTCATGGGACCCTTCCTTCTGTCTTATGGCAACCAATACATTTTGGTGGCCGTAGATTATGTTTTTAAGTGGGCTGAAGCTATTTCGACTAGGACAAATGACAACCAAGTTGTCATCAAGTTTTTATGTGAAAACATCATTTCGCGCTTCAGAGTCCCCCGTGCGATAATTAGTGACAACGGGAGTCATTTCTGCAACCGGGCTTTTGAAGCCCTAATGCGGAAGTACTCTATCTCTCATAAATTATCCATGGCCTATCATCCTCAGACGAACGGGCAAGTGGAAGTCACCAACAGACAAATTAAACTGATACTAGAGAAAACTGTCGGACAAAATAATAAGGACTAGTCCATCAAACTCGTTGATGCCTTATGGGCATATCGGACCGCCTACAAGACTGTCCTTGGTATGTCTCCATATCGAGTTATATTTGAAAAACCCTGCCATTTGCCTGTGGAGCTAGAGCACCGTGCTATGTGGGCACTAAAATAGCTGAATTTGGACTTAGACAAAGCTGGTGATTTGAGAAAGCTGTAGATATCCGAGTTAGAAGAGTTAAGAAATGATGCATACGATAACGCTCGGATATCTAAACATAGAGCTAAGCTTTTCAATGATAAATCAATCCATAAGAAAAATTTTATCTCAGGATAAAAAGTTCTGTTGTATAACTCTTGACTCCACCTTTTCCTAGTAAACTTAAAACCAGGTGGTCAGGCCCATACGTTGTCCAGAATGTCTCCCCTCATGGTGCCATTGAAATTTTCGATCCTAAGAGTGGCAACACTTTCAAAGTCAATGGTCAACGCCTAAATCCATTTTTCACCATAGAGTCTGAGTCACACAATGTTCTTGAACTGGGTCTTTGTGACCCAGTCTATATGTGGCCACGTCACTTTACACTCTTCCCCGGTGTCTCCTGTAAATCATTTTGGGACCTCCATTGTAAATAGAACAAATAAAAATAAAAAATAATAATAAAATAAAAATATAAAAACCAAATAATCAACAAGAAAAAAAATGGACTTAGGTGCTAAATAGCACCTAGGTTTTCTTCTCTTCATACACTCATTTTCCTTTTTAATAACCTGAATTTCCCTAGGGTTGTAAATTTCTAATTTCACCTAGGGCTATTTTGGACTTCCACCCTTCTCAGCCCCTTATATAAACCCTCCATCCTTTCTTTCTTTCTTTAACCTACATCCAAACCGCAGATCTGAAACGAGCACAGCCAGCGCCGCCCCCCAAATTTTTCTGACCCTCTGTCTCCTCTAAACCACCGCGGTTTCTCGGCCATTGCGGCGCTTCTGCGGCCCTTTGGTAGCTTCTGGAGCGCCGCCAACTTGCTCTGTTGTCGCGGCAGTCTGAATTTTCCCGATCTATCATCTGATCATCTGCTACCACTGCTGATTGCTCTCTGCAATCTAATTTAGGTTTTCCCGCCACGTAATCCGGGGAGGTTTGCGTATCTCTTCCCTCTGCTTCATATTTTTCATCATGGCACCGTCTATTTTCGCTGAAAAAGATTTTGCTTGGATTCTTAGCGATGTTAACGGTTTGATGGCCCAAGGTTACAATCACCCGGTATTTGAGTTTTGATGATTACAAAACATATATAGTTATTTGTACTAATCATATTTTTAGTGTTTAAATGTGTTTCAGGGTTCTATGGATTCAAGAAGTGTTCTTCGCTAAAGGAAGGTATCTTTGACTCAAGTTGGTTCATTTCGGGTTCAAGAAATCAAGCTATTCAACATCGCATATGGAGAAGCCCATTTGAAGACCTTGTAGTCACCTAGAATCTTTGTAAGAATTAGTTTGTTAAAGAATGAGGTTATGATAAGTTGGCTCAAGAAAACACACACACACTTTCATTTTTCAAAATACGGTTTTTGTTTTGGTTATTTGATTTAGGTGCATGTCTTGTTTAATATACATGACTTAAATATTTTATATTTTTACATCTTGTTTATATCATGTATACCAACCCTTATAGCATGCTACTTAATCATATAGCCCTACAAAATTATTTTGAAAATTTTTTAAAGTTCAAATTTTTTTCCCATAAAAATCTGTTTCAGGCCCAGCGGTCGACTGGGCGGTCGATGGGATCCATTTCAGGCTTGATCGATCGACCGCTCTGGTCGACCAGGCCTTGTGGACTTGGCGTGCACGTTTGTGCATGTCTGCCTGTCGACCGGACCGGTCGACCGACTGAAAGTCCTTTGCTCTCGGGTTTTGTTGGTCGACCGGGCCAGTTGACGGACAGAACAAAGAATTATTTTTGTTTAGCCTACCGGTCGACCGACCGGTCGACCGAGTCCAATGGTTAGTTTGCCAATGGACTGCCGGTCGACCGGGCCGGTCGACCGACAGCCGCCAGCAGCCCCAACGGCTACTTTTCTGATTTTTATGTCTTGGATTTGATTGGGATTTGTGTGTCAGCTATTTCTGAAATTTTGCAGGCTATTTTCAGACCTATTAAACTAGTTATAATGATGATTAGATCTCCTCTAATCCTATAAATAGTTGGCATTTGTCACTTGCAAAAATCAAGAAAAATACCTATTGTTTTGTGTTTCAAAAAGAGAAGAAAACTTTTTCCAAGCTTTCAATTCTAAAGTGCATTCTTTGTTTAAGTTTTTCAGTTGTTTTAAAGATTCTTTCCTACTCTTTTCAACTGAATTTTTCTCACTACACTTCTTGAGCCAAAATCATTCCCATTCTATAAGGAGTTGTAAAAGAGAAGTGTGTGGTCCTTGTTGACCACTTTGTTACTTGTAGTTCCTTGTGTTGAGATCCCCCTGTTGGCCTAAAGGCTTTCCACTCTAGTTTTGATGATGATTAACTCATGTAGTTATATGTACTAATAATCTTGTGATTTTAGTTTCAAATCATTAATCAAGTTATTAGTTGGTGATTAGCTTCAACAAGATGATTTGGAAGCTTTCACATGTTGATTCAAGAGCCCGAGCGTCAAAGATCATATATAGCACTTGCTCGGTGGATCAAGGAGTTTTGGATCCAGTGGCTTGGAGACAAGAAGACATCAGTACCATAGTTTAGTTTTGTGTTTAGATCCAAATTGTAAAGATTAGAATAGTATGATATGCTCAAGTTCACAACACACACGTTTCATGTTTTGAATATTGGTTTTCGGTTTTTCCGTTTTTGGTTTAACCGATCTTGGTTTCATGAATAGTTAGATAAAAACAAGTTTACATGGTTTAATGTATATTAGATTTGTTCTATATACATGCATGCTTAACTTCCTAGACAAACTTAGTTTTGACTTACTTATTCATGTGTTTTATGTTTTGGTATTTTTAACAAAACATATTTTGGAATTAAAGTCAAAAAAATGGATATATATGTTTCATGTATATAGGATTATATCCATATACATCATGCTTAAATGTTGTTTAATATCATGTTTTTGTATTTGGATGAGTTTTGGACAAAATGTATTTTCTATTCAAAAATTCAAGTTTTAGAAAATACAAGTTTTGGATTTTGGTAAAAATGATAAGACACAAAAATGTTTCAAAATGTTTGTTATTTGTGATGAAATTTTTATCACAAGTTTATATTTCAAAATAAAATGATAAAACTATTTTTGTGTATTTTTAGAAGATTTATGAGAATTTTTAGGATTAAAAATTACATGTTTTTCTGACCAGAATTGCTGCTGCCAGGCTAGGTCGGTCGACCGTACCAAGTAGCCGGTCGACCGTCGCTGTCGACCGACGTGCACGGATACGTGAACGCTGGCTACCTCATGAGCCGGTCGACCGCACGGTCGACCGACTGAGAGCAGGTGCTCTCTGTTTGTTTCGGTCGACCGGACGGTCGACCGCCCAGAGAGCCGTTGCTCTCTGGTTCTGGGGACGGTCCGCTGGCACCACGGTCTAAATATGACCGTTGGACGGTCGACCGCCCGGTTGACCGCTGGTTCAGTTTTGACTGTTTCTGCTGCCAACGACTAGTTTTCCAAATGGCCTATAAATACCCCATAGGAAAGAGGTTTTCTCCAAGATGTTTTGTGCGAATTTTTCCTGACTCTCTATGTTTTCACAGCAATCAAAAGAAGTTTTTGGGCTTTAATTGAACAATCTATTTGGTGTTTTAGCTAGGGTTTGGAAAATCAAGAAAGGGTTTTTGGGAAAAGATTTTGATTCAATTTCTTCATCTTGGTTTCTAGTTTTTCCCAAAAATTTTCTTTGAGTTTTTGATTTCCATTCCTTTGGTTTTCTCCACACTTGAGCTACATCTGCTATCTCATTCTATAGGATCCTTGTGTGGGAAAGAAATTGTTTGTGGTTGTTGTTTAGACCACCAAGTTTTATACAAATCTTTTCTTAGCTTTGTGCCTTTGGGTTGTATCCCTCAAGTTGTGAGGTGATCCTTGTGTAAGCTTAGTGCTAATCCCTCAAGTTGTGAGGTGATTGTTTGTTGGCTTGGTGCTTTGCCTCAAGGAGGAGGTTGTGTTTGTAAGGAGAGGAGTTGGGTACTCCTTGTAATTATTATTGCCCCAAATCCTCGGTGGAGGTTCCCTTTGTGGGAGTCCTTTGTGGACAAGCTAGTGGACTTAAAATCCTTCTGGGTGAAGGCGGGGATGTAGAGCTGGGTGTTCGAACCTCGAAACATATCTTGTTGTTTGCGCTTGATCCCTTGGCTCTTACTCTCTCTCTATATTGTGCCTTGCATAAATTAATATTGTTCATTCATAATTATTTGCTTGGCTTGTTTGAGTGTGCATCTCTCGTTATTGCAATTAGTTTTAAATTTCACATTAAGTACATTAGATTAGCATAATCACCTATTCACCCCCATCTAGATGATTTTCAATTGGTACCAGAGCCTACGCTCCTGATATTTAGGTTTAACCACCTAGGAGTGAGATCTTGGTTTGCTAATCTTCATTTACATTTTTCATTTGCACACATTTAGTTTGCACTTATGGATAGCCCTCCTATGTTTGACTTTTTAGACTTGATGTTTGGAAGGCCAATATGAGTAGCCATTTGAAAAGCCTAGGACATCTAGTTTATCAAGCCACTACTAATGAATCCTACCCAAATCATAGCAAGCATAAAAAGGCAAATGCATTAGCACTTAAAACACTTAGAGCATCCCTTAATAAAGATCTTTTACCGGTGTTTGATCATTATGATTCGGCTTTTACAGTTTGGAGCATATTGACTTCTCCCGAGCTACCAAGGATTATCAACAAGTTGAGGAGATCGAGGAGAGACAAGTCTGACGAGCATTGCCTCATGGTCCAAGGGAAAGACTCCCTTGAGGTACAATCGGATTCTCAACTAGATGATAGCTCTAGTTCATATTGCTATGGGTGTTTGGAAGTTCAAATTTAAATGTAGAACTTGCCTCAAAACTTGAAAAATTCTTAGAAAAACATGAACTTTTGAAAAAGAAGAACTTTGATTTAAAGAAGAAATGAAGGATTTGTGCTCAACTTTTGAATCAGTTTTGCAAGAGAAGGAAGAGATTACTAGTGAACGTGACTCACTAAGATCTCAACTAGACCTTGCCCTAAAAGAGATTGATGTTCTGAAAAGCAAAATGATTGTGATGTTGTTGTGAAAAACAATGAGGTTTTATCTTCAAAATTGGATTTTGTTTTAAAAGATAACCTTGTTTTGAAAAATGAAATTGATTTCAATACAAAAGAATTGGATTTGGTTTTAAAGAAAAATTAATCTTTAAAAATTGATATAGATTCACATGTTTGCCATGCTAGTGTAGCTTCTTCATCTAGCACACCTATTGCATGCTCCACTTTATCTTCAACTATTTTAAATGATATAAATGTTTTGAAGAAAAGTGTTGATTGTTTGGGCTCCACTTTGAGCCAATGTACTTTAAATCATACACTCTTGGAAACCTTGGTTCGTAAGAAACAAGGTCCATCTTTACATGTACACCCTCCACGGCATACACATGCTTCCCACGGTCACCACCATCACATGTATGCCAATGTGTACATTTGTACACATTGTGGTTGAAAAGGCCACCTTGCTAGATTTTTCTATGATCGTTTACATGTTGAAAATTTAGCAAATAATCTTGTTTGGGTTAGGAAAGATACTAACCCCTATGGACCCAAAAGAAAATGAGTACCAAAGACCACCCCTAAAATTTTGATGTAGGTGTGGGCTCTCGCATAACGTGAGAGTGTTGGTGCCTTGAAGTGGATGCGTTCCGTGCTTAAAGAAAACAATTTGGATGCACCACTTTCAAGGGAAGTTTGGTGGAGGAGGACCACCATTGGTTTGGAGAACTAGAGAGGTGCCTTCATCGGTTTTGGTATCGATCTCTAACTCCCGTTTTTATTTACATGCTTTCACATCATTGATTTATAGCATGTCATGTTTTATTGTTCATTATGATTATGCCATGTGATTTAGATTAGTGATATACATGTTTAGTTATTTGAGACACCCATGGACCTATCTTTGTGTTCTCACCTTGTTTTTAACGAATATATATGCTCTAAATCTAATACATATGCATACACATAATGATCATATGGATGTTTATGATTGTTGTTTTGTTGAATCATGTTTTTGATTAGTATGTTAAATGCCATGTTTATTAGACTTTTGACATGCATGTATAGCTTTCGAGATCACCTATGTTTAGATGGACCATTTGTTGTGTTCTCACCATTCGTTTAGCTATTATGTATATCATGATTCTAATAGCATGTGGATTTACATAATGATCATTTTTATATTTATCATGTTGATTTATGTCCCGTTTTATGCCTAATATTTTGAATATACGTTTAAATGTTAGTTTTCATTAAGACTAGAATATATACTTGTACATGTAGTGGGCCACAAATAAATCTTTATATATGTTTGTGCTTGGATGCTTATTTGTACCCATTAGACGTTCTAGTATAGTCTAGTTTTGATGATTCATGCATTCTGACTTGTATTCCCTATTTTGGACATGTTTTTATGATCATGTGTTTTTACTTCATGTATATGTTTATTTGCCAAACCTTAAGATATACATGTATCCCCTTGAGTCATTTGCTTTCATGCAAATCTTTATATATAGACTCAATTGTGTTTAGGGCTATGTATGTATACTTTTTGTGTTGACAAAACATACATATGCCTTGAAGTATAAATTTGTCTTATTGAAAATTTTAGATTTTCTTGTTTCATGTTTAAGGAATTCCACATGAGCTTAATTGAATATTTTCATGTTGATATGTGTCACATAACACTTGTTCACTCACTTTATTAGTTTTCTCATGATTTTATTTTCATGAGTATGATACATGTTTATGGAATTTGAGTTTTTAGTGCTATGTGATTTACATGTGTTTCATGAAAAATATTTATGTTTTATTCCTTACTTGAAGGATTTCGTACTAGTTAACAAGATTTCCCATTTAACTAGTTCGTATTCTTCTTACGGTAGAGATTTTCAAACGTACTCTATTTTCAAATCTATTTTTGAAAACCCCTACCTTCAAGGGTGATTGGATGGGAGATCATACTCATGTATGCCTTATAGTGAAAATCTTTTTAAACTTGAACATGATTGGGAGGCTAGGTAATATGAGATATACACTTGATCATTATTGTTGTTTCAATTGGTATCATTGAAATTCTTTCAATTGGTATCAATGTTGACATTTTTGTATACTTATATAACTTTTGTATATGTATGCTTGCACTTCAAAGAATATCAATTTCAATTGGTATCTAATTTCCATACATATATATGTTTTTATTTGTGCTTATTATATTCACATATCTTAGAGCACAAATTTTGATCATGATAAAGCTTGTTTTATAATGACTATCTTGTTTCAATTGACTAGTTTTCAATTAGTATCCATATACAAGCTTTGCATGCTTTCATTTGGTATTTCATAAAGAGGGAGAAAACTTGTATTTCATCTTTCAATTGGTATTTGATCTCCACTCCCATACTTTATGATTGAAAATTTCAATTTGGTATCATATGAAAATTTTTTACAATTGGTATCAAAATCCTTATTTAGAAATTCAAAATTTGTTATGTTTAATTTCAATTAGTATCAAGATTGTTTTCTTATAATTGGTATCTTATGCCTTAAAAAGAATAATAATTTCAATTGGTATTAAGATTTATGTTTAGAAATTCAAAATTTGTAATGTTTAATTTTAATTGGTATCACAATTGTTTATTTACAATTGGTATGTTGTTTGTTTACTTATCAATTGGTATCAAGATCTTTGTTTTTCAACTGGTATAGTTTCACTTTTATTGGTATCAATATGCACTTCATTGACACATTTTTAATTGGTATCATATTTGATTTGACACCTTATTGATATCGTTTTTGTTTTAGACAAAAAGGGGGAGAACATTTTGTTATTGATCATCCCTTTACTGATTCTTTGTTTTGAACAAAAAGGGGGAGAAAATTGTTTTTTGTTTTGGATTTTACCCCTTTGTTGATGATTGACAAAAAGGGGGAGAATTATTTGAGAGTTTAACATGCATATATAAAACTTCATGTTTATGTTTTGCATATATTAAGTTTAATTTAGTTTAATTTTAATTGGTATCTAGAGCATGTTTTGTTTTTGAACATTTCATTGGTATCTAGAGCCTTTTATTGTTTATGCATAGATATGCATTAATGTTTAAGAGCCTTCATTGCATATTTATGTTTATTTGTTTATGCATAAGTTAAGGGGGAGCTTCTTGAAGCTTAACTTTAATCCATTCATATATAACTCCATGAGTTTTGTCATCATCAAAAAGGGGGAGATTGTTGGCCCAAAGGCTTTCCACTCTAGTTTTGATGATGATTAACTCATGTAGTTATGTGTACTAATAATCTTGTGATTTTAGTTTCAGATCATTAATCAAGTTATTAGTTGGTGATTAGCTTCAACAAGATGATTTGGAAGCTTTCACATGTTGATTAAGGAGCCCGAGCGTCAAAGATCATATATAGCACTTGCTCGGTGGATCAAGGAGTTTTGGATCGAGTCGGCTTGGAGACAAGAAGACATCGGTACCATAGTTTAGTTTTGTATTTAGATCCAAATTGTAAAGATTAGAATAGTATGATATGCTCAAGTTCACAACACACACGTTTCATGTTTTGAATATTGGTTTTCGGTTTTTCCGTTTTTGGTTTAACCGATCTTGGTTTCATGAATAGTTAGATCAAAACAAGTTTACATGGTTTAATGTATATTAGATTTGTCCTATATACATGCATGCTTAACTTCCTAGACAAACTTAGTTTTGACTTACTTATTCATGTGTTTTATGTTTTGGTATTTTAACAAAACATATTTTGGAATTAAAGAAAAAAATATGGATATATATATATATGTTTCATGTATATAGGATTATATCCATATACATCATGCCTAAATGTTGTTTAATATCATGTTTTTGTATTTGGATGAGTTTTGGACAAAATGTATTTTCTATTCAAAAATCCAAGTTTTAGAAAATACAAGTTTTGGATTTTGGTAAAAATGATAAGACACAAAAATGTTTCAAAATGTTTGTTATTTGTGATGAAATTTTTATCACAAGTTTATATTTCAAAATAAAATAATAAAACTATTTTTGTGTATTTTTAGAAGATTTATGAGAATTTTTAGGATTAAAAATTACATGTTTTTCTGACCAGAATTGCTGCTGCCAGGCTAGGTCGGTCGACCGTACCAAGTAGCCGGTCGACCGTCGCTGTCGACCGACGTGCACGGATACGTGCACGCTGGCTGCCTCATGAGCCGGTCGATCGCACGGTCGATCGACTGAGAGCAGGTTGCTCTCTGTTTGTTTCGATCGACCGGACGGTCGACCGCCCAGAGAGCCGTTGCTCTCTGGTCGACCGCCCGTCGACCGCCCGGTCGATCGCTGGCACAACGGTCTGAAATATGACCGTTGGACGGTCGACCGCTGGTTCAGTTTTGGCAGTTTCTGCTGCCAACGGCTAGTTTTCCAAATGGCCTATAAATACCCCATAGGAAAGAGTTTTCTCCAAGATGTTTTGTGCGAATTTTTCCTGACTCTCTATGTTTTCACAGCAATCAAAAGAAGTTTTTGGGCTTTAAATTGAACAATCTATTTGGTGTTTTAGCTAGGGTTTGGAAAATCAAGAAAGGATTTTTGGGAAAAGATTTTGATTCAATTTCTTCATCTTGGTTTCTAGTTTTTCTCAAAGATTTTCTTTGAGTTTTTGATTTCCATTCCTTTGGTTTTCTTCACACTTGAGCTACATCTACTATCGCATTCTATAGGATCCTTGTGTGGGAAAGAAATTGTTTGTGGTTGTTGTTTAGACCACCAAGTTTTATACCCAATCTTTTCTTGGCTTTGTGCCTTTGGGTTGTATCCCTCAAGTTGTGAGGTGATCCTTGTGTAAGCTTAGTGCTAATCCCTCAAGTTGTGAGGTGATTGTTTGTTGGCTTGGTGCTTTGCCTCAAGGAGGAGGTTGTGTTTGTAAGGAGAGGAGTTGGGTACTCCTTGTAATTGTTATTGCCCCAAATCCTCGGTGGAGGTTCCTTTTGTGGAAGTCCTTTGTGGACAAGCTAGTGGACTTAAAATCCTTCTGGGTGAAGGCGGGGATGTAGAGCTGGGTGCTCAAACCTCGAAACATATCTTGTTGTTTGCGCTTGATCCCTTGGCTCTTACTCTCTCTCTCTCTCTCTATATTGTGCCTTGCATAAATTCATATTGTTCATTCATAATTATTTGCTTGGCTTGTTTGAGTGTGCATCTCTTGTTAATTGCAATTAGTTTTTAAATTTTGCATTAAGTATATTAGATTAGCATAATCACCTATTCACCCCCTCTAGGTGATTTTCACCCTCTTCGGTAGAGGATTGGATTGGTGGAGTTCGATACTCCGGTCTTCGGTAGACCTCTTTTAATTTCCTCAGTGGATATAGTGGAAACCCTTCACGGTGGTGGAGGTGGGGACGTAGAGCGGTGGCTCGAACCTCGAAATAAATCCCTTGTGTTTGCGATTGATTTCCTTATTGCCTTTTATTGCTTTACATTTCTATCTGTGATATCTCTTGTGTGCACTTCATTATTGCATCCATTTCATTACTTGCATTTTTCGGTCTTTACTCATCTCAACAAGAAAGCAATTACGCGCCTCAACTCATAATCTAGAGGAATCAAAGAGGAGAAGTTCTAGAGCCCTTCACAGGGAATTCGGCTTCAATTTCTTGTTTTGAGTGACCGTTTGCATCATATACTCATACTTGTTTAAAAAGATTATTATATTAGCATTAACACCTATTCACCCTCCCTCTAGGTGTTTTTCAATTGGTATCAGAGCTTTGGTCTCTAGGCTCTTGGCTTAACAACCTTAGAGAGATCCTATATTGCTAATCACTATTTATTTTTCATCCTCATACACTTATTAAAAATGGCCGAAGGAACCCCACCCAAGTTTGATGGCCTTAACTTTCCCATATGGAAGGTTAAAATGACTGTGTTTTTGCAATCCCTAGGAAGCCGGGTTGCAAAGGCGGTGACCAAACCATTTAGTGCACCCACCGGTGATGAGGACACTTGATCCGATATTGACACAAAAGAGTTTGACGCTAATGCTAGGGAACACTATGCCTTGCTTCAAGCTCTTAATGACGATGATATTTCTAGAGTCATTCATTGCAAATCCGCCCATAAGATTTGGACTCACTTGCTTGTCACTCATGAGGGAACTTCACAAGTAAAGAGGGCAAAAATAGACCTTCTTCGTTCCCAATATGAAAATTTTTCTATGTAAGAGAATGAAACCATAGATGATATGGTTACTAAATTTACAAAGATTACTAATTGACTTTCTTCTTTAGGTGACGTCATTGGCAACGACCAAAGAGAGAGGAAGATCATCGCACTCCCTCCATCTTGGGAAGTCAAAGCCACTACTTTGAAGGAACTCAATGACAAGAAAGAGATGGAGCTTATAGGTCTCATTGGGAATCTCAAGACCCATGAGATGGAAAGAAAAGCAAGAGAAGAAATGGCTCCTTCCAAGAAGAAAGCAATTGCCTTCAAGAGTTATTCCACATACTCCGACGAAGATGATGAAGAAGAAGATGATGAAGAGCTTTCTCTTCTTGTAAAGAACGTTCGGAGAATGTACAACAAGGCAAAGTTCCAAAATAAAAAGAGATGGTAAGGTAAAGAAGTGAAGAAAATCATTTGCTTCAATTGCGGGAAGCCGGGTCACATTGTTGTGGAATGTCCGGATAAAGCCAAGTCCTCCACCTCCAGAAGCCATACAAAAAGAAAGTTTTAAAGGCTACTTGGGATTCGGAGAGTGAATCCGATGACGAAGTCGACACCGCCAACATGTGCTTCATGGCAAATGAAAGCACAAGCAAGGTAACTCCCCATACACCTATTGATTGTGAACTTTCTATAGATGAACGAGGAGAAGCTTTTGAAGAACTTTCTCATAACTATGATTTTCTCAAAAAGAAATACTTGAAATTGAAAAAGGAAAATGAATCTCTCAATCACAAAGTTTTCATACTTACAAAAGAAAAGGATGAATTGTTTTCTACTCTTGTTTCTACACAAAAGGATTTTGATAACTACAAAATTTCTTGCAAAGGTAAATTTTCACAAATTGATGAAAATGAAATTTCCATGCTAAAAGAGAAAATTGATTCATTAGGAATTGTTTTGAAGAAATGTGAATTTGATAAAAATAGACTAGAGGCTATGTTTTTTAAGAAACATGTCCCAAAGAAACATTCACATGCTATTCATGCTCATGTTCATAAATCACAACCTCTACATCAGCCAAGCACCCTAAACATACTCACACTCCACACACACATCATGCATTCATGTATGGTAAAGTCTTTTCATGTATATATTGTGGCCGTAAAGGTCATTTGGTTAAATTTTGCTATGATAGGATTAATGCATCGCATAATCATGTTTGGGTTTGAAATACTAACTTTCAAGGACCCAAGAAAGTTTGGGTACCAAAGTCAACAAATTTGTTAAATAATGTAGGTACATTCCAAGGCCCAACGACGTAAAGGGTTGTGATATCTTGATAGTGGTTGCTCAAGGCACATGACTTGGGATATCAACTTTGCAACCCTATCAAGATACCATGAAGGTGGCACCGTCACCTTCGGAGATGACGCCAAGGGAAAGTCAATGTATTGGTAATGTTAAACTTGGTACATCTCCTTTAATAGAAAATGTTGTTTTAGTTGATGGCCTCAGGCATAATCTCTTGAGTGTTAGTCAACTTTGTGACAAAAGTTTTGATGTTATTTTTGATAACCTAGCATGTAGAGTTATTGATAGACAATCCAATACATGTATATTTTCGGATTTCGTGAAAACAATGTATACATGATTGACATGTCTAATATGCTATGCAATGCTACTTATTTGAAAGCCCTCGATGATGACTCTTGGTTGTGGCATAGGAGATTAGGCCACATTTCTTTTGACCATCTATCTAGATTAAACAACAAGGAAATGAAGAAAGGTATTCCTTACTTGAACTTTGAAAAGGACCGTATTTGCGATGCATGCCAACTTAGGAAACAAACCAAGTCCTCTTTCAAGTCAATCAAGGATATCATGACATCACGACCCTTGGAGTTGATCCATATGGATTTGTTTGGTCCTACACAAACCAAAAGTCTAAGTGGGAATCGTTTTGCTTTTGTTTTAGTTGATGATTTTTCACATTTTAATTAGGTTTTCTTTTTAGAACACAAAAATCAAGCCTTTTCATATTTTCAAGCCTTTAAGAAAAGAGTTGAAAGGAAAAAGATTCTTCTATTTTAAGAATAAGAAGTGATAGAGGTGGTAAATTCAATAACCAAACCTTTACCACTTTTTGTGAAGAACATGAAATTAAGCATGAACTATCTTGTCCTAGAACTCCACAACAAAATGGAGTCGTTGAGATGAAAAATCGTACATTATAAGAGATGGCTAGGACAATGATAAATGAATATGGTCTCCCTCATTATCTATGGGCCGAGGCCGTTAACACATCTTGCTACATATCAAATAGAGTTTTCTTATGCAAAAACACTTCAAAACATCTTTTGAGATTTATTTTTCAAGAAAGCCAAATGTTTCATACTTTAAAGTTTTCGGTTATAAATGTTTTGTTTTGAATACTAAAGATAATTTAGGTAAATTTGATGCAAAGTCTTATGAAGCAATTTTTTGTTGGTTACTCTAACATTAGTAAAGCCTATTGAGTATTCAATAAGTCATCCTTGACTATTGAAGAATCTATACATATAAAGTTTGAGGAATCTAATGTGTTTGTTGAGAATGTTGTAGAAATAGATCCCCTAAATGAAGACATGGAGAAAATTTCTTTGAAGGACTCACCTACACTTGAAGACATGCCAAAGGATGATGAAGGAAATGAGGTTCAAGGAAAATGAAATTCAAGAAGTTGAAGTGGAGACTACTCAACCACTTCCAAAAGATTGGAGATTCAATCCACATCATCCCAAAGATCTAATTATAGGTGAAGTATCAAAAGGGGTAACTACTCGTTCTAAACTTCATGATCTTTGTGGACACTATGCATTTATTTCTCACCTTGAACCAAAGAACATCCTCGAAGCCGAGGGCGACTCATATTGGTTGCTAGCCATGCAAGAGGAGCTCAATCAATTCGAGCGCAACCAAGTTTGGCATCTTGTTCCTAGGCCCCACGATAGACCAACAATTGAAACTAAGTGGATCTTTAAGAACAAGTTGGATGAGTCGGGTAATGTTGTTAGGAAAAAAGCTAGGTTAGTGGCCCAAGGTTACACTCAAGTCGAAGGTATCATTGTTGAGGAAACCTTTGCACCTGTAGCACGGCTTGAAGCCATACGGATGACACTTGCATTTGCTTCGTATAAAGATTTTAAAACTTTTTCAAATGGATGTAAAAAGTGCCTTCTTAAATGGATTTATTGAAGAGGAGGTGTATGTGGAACAACCCCCCGGGTTTGTTGATCCTACACATCCGGATTTTTTTTTTCAAACTTGACAAAACTCTTTATGGTTTAAAACAAGCCCCTAGGGCTTGGTATGAAAGACTTTCCTCATTTCTAATTTCTAATAGTTTTAATAAAGGTAAAATAGATACTACTTTGTTTACCAAACATGTTGAAAATAATATGCTTATTGTTCAAATATATGTTGATGATATCATATTTGGTTCTACTAATGAAAATCTTTGCAAAGCTTTTGAATCATGCATGAAGGAGGAATTTGAGATGTCTATGATGGGCGAGCTTAACTATTTTCTTGGTCTCCAAATCAAGCAAAGGAAGGATGGAATCTTCATCAATCAAGCTAAGTATACGAAGGAACTTATCAAGAGATTTGGGCTTGAAGGGGCTAAGGCAAGCAAAACTCCCATGGCTACCACCACAAAGCTTGACAAGGATGAACAAGGTACAAGTGTAGACATTAAGCTTTATCGTAACATGATTGGTAGCTTGTTGTATTTAACGGCTAGTAGGCCGGATATTATGTTTTGTGTATGTCTTTGTGCTCGATTTCAATCGTGTCCTAAAGCGTCCCATTTGATTGCGGTAAAATGCATTATTAGATACCTTAAGGGCACAATTGAAATGGGTTTGTGGTATCCGAAGACCGGACAATTTTTCATGACGAGTTTTTCGGATGCCGACTATGCGGGTTGTAGAGTGGATAGGAAGAGTACAAGTGGAACATGTCAATTTCTCGGTAATTGTCTTGTTTCATGGTCTTCCAAGAAACAAAATTCGGTAGCCCTGTTAACCGCCGAGGCGGAGTATGTTGCGGCGGGGGCTTATTGTGCACAAGTCCTTTGGATGAAACATACTCTCCTTGACTATGATTTGCATTTTGACCATATTAAAATATTTTGTGATAATAATAGTACTATTCATATGACTAAAAATGCAAATCAACATAGTAAGACCAAGCACATTGACATTCGGTATCACTTTCTTCGAGATCATTATGAGAAACGTGATATTGATATTGAATATATTTCTACCGATTTTCAACTTGCCGATATTTTTACAAAACCTCTAGATTATGCTAGATTTTCTTTTATTTGTGGTGAATTAAATGTTTGTGTTATGGAATCATGAAGAAATTTTTTTAACAATGTTTACCCTTTTGATGTACGACAAAAAGGGGGAGAAAAAGTTAGTTTTGAGTTTTGAGTTTTAAGCTATAACAAGTTAGTTTTGTTTTGAGTTTTAAGCTATAACAAGTTAGTTTTGAGTTTTGAGTTTTAAGTTATAGCAAGTTTGTTTTGAGTTTTGGATTTTGAGTTATAAAAGATTCGTTTTTGAGTTATTATTTGTTTGAGCTTTGAGCAATATGTCCTTCTTGCCAAGTTTTTACTTTTCATTCATGTATATAACTTTTCATATATAGTATGATTTGAGGGGGAGCCTCCAAGCTCCTTCCCATTTTTTCCATTTTTTAAATAACTCATATGTTTTGTCATCATCAAAAAGGGGCAGATTATTGGCCCAAGGTTACAATCACCCGGTATTTGAGTTTTGATGATTACAAGACATATATAGTTATTTGTACTAATCATATTTTTAGTGTTTAAATGTGTTTCAGGATTCTATGGATTCAAGAAGTGTTCTTCCCTAAAGGAAGGTATCTTTGACTCAAGTTGGTTCATTTCGGGTTCAAGAAATCAAGCTATTCAACATCGCATATGGAGAAGCCCATTTGAAGACCTTGTAGTCACCTAGAATCTTTGTAAGAATTAGTTTGTTAAAGAATGAGGTTATGATAAGTTGGCTCAAGAAAACACACACACACTTTCATTTTCAAAATACGGTTTTTGTTTTGGTTATTTGATTTAGGTGCATGGCTTGTTTAATATACATGACTAAAAATATTTTATATTTTACATCTTGTTTATATCATGTATAC
Organism: Agave tequilana; assembly: GCA_038442645.1. Taxonomy (NCBI): domain Eukaryota; kingdom Viridiplantae; phylum Streptophyta; class Magnoliopsida; order Asparagales; family Asparagaceae; genus Agave; species Agave tequilana. Next base: position 151,541 of record JAVJIF010030096.1, read on the forward strand.
CAACCCTTATAGCATGCTACTTAATCATATAGCCCTACAAAATTATTTTGAAAATTTTTCAAAGTTCAAATTTTTTTCCCATAAAAATCTGTTTCAGGCCCAGCGGTCGATCGGGCGGTCGACCGGATCCATTTCAGGCTTGATCAGTCGACCGCTCCGGTCGACCGGGCCTTGTGGACTTGGCGTGCACGTTTGTGCACGTCTGCCGGTCGACCGACTGAAAGTCCTTTGCTCTCGGGTTTTGTCGGTCGACCGGGCCAGTCGACCGACAGAACAAAGAATTATTTTTGTTTAGCCTACCGGTCGACCGACCGGTTAACCGAGTCCAACGGCTAGTTTGCCAATGGACTGCTGGTCGACCGGGCCGGTCGACCAACAGCCTCCAGCAGCCCCAACGGCTACTTTTCTGATTTTTGTGTCTTGGATTTGATTGGGATTTGTGTGTCAGCTATTTCTGAAATTTTGCAGGCTATTTTCAGACCTATTAAACTAGTTATAATGATGATTAGATCTCCTCTAATCCCTATAAATAGTTGGCATTTGTCACTTGCAAAAATCAAGAAAAATACCTATTGTTTTGTGTTTCAAAAAGAGGAAAAGTTTTTCCAAGCTCTCAATTCTAAAGTGCATTCTTTGTTTAAGTTTTTCAGTTGTTTTAAAGATTCTTTCCTACTCTTTTCAACTGAATTTTTCTCACTACACTTCTTGAGCCAAAATCATTCCCATTCTATAAGGAGTTGTAAAAGAGAAGTGTGTGGTCCTTGTTGATCACTTTGTTACTTGTAGTTCCTTGTGTTGAGATCCCTCTTCGGTAGAGGATTGGATTGGTGGGAGTTCGGTACTCCGATCTTCGGTAGACCTCTTGTAATTTTCTCGGTGGATATAGTGGAAACCCTTCACGGTGATGGAGGCGGGGACGTAGAGCGGTGGCTCGAACCTCGAAACAAATCCCTTGTGTTTGCGATTGATTTCCTTATTGCCTTTTATTGCTTTACATTTCTATCTTCTGATATCTCTTGTGTGCACTTCATTATTGCAACCATTTCATTACTTGCATTTTCCGGTTTTTACTCATCTCAACAAGAAAGCAATTACGCGCCTCAACTTATAATCTAGAGGAATCAAAGAGGAGAAGTTCTAGAGCCCTTCACGGGGAATTCGGCTTCAATTTCTTGTTTTGAGTGACCGTTTGCATCATATACTCATACTTGTTTAAAAAGATTATTAGATTATCATTAACACCTATTCACCCCCCCCCCCTCTAGGTGTTTTTCACGGTTATGGTCATATATTTCTAGGTCATATTCAAGAATGGAATTGGTATGAATTAGTTTATGACAACTCTGACCATGAGGCTTATCATTGTCCGAGCTCGTCAATCTCTTTTATAACTCCATTGATCAAGCCTCTGTCAATTTTGACATAAACCAATTCTCGGTGTACATGCCCGCTGAGGATATTGTTATCACACATGCTCTGTTGGAGGAATTCACACACATCCTTAGCAATCCACATCATCACGACCCCCTATCATTAATCGATTACATGACTGTCATGGGGGCTCGCTGTATCGAGTAAGATAGGGGTCTCAAAGCCAGTACGTTATTTCGAAACATACATTAAGTTGGACGCTGGATCCAACCAACATATTAGGGCTTTACCATACGACCTCCTTCAACAGGCTGGTGCTGCAGATCATTAATGACCTCATGACTAGGCAGCATACTATCTGCATTAATAAGACCATCTTTCATAGTATCTTCACCAACTCCTCATGCACACGCGGTGCAAAGTACCGCACCCAGTCTTGATCACTCGTCTGTGTAGGACCTTCTTACCAGATGCAGTCTTTGACTCCTATGATAGGGAATTTGTTGCACCTGAGAAGGCGACTAGCACTTACAATAGCTGTCTCCATGCGGTATGGACCCCTAGTGTCCAGTCTGAAGATGCCCCGGCTGAGTCCTCTTCGGAGGAACTTTTGGAGGATGAGGATGATCCGGCCTTCTGGCAGCAGGACTCCCCATCTGATTCACGTGCCTTTATGTCTACCATTTGGAGAGGCATGAAGAAGATTTTTAGGGGGCAGGTTAGACTACGCAAACAGGTCGAGGAGCAGACATCTCGCTTGGACCGCATCGAGGAGGGTCTGCGACGTTCGCAGTCGGCCGGACCAAGCACCACCGTTGGTCCGAGCCGCAGGAGGGGGTGACACCTTTTCTTCACCTATTTCATGAATATATTTTCTTGCATACATTGGGGACAATGCATGAGATAGGTATGGGGGGTAGATACTAACATAGGATTTTTCTAGATTTTTTAGGATTTTTTAGGATTTTCTTTGGTTTTTCGTTTTTTTCTTTTAGATTTTTAGATTTTTCTTTTCTTATATATATATTAAAAAAATAGTTTCTTTGATCCATTTTTTGAAAAAAATTAACTTGATCTTAGGAATTAAGAAAATTCTAAACTAAGATTGCTTATTATAAGTCGAAATAAGAAGTTTTGTTGGATCTTTAGGTTAAGAAAGAAAAGAATAGAAAGATAGCTTAATTTTGAATTTTTCCTAAGCACTATATACATTTACATGTTGAGGGATTAATCAAGGATTTAGTAACTTTGTTTACATACATATATAAAAATAAAAAGATATATAAAAGAAAAAAAATGATAATAATAATCATAAATAAAAACTTGATCACTAATTAAGCTGATTAGTTGTGCCTTAAGAAGCATGACCAGTCACGCCTAAAGGTGGTTGAGTCCTTAGCATTCGTGGCCTAATTTACTCGAGTCCTTGGACCTTAGGGATGTATCTTCATCTGGTGCCCTAAGACCATCTGGTCTGGGAGTCATCGGTAAAAGGCTCGCTACATGGGTAAATTAGAAAGCCTAATGAAGCTAAGGGAATGTAAATATATAATAAACATATATATATATAAGGAAAAATTATTATTATATATATATGTAAATAAATGAACTAAAGTCTAAGAAAAATTCCTCATACATATAGATGTATATATGTTAGGCCTGATACAAAATACAGTTCTCTCTCTATTCTTGGAAACTTAACCTAAGTTGAAAACAAAACTTCGAATGGAAACTTATAAAAAGAAGGAAAATTTTAGGGTAACCCGAAACCGATAGATCACCGAAATTCTTGGAAAAAAAGGATCATAAAACTTTTTTCATTTCTTTTCACTAACATTTTCTTTTTCTTGGGATTTTGTGGGTGCAATCCGCTGAAAACCCTCAGAAGACAACACTCCTCCTCTAGGGTAACCTAGAGGTTTAACGGCTTGATGCACGAGCTCAGTGCAATCGTGTCACCTACAAAAGTGGTATAATAATTTAGTTAGGATTTTTCTCTTTGCTTATTTTGCTCGGGGACGAGCAAAAGCTAGGTATGGGAGTGTGATTGGAGTTCATTTATGCATCATTTTGTATCACCATACCATGCTTTATGTTAATAAAAATGGGATTTTTATTGCTTTTCTCTCTTATTTTTCAGGTCCAATATTAAATGGAGAAGAAGGCCTAATTTTTATGATTTTTAAAGAAATTAAAGAGGAATTTAGAAGCCCACAACAAAGAAGCCCAAATCTGGACTGATCCAAAGCATATTCTCCACTTTCTAGAAGATCCAGCTGGGCACACGAGGCATAACAGAATGGCAGAGAATTCGTTGGCGCAACGGCCAAGATTCTGTTGCGAAAACGCGGCTCTGGCTGCGGATTCGCGGCAGTCCTTTGGCCATTGATCAAGCGTTTGATCCAACAGCTATGGTGGGATGGCCTCTTCTCTTGACGGCTATAAATAGACCCCTAGGGCCTCTGTAATCAAAAAGGAGAGAATAGCATTCTTGTTTAGGGAAATTGTTAGGGTTTCTCCAGGTTTTCTTTAGTCTCTTGTGTAATTTTCATTTTCTCCTTCTAGAATCCAGAAAAGAGAGAGTGAGGGTGAGAAATCTTTGTAATTGAAGAAGGTGACAACTAAATATAAGGATCAATCTTTCCTTCCTCAAGTCTTTTTCTTGTTCTATTGCATTTTCCTTCACGTTCTTACTTTCTTGCATTTACTTTCTACAATGTATTTTTGTTTGTTCTTTCTTTCCATGGCTGGCTAACTCATTAACATGACTAACTAACTTCTAACACTACTAACTACTAACTCTTAGATGATTGCTAACTCATATGAATCATTGGATGTTCTATTTCTAGTCTTGCAATTTACAAGTCTTTTCGTCCCCAATGAAGATGAGTTATGTTCAATTCTTAGTAAATGCTTTGTATCCCCTCCATATGATTCATGTGTGCCTCATTGAAAGTAAACCTAGAGGGGAGGTGAATAGGTGTAAGGCTAATCTAATGATAAACAATGCGGAATTAAAAAACTAATACAACATACTTAGTGTAACCAAAGAGTGTAGCCGAATTCCCGGTGAAGGGCTATGGACTATCTCCTCTAAATTCCTCTAAATAAGAGTTGAGGTACGATGTAAAGCTCTCTTGGTTCAACACAAGTGAGGCACACATACAATCAATACCAAGCATATAAATATGAATAAACAATATGAATCAATGCAAGGCACAATATAAAAGAGAGAGTTAGAGAAAGTGGATCAAAGCAAACACAAAGATATGTTTCGAGGTTCGAGCACCCAGCTCTACGTCCTCGCCTTCACATAGAAGGATTTCCACTAACTCGTCCACACAGGACTTCCCACACAGGGAACCTCCACTGAGGATTTGGGTAAATACAATTTGGGAGTACACAACTCCTCTCTCCAACAAATACAACCTCTACACTTAGAGGCAAGGCACAACTCAAATCACCTCTACACTTAGAGGGATAGGCACTTAGCTAAACAATAAATCAACCTCACAAATGAGGGATAGGGCACTTAGCCACACAATCACAATCACCTCACACTTGAGGGATTCCAAACCAATCTCCACAATCACATCTCACTAGAGGGATACAAACATCACTTCCACAATCACCTCTCACCAGAGATATATCAACACTATCACCTCATACAAGAGGGATATCATAAAGATGGAAGGATTACAACTAGGTGATCTTAAAAACCACAAACAACTCTTTCTCACAAAACAATGATCCTATAGATAGGATAGATAGATAAGCTCAAGTGTGAGAAAAACAAAGAGTTTGGAAATCAAAAACACAAAGTAAAACTCTTAGAAAAACTTCTAGAATCGAAATAAAATATAGATCCAAAACCAATCCCAAAGACTTCTCCTTTTCTTGATTTTTCCAACCCTTTAAAACAAAATAAAGATGAAATCTTTTGGCTCTAAAACTCTTTTAAAACTTGTATTTTTAACACTAGAAAGAATGAGAATTTTGCTCTTGAAAAACTTGTTGAAAAACCAACTCAAATGGGCGTATTTATATCCCCATAAAATTTTTTCCCGTTGGCAGCAGGAAAGTGCATTTTTGCCCTTCCGGTCGACCGGGCGGTCGACCGGCCAACGATCAACGGTCAAATTTATGACTATTGAGCCCACCGGTCGACCGCCCGGTCGACCGATACTGGATCCAGAGAGCAACGGCTCTCTGGCCGGTTGACCGTGCGGTCGACCGGAGCTGAATACAGAGAGCAGGACTCTCTGCCCATCGACTGGGCGGTCGACCGGGGCCTTTCCCAGAGAGCAGAAGCTCTCTGGCAGTCGACCGGCCCACCAGCCTGGCAGCGTGCACGTCCTGTGCATGTCGGTCGACCGGTCCTGTCGACCGACTCCTGCCGCGGTCGACCGGCCAGGTCGATCAGCAGACAGCCCGTCCAGCCTTTAGGATTTAAAAACTAGGGTTTTTATCTTCTATTAAATCCCATAAAATCATATAAATTTCACAAAAATCAGTTCTTATTATATCTTTGAAATACAAATATGTGTGATAAAAATTCAACATATATTTCAAACAATTTGAACCATTTTTATGAGATAGAAAATTTGCCTTAAACCAAAAACTGTATTTTCTAAAACTTGAATTTTTGAAATAGAAATTTGTTTTCTCTAAAACTCATGTAAATACAAAAATATGATATTGAAACAACTTTTAAGCGTGTTGTATATGGATAGAATCTAATATACATGTAAATATTTATATCTATATTTTGACAAGAAAACCAATATTCGGTTAAACCGAAAACATATAAACTTAAAACTTGTGTGTGTATTGTGAACTTAAGCATATCAACACTATCTACCTTTACACAAGATCTAAACAATCTTAAACAAAACAAACCGATGTCTTCTTATTTTCAAGCCGACTCAATCCAAATGTGATCCATCGAGCTTGACTCCAATCGAGTGCTAGATGTGAACTTGACGCTTGAGCTCTTGAATCATCATGTGAAAGCTCCAAAACACCTTTGTTGAAGCTAATCTCCTACTAATATCCCAATCAAATATCTGAAACTAAACATCACAAGATTATTAGTAAACTATAACTACATGAGTTAATCATCATCAAAACTAGAGTGAAGGGCCTCTGGGCCAACAATCTCCCCCTTTTTGATGATGACAAAACTCATAGAGTTATATATGTATGGATTAAAGTTAAGCTTCATAGAAGCCCCCTTAACTCATGCATAACAATAAATATAAAGATATGCAGTGAATGCTCAACATAGATATGCATAAATGATATTTGTTACCAATGAAATAAACATGCTCTTGATACCAAATTTTAAAATAAACATGTTCTTAAAAAAATGTTGCTCTTAATACCAACAAAAGCTCTAGATACCAACAAAACAACAAAAGATGCTCTTGATACCAATACGAACAAAAGATGCTTTTGATACCAATGGTAAAAGATAACAAACATGCATATATCAAACTCCAAAATATCTCTCCCCCTTTTTGTCAACTCATCAACAAAGGGGTATAAACAATAAAGGGCATAAATAATATTTTTCTCCCTTTTTGCATAAATCAAAACAATAAAAGTATATATGCTATATACATTCATGAAGAGGAGAAACGTGAAGTTAACTCCCTCTGCATATATGCATTTATATGAAAAGAGATAACTAAACCCTAACAACATAAAGTATAATATGCAATGTATAAAAGGAGATGTGAAGCTCCTACTATACACGTGTACTACATACCAAAGAAAGGTCAATTACTTCAATATGACATGCACGCAACATGAATCTATATATAGAGAAGATGTTAAGCCTCTCTTGCATGTAAGCAATACAAATCAAAACATTATGATACCAACTGAAAAATATATCAATTTAGTGTGAAGATATACATCGAAATATCATGATACCAATTTATGATACCAATTGAAAATAAACAAAATATTTTGAAGATATCAATAAAATTTTGATACCAATTGAAAGGTATATACATATAGAAAATCTTGATACCAATTGTAAAAATTAGTACCAATTGAAAATATTTTACACTTTTGATACCAAATGAATAACATAAACCAATCTTTTTGATTAAACACTAAAATCATTTTACAATAAAGATACTAAATAGAGAATAATATCAATTTAATATTCTTGATACCAATATTGAAAATGAAACATATACCAATTGAAAATAATTTTCATTAGAAGCTTAGGAAACCAATTGAAAACTAAGATATCAAATTTTCAACATAAAGAATGGGAGTAAGATACCAAATGTAAACAAAACCGATTGAAAGGTAAAACATGAATTTTCTTCCCTTTTATGAAATACTAATGAAAACGATGCATAATCTTGTATAAGATATCAATTGAAAAATAATTGTCATTAAGGAATCAAGTTTAGCATGGCAAAATTTGTGCTCAAAGAAATAGAGATATAGTAAGCACAATCAAAAACACATATATATGTATGAAAATGTAAATATCAATCTAAATTGATATTATTTTGAAGTTTAAGCATACATATATAGAAACAAATATGAGTATACAAAATAAATATCAATTGTGATACCAATTGAAAACACAATGAGAATCAAGTGTACAACTCATACTCCATACCACTCATTTCAGCACATGTTTAAATTGATTTTCAATATGAGCATACAAGGCATGGTCGCCCATCCAACCGCCCATAGATGGGTAGGAGTTTTCAAAAATAAGTTTGAAAATAGTTTTAGCACAATTGAAAACTCTACCAAATGAAGAATACCGCAACTAGTTTTATGATAATCTTAAAAACTAGTACGAAATCCTTCAAGTAAGGAATAAAATAAGAATATATTCCATGAAAAATATAAAAATCACTCAACCAATGTCACTTAAAATTTATATAGCACATAATGCTTATGAAAACAAAATCATGAGAAAACAAAAATGATGTAAGTGTACAAGTTTTGTGTGAAAAATATTGTCATGGAATTAGGCAATTAAGGTTCAATATGAAATTCCTTAAAACATGAAAAACATGAAAATCTAATTTTCATCAAAATAATTCAATCTTCAAGGCATATGTATGTTTTGTCAAAGCTAAAGGCATACATACATATCCAAACATAAACGAGTCCACAAAAGTATATGCATGAAGGCAAGTGGCTCAAGGATGTATATGTATAATTATTGGTTTAGACAAAATAGACATATACATGAAGTTTAAACACAAACATGAAAACATGCACAAAAATAGAGAGTACAAGTCAAAATGCATGAATCATCAAAGCTAGGCTATATTAGTACATCTAATGAGTACAAATTAGCATTTAGGCACAAACATATAATAATCGATTTGTAGCTCACTAGTTGTACAAGTATATACTCAAGTTTTAATGAAAACTAACATCTAAACATGTAATCAAATCATGAAGCATGGAAACAAAACATAAACTAATATGATCATTTTATGAATGCACATGTTTAGAGTTATGATATACACGATAGCTAAACTAAAGTGAGAACACAAAAGTAATAATCCATATGAACATGGGTGTATCTCAAATACTACACATGTATGTCACAAATCTAAATTTCATGGCATTTATCATAATAATCATGAAACAAAACATGCTAAAAAAATCAATGACACGAAAAACATGTAAACTAAATGGGAGTTTAGAGATCGTTACCAAAAACCATTAGGGCAAATCTCTAGGCTCCAAACCAAGGTGGTCCTCCCACCAAACTCCCCTTGAAAGTGATGCATCCAAATTTATCACCATTAAGCTCGGAACGCATCTACCTCAAGGTATCATCACTCTCACGTCAATTGAGAGCCCACACCTACATCAAATACCATAGGGGTGGATTTTGGTACTCATACTCTTTTAGGTTCATGGGGGTTAGCTCCTTTCCTAACCCAAACAAACTTATTTGCTAAGTTTTCATCATGTGCTCTATCATAACAAAACTGAGTAAGGTGGCCCTTACCTCCACAATGTGTATATGTGTACACATGAGCATACAAAGTGTTATGAGTGTGAACGTGAGGAACATGTGTATGTTATGGTTTGTGTGCATGCATAGGAGGAACTTGTTTCTTTCGAAACATAGATTTCAAACGTGTGTGGTTCAAAGCACATTGGCTCAAAGTGGAGCTCAAACAATCAACACTCTTCTTTAAAATATTTATATCAATTTCAATACTAAAAGAAGAGGAGCATGCAATAGGTATGCTAGATGATGAAGCTAAACTAGCATGGTAAACATGTAAAGACAAATCATTTTTCAAAGATTTATTTTTATTTAAGCAAACTTCCAATTCTTTAGAAATCAATTCAATTTTGTTTTTGAAGGAATTATTTTCTTTTAAAACAAAATCAAGTTTTGAAGTTAAAGACTCATTTTTCTTCAAAACATTTTCACAATCATTTTTATTTTTCAAAATTTCATTTTCTTTTAGAGCAAGGTCAAGTTTGGATTTCAATGAATCCCTTTCATTAGAAATCTCCACTTTCTCTTGCAAAATCAAATGAAGTTTAGAAGACAAATTTTCATTTTCTTCTTTTAATGCAAAACTATTCTTTTTCAAAATTTTATATTTTTCTAACAATTTTTCACAAACAATGATTCTTCATTTAATGCATCGGCATCAATATATTCATCACAAGAAGAACTAGCACTATCTAGTTGAGTATCCGAATGTACCTCAAGGGAGTCATTCCCTTGGACCATGAAGCAACGTTGGTCGGACTCTTCTCCACTAGATTCCTTCTCCACTTGGATTGGCAATTGAAGCTTTGGAGAGGTCAAGATGTTCCACACTGCAAAGGCGGAAACACAATGAGAAACCATGTTTAAATATTCTTTGCTAAGTGATTTTCTAAGTGCCTCAAGGCCTTGTGCATTGGCTTCTATATGCTTACTGTTATCATGATAGGATTTCTTGGTAGCGGTAAGGAAAACATGCAAATCTAAGGTTTTGAGGTACATACTCATCCTAAATTTTCATATGTTAATGTTGGAAGCATCAAACATGGGAGGGGTCAAGAAATCCATGAGTGTATGTAAATAAGTATGTGTGCAAATGCAAATACTAGATTAGCAACCAAGATCTCACTCCTAGGTGGTTAAACCTAATATCAGGAGCGTAGGCTCTGATACCAATTGAAAGTACACCAGAGGGGAGTGAATAGGTGTAAGGCTAATCTAATGATAAACAATATGGATTTAAAAAACTATTGCAACACACTTAGTGTAACCAAAGAGTGTAGCCGAATTTCCGGTGAAGGGCGCTGGACTATCTCCTCTAAATTCCTCTAAATAAGAGTTGAGGTGCTATGTAAAACTCTCTTGGTTCAACACAAGTGAGGCACACACACAATCAATACCAAGCATATAAATATGAATGAACAATATGAATCAATGTAAGGCACAATATAAAAGAGAGAGTTAGAGAAAGTGGATCAAACGTAAACACAAAGATATATTTTGAGGTTCGAGCACCCAGCTCTACGTCCCCGCCTTTACACAGAAGGATTTCCACTAACTCGTTCACACAAGACTTCTCATACAGGGAACCTCCACTGAGGATTTGGGTAAATACAATTTGGGAGTACACAACTCTTCTCTCCAACAAATACAACCTCTACACTTAGAGGCAAGGCACAATTCAAATCACCTCTACACTTAGAGGGATAGGCACTTAGCCAAATAATAAATCAACCTCAAAAATGAGGGATAGGGCACTTAGCCACACAATCACAATCACCTCACACTTGTGGGATTCCAAACCAATCTCCACAATCACCTCTCACTAGAGGGATACAAACACCACTTTCACAATCACCTCTCACTAGAGGGATATCAACACTATCACCTCTCACTAGAAGGATATCACAAAGATGGAAGGATTACAACTAGGTGATCTCAAAGACCACAAACAACTCTTTCTCACAAAATAATGATCCTATAATTAGGATAGATAGATAAGCTCAAGTGTGAGAAAAACAAAGAGTTTGGAAATCAAAAACACAAAGAAAAACTCTTGGGAAAACTTCTAGAATCGATATAAAAATATAGATCCAAAACCAATCCCAAAGACTTCTCCTTTTCTTAATTTTTCTAACCCTTTAAAACAAAATAAAGATGAAATCTTTTGGCTCTAAAACTCTTTTAAAACTTGTATTTTTAACACTAGAAAGAATGAGAATTTTGCTCTTGAAAAACTTGTTGAAAAACCAACTCAAATGGGGGTATTTATAACCCCAAAAAATTTCTGCCCGTTGGCAGCAGGAAAGGGCATTTTTACCCTTCCGGTCGACCGGGCAATCGACCGGCCAACGGTCAAATTTATGACCGTTGAGCCCACCGGTCGACCGTCCGGTCGACCGGGACTGGATCCAGAGAGCAACGGCTCTCTGGTCGGTCGACCACGCAATCGACCAGAGCTGATACAGAGAGCAGAATTCTCTGCCGGTCGACTGGGCGGTCGACCGGGACCTTTTCCAGAGTGCAGAAGCTCTCTGGCGGTCGACCGGCCCACCAACCTGGCTGCGTGCACGTCCTGTGCACGTCGGCCGACCAGACCGGTCGACCGACTCCTATCTTGGTCTACCAGCCCGGTCGACCGGCAGACAGATAGTCCAGCCTTTAGGATTTAAAAACTAGGGTTTTTATCTTCTATTAAATCCCATAAAATCATATAAATTTCACAAAAATCAGTTCTTATTATATCTTTGAAATACAAATATGTGTGATAAAAATTTAACACATATTTCAAATAATTTGAACCATTGTTGTGAGACAGAAAATTTGCCTTAAACCAAAAATTGAATTTTCCAAAACTTGAATTTTTAAAATGGAAATTTGTTTTCTCCAAAACTCATGTAAATAAAAAAACATGATATTGAAACAACTTTTAAGCATGTTGTATATGGATAGAATCCAATATACATGTAAATATTTATATCTATGTTTTTGATAAGAAAACCAATATTCGGTTAAACCGAAAACCAACAAACTTAAAACTTGTGTGTGTATTGTGAACTTGAGCATATCAATACTATCTACCTTTACACAAGATCTAAACAATCTTAAACAAAACAAACTGATGTCTTCTTGTCTCCAAGCTGACTCGATCCAAATATGATCCACCGAGCTTGACTCCAACCGAGTGCTAGATGTGAACTTGAAGCTCGAGCTCTTAAATCACCATGTGAAAGCTCCAAAACACCTTTGTTGAAGCTAATCACCTACTAATATCTTGATCAAATATCTGAAACTAAATATCACAAGATTATTAGTAAACTATAACTACATGAGTTAATCATCATCAAAACTAGAGTGAAGGGCCTCTGGGCCAACAACTTAGAGCCTTGTCTCTTGAATAAGTGCCTTGATGGAACATGACGATGGATCACTTCATTGTGCTAACAACTATTGTACAAGTTCTTTTTTCATGCTGGCTTGATCATAACTTTTATGGACTAATGAATCTTGCATTATTGTTTAGCATACCTAAGTATGACTTCCTATGTTTCATTATTAAAAATCTATTTAGGGAGCCGATGATCCAAGGAGGCCACCTAGCCAAGCCTAGATGAGAACACAACCTCAAAATGGGACAACACATCGACTTGACAAAGAAAGAGATACTATTGCCGATGAATCAACATGAGGCATGCATCACCCAACGAGAGTAGTAAGTTAGTAGTATAGAATGTTAGTTAGTCATGACTTTCTCTCATCGTATTTCTAAAACCTTTTCTAAAACGTTCTCTTTTAACATCACCATTTTTCATACCATCTTTCAGTCCGTTTTCCTTTTTCTTTACAAAAACCTACAAAGATTTTTCACTCTTTTTCACTTCGTTTTGTTTTTCATTCTTTAAACAAAGAAGAACTTTCATTTTTCTTCTCGAAAATCTCAACATAAAAACCTTGAATGCTTCTATTGCTAACCCTCCCTGCGGATACGACCTGTCATAGCTTGTGCTACGAACGGTGATTCGGAAGGAGTAAAGTAAATCTTCATATGCATTCAGAGTTTTTGATCATCAGTACACGGACATCAACGGTTTACTCTAAACCCTCTCTCAATATAATTACTCCTTCCGAACACCGTTCAGGAGATGCAACCTCCAAGGAATCTCAGAGAGCTTAGAGGATTGCGGGGGTGACTAGCATATATCTGAAGTTTTATCTCAAATCCTCAGGACGATGCCCCTTCACCAAATTAATGAAGAAGGGTGTTTCATTTATCTGGGATGATGCTTGCCAACAAGCGTTCGAGAAAATCAAGTGGTATCTCACACACCCACCTGTCCTTATAGCTCCGGTATCGGGAAAACCTTTCCTGATATATGTTCGAGCTATGGATCGTTCTCTAGGAGCTTTGTTAGCTCAGAATAATAATCAGGGACACGAGTAGGCAATCTACTACCTGAGTAAAACTGTGATCGGAGCTGAACACTGATACAACTCGATCGAAAAAGAATGCTTGGCATTGGTATTCGCCGTCTAGAAGATGCGACACTACTTGTTAGGCCAAACTATACACGTCATATCAAAAGTCAATCCTTTAAGATTGCTTATGACAAAGCCATCGTCACTATATGGTCGATTGGCAAAATGGGCCATGTTGCTCTCTCAATATGAGATGCAATTCCTACCGCAAAAATCTGTGAAGGGACAGGCAGTGGCAGACTTTTTGGCTGAGCATCCAGATCTAAGGACAACCAAACTTTATGAAGATCTCCCAGATGAGATCGATGAAGTTTGCTTGACCCAGACATCTTTCGAAGGACAGGTGTGGCAACTCTTCTTCGATGGTGCATCAAGAACGGTCCGCGAGGAAATATTGGAGCATGATTAGGGGTAGTACTTGTCTCCTAACAGAACTACATTATCCTTCGTGCATTCTCATTAACTGAGTCATGTTCTAACAATGGACCGGAATATAATGCTCTCTTAATCGGGATGCAAATCATCAATGAGATTGGCGTTAAAAATCTCGAAGCATATGGTGACTCAAAAATCATCATTAACCACGTTTGCGAGGAGTATGAAGTTAGACATGAAGACTTGGTATCCTATCATAATGCAACTATTTACATGGCAGAGAGGTTCATAAACTTCTACATTGACTATATACCTCGCTAGCAAAATACGCATGTGATGCACTGGTATCTCTCGCTACTTCCTTGACTCTTCCAGCCGGAGTGGCAGAGAAAATACTCGTCACAGCCATGACTTGTATTGTCCAAGATTCGCTTTTGAAGACAACTAAAAGCCAACAAGAGACCTTCAAGACAAAGAAGCACTAGAAACTTCAACAGGTCCAAAGCACAGGGATTGGTAATTCTCGTACATCGACTACGCATTGTACAACATTTTTCTTGATGACCCTAAAGAGGCGGCTGCCATTAGAAGGAAAGCCTCTAAATTTTATTACAATGCGATCACACGAATACTGTATCGCCAATCGCATAATAGAATCCTCCTCCGCTGCCTATCAAATAAAGAGGCACATGAGGCGCTCAAAAGAGCTCATGATGTTATCTATGGAGCTCACCAGCCTGGTCCAAAACTTGAAGATCAACTCCGAAGACTGGGATATTATTGGCCAAAGATGATCCCTGACACCATCGCTTACACTAAGCGATGACATGTTTGTCAGATCCATGGTGACTTCATTCACCAGGCATCGGGACATCTTCGTCTTACAACTTCTTCCTGGCCATTCAAAATGTGGGGAATGGACGTGGTTGGTCCTATCAGCCCACCTTCATTCAAAGGACATCAGTTTATCCTAACCATAACTGATTACTTCTCTAAATAGGCTGAACCTATCCCCTTAAGAAAGATAAAGACATCTGACGTGATCGAGTTCATTAAACATCATGTGGTCTACCGCTTTGGTGTGCCACGACGGATTGTCCATGATAATAGGCCTCAGTTCGTCAGCCAATCCTTCCAGTGATTCTGTAACAAGTTCAAGATTCAGAGTGTGTCCTCAATGACATACTATCCAGCTTTTAACGGCCTTGCAGAAATTTTCAACATGACCATTAGGAAACTTCTCAAGAAATTCGTTTAGAAGAGCCAACGCGACTAGGATGATAAGTTAGGTGAATGCTTATGGGCTTATCGCACAACAATGAGAACCCCGGCGAAAACTACACCGTTCTCTTTGGTATACGAGTGTGAAGCCGTACTTTCACTAGAAATTTAGATCCCATCTCTACACATTGCCTTGACAACGAAAATGACAAATGAGGAGAAGCATCAACTGTGACTCCAGGAGTTAGAAGATTTAGACGATAAACGCTATTGAGCTTTATCAAGCTCAACAGCAAATTAAGCTCTATCAAGCTCGAATTGCCAGAGCCTTCAACAAGAAAGTCAAGGAGCGGACATTCAAGAAAGGTGACCTTATCTTAGCTGTCAGAAGACCCATGGTGATGACGCATAAGACCAAAGAAAAATTTTAGCCCAAATGGGAAGGGCCATTTGTAGTAGAGTCAGTATACTCGACTGGAGCATACCGCCTTATAACCCCAAATAGCGATACACTCATAATGCCGATCAATCAACGGTAGATTCTTAAAGAAATACTATCCTTGAAAGGATCTTCCTATGATCAGGTTAACATTACACCTCTGATCAAAACTTTTAGACCAAGATGTTTGGAAGAGCACCAAAGAAAAGCTTCTTTCTTTCTTCAATGGATCACATCACAGTCGATCAGTGTCGGGCTTATCGAACGCCGGTTACATCATGATGCATGATGTAAACATCAAAGAAGAAACAAAATGTGAAACTTCAGTTTTAGCATTGTTACTCTTCTAGTTCATCTATGAACTTGGGAGGATTCATCCCATGATCAGGCTAACATGACACCTCTGATCAAAACTTTCAGATCCAAGATGTTTGGAAGAGCACCAAAGAAAAGCTTCTTTCTTTCTTCAACAGATCACATCACAGTCGATTAGTATCAAGCTGATCAAACATTAGTTATATTATGATGCATGATGTAAACATTGAAGAAGAAACAAAGTGCGAAACTTCAGTTTTAACCTTGTTACTCTTCTCTAGTTTATCTATGAACATCCGACACCTCTGACGGCTAAGGATAGAGAAAAGTGTTAGCTTTTAAGTCCAACATACGTCCTCGACAACTCATCATGCTGAGAGCAGGGCTAGCCCAACTCAAACGACAATTGGTAAAGGCATACCAAATCCGTTGATAGCTGAGGATTTGCTTAAAATCCTAAGGGACTTGGTCCCGTCCTCTCCTCCAAAATCTTTTACCAATTCTCACCCACAGAATGGTAGCACCACAAAAATACTTGTATCCATTTCTTCGATGAAATGAGTAGAGACTTGTCACATTAACAGTAAACCTCTGACAAGCCATTCCTCTCGATCTGGAGTCAGTTAAGTTAATATTAAACCTCTGACAACAAAACCGACTCAAAATCTCCGCTGTTGTGGTAGTATTACACCTCTAACAGCAAACTTCTCATGCCCTAGAAAATTAATGTTTGTAATCTGAAATATTATACCTCTGACAATTCATTCTGTTTTTCACCAAAGTCCCCTACCAATTCCCTCCCACGGAATGGTAAGTCCACATGCTGAATCACTGCCATGTTAACACTACATATCTAACAGTGAAAAGTTTCAATACTCCCCAATGAGTATGAACTTTCCCTTGTTACTTTCTTACATGAAGTCACAAGTAATCAACTCTTGTCCAGTAACACTACACTTCTGACATTTCAAACTTACTTGTCAATTCTCCTCAACAGAATGACAATTCCTCAAAATTGCTCATATCGCATCAACTCTTGTCAAGTTAACACTACACCTCGGACATTCCAAATCTCACTTGTCAATTCTCCTCAATAGAATGGCAAGTCCTCAAAATTGCTCATATCGCAAATCAACTTGTAACCCCTGATCCTTGATGCACGTATCACAATATCAGTGCTTGATACGGCGTACAAAATTTATTTGAACTTTTTGGTAGTCGGATTGAGCCAATTTCAGTTTCAGCTATTATTTTCTAATATTTTAGATTTTTTAAAATTTTCTAAATTTTTTTGGATTGTTTTGGAAAATCTCTGAAGTTGGTGTCGACCGATACCGATAATCGGTTCTACGATTTTTAATTCATAAATAGAGTTGAGTTTCAAGAATCTGTTTTCACAGTATGTTATAGAATCATATTTTCTACATTAGGATATTTTTGGAGATTTTTTTAATTTATCAAAAATCCAGTCAAACTGGTGTCGCCCAGTATCGGCGATGCATTTTAAGCTTGTTAACTTGCAAATCAGACCGAATTTTTAGAATCTGATTTTATATTATTCCTCATGATAATGTTCTCTATTTTACAGAATTTTTGGGTACTATTCAGAAGTGGTCAAATTTTAACCTAATTAAACACTAATATAATAATATAGTTCATCTACTATTCTTTCTTCCTTATTCTTCACCGCCTTCTCTCTTCTTCTCTCTTATAAAATTCTGTCTCTCTATCTAATTACCCTCTCTAACAACGCTTTCTCACTCTTCGTCTCACTCTCTCTCTCTCTCTGTGCGCTGTACCGGCAAGGCAGAGCTGCCACTGGAAAGGCGGGGCCAGCCAGCGAGGCCAGGCGTAGCCTGACCCCCCCCCTCTCCCTCTTTCTCTCCTCCTCCTTTTCTTCTTCTTCTTCTTCTTTTTTCTTCTTCTTTCTTTTTCTTCCAGTTCTTCTCTCTCTCCCCCCTCACTTTCTCTTCTGCCCCTGTGTGTAGCCCTAGATTGCCGCTGGCAGCCTGTGCGCCACTACTAGCCTGGGCGACCGCTGGCAAGGCGGCCAGGCTGGGCCTGGCCGCTGCCCCCTGCCCCCCATTCTCTCTCATTCTCTTTCTCCCTCTCTCTAATTGGGTTTAAACCTAATAATGCTAATACAAACCCATTAACCCATAATCACTCAAACCCAATAACCTAAACCCATTAGACCTAATACCCATTACACTTAAGTTATGGGTTTGGGTATTGGAGCCAAACCCAACCCGTTTGCCACTCATACCCGCATCCAAATTAAATAAAGGTAAAACTACAGAAAACCTCATGTTAATGTATACCATTTGCATTTTAATATATGCATTACATATTTAACCCGTTTATGTGGTTTCTAGTATTCGGGCGGTATCTGGAGCAACCGGAGTCCGATTTGGACGATCCTGGAACCATTGTGATCGTGGGAAAGAGAGCTACCTTCCCATGGCCAGTTCATGAGTATTTTTTTATAAATTATAGTTATAAATTTTAATTAAATTGGTTGATTGCTTTATCAAATAAGTCATGTTTATCGGGTATTACTGTTTAATAAATTGCCATTATCAGAATATCATTGTAAATAGAATTAAATAGAATATCCATGATTCTTCTTTAAACATTGTAAATAACTTAATAATAATTTATTTTGTTTCTTGATTTATTATAAAATATAGATGACTTGTCTAAATACCGGGATTTATAAGTTAATAATTTTACTAAGTAAATTAACTAATAAATTGATAATTAAAATAGATAAATATATGCAATAATTTTGTGATCTTGATCTTATTAATAATATTTTAATAGTTATTACAAATAAAGATATCTGATACTCGATTATATGATATGATCACCGTTACCTGACTTCTACTGGACACCGTTACTACATGCACCTGTTGTATTATTGCACGAACATTCTATTACATTGGACATTATATTTTATGTAAATACCTATTATACTAGATACTGTTATTCCATGTACAAGTATCACTGTTACACAGATACTGGTACACAGGACGCTATTATTGCATGTTCATGAACCACTGATACACGGATACACTATTACACTTGACACCATTACATGGATACTCTGTACTCTATTATTCATGTTTATCGCGTTGTTACATAGATTCACCGGTATGCATGCATTGATTATCTCTGTATTTCTTGTTGCGTGGATCACTATTTATATCACATGAATTATTGTTACATGGATATTCCTTTATTCTTGTTAGATGATTGTTTCTCGTCACTAATATATTGATATTCCCGTTATTGGACATGTGAACTGTTGATATGCGATGTGTGGAACTAAGTGCCACGTGGATCCAAGCCACTAGGCCACCTCTAGAATCCCACATCTCTTATTTTTCGTTTCTCGTTATCATGATTCATGCTATCAACAGAGCTCATATCCTGTTATCCTATTACATGTACCATGCAATACTTGTTCTTGAACTATGTAGTTTAAATATAATAAATATAACTTGAGAATAGGAGAGACCTGATAGTTGACTAGATTTTGTCAGGTGGATGTTTGGATCCATTGTTTGTCCCACTGCAGGGGACGGGGTAGTGCTGGCTGCCGTCTATTATAGCTCATGAGCTCCCATTTCCCGTTATGTTATTAACTCATTGAGCTTTCGTTTTTCGTTACTTGTTATAGCCTTAGCGGGCTGATCCTGGTCTCAGCAGCCAGGGGTCTATTTAAGGCCGTGATCCCGGCTATGCACGGGATACACCCATCCGATTAGAGCTCCTTGACCATTGAGTTTTTAAGTAACATAATAAAACGGTATAAACAATAGTGTGTCGAGAACACTTGTTATTTGGTCACTCTCTCATTTGGATAATGGTACCCGTATACCATGTCTGGATGGGTTCGACTTGAGTGCGGGCTCTAGTATGAACTGCCAGTGGTATGGGACACTGAAAAAGATTGATTAAAATACCAGGTGGTACTGATTATTATTATTGTATAAATAACAGGACTTTCCCGATACATGTATAATATTGTTTAGTTGTACTTGTTATTATTCCTAATAATTTATCCACTATCAGTTGTAGACTTTGTTATACTTCTTGATATATGTTACACTTTCTGTTATGGCACACTACTCATGTCCACATATATTCTACATATCATGTATTTTTTGTTCCATATATTCTTCGTGAACACACCATTCTTGTACACTCATGACACTATAGCAAGATTATTCATGTTTCCCACTGACACCGTCAGGTTACTATTATTATTAGTGTAAACATAATATGTTAAACAACTAAGACTTGATACATGATAATTAAACACTTATTATCCGTAGTGTGTAAGTAAATATAATGTATCTTATTATTCATACTCCTGATATGTATTATATATTATCGTGATTGTACTACTATAGTATATATTACTGCTTCCTTCATTTTATCACTCACTAGGTCACTTTTTAACGATTCTGGGTTTGCACGCCCAGGTTGGAGATCTGAGATATCGCTGTACCAGATACTTTTTGAGATTATTTTGAGACAGTCACCTTTTTCATTCATAGATATATTTGTGATTTGTTTTTATTATCTTATTTATCCCTGTTTTTGTAATGCCCCAATCGAGCGGATAGGGAGATGTTACTGGGATGTATATACGCAGGTCAGAAATACCCTCATATATATATATGCTAAATATCAGAACAAGAAAGAATCAGAGTACGGAAGCACAGTGGTAATATACATTCAAGCAATAATAACACAAGTACACAGTTATCACAGAGCATGATACAATAAATCAAGAATATAAAATCACCAAGAAGGGCAAAAGCAAGATGTACAATATGAAATATGGGAAAGTACTCACGAGTAGTAAGATGAGAATCTCGCGAGCCGATCAAGGGAGGCTGGAAGAAAGAGGGTCCGGACAGGTAACTACTAATCCATGCTTCCGCTATGTCACTCTTATCAGGTACAGCAAGGCCACCATGATTCAGACTCCAGGATCTGGACATGAGAATCCAGGGTTATCAGAAAGCAACCTCGCGAGTATATATGATAAAGCCAGTTGGCGTGCTCAAGCAGTCACACGTGTACATGATCAAGTGATGTGGCTCAGGCATACAGGTACGGGCAATGACAAGTAACATAAAGGAAATTAAAAGAATGATAGTAAATCTGAAATCAAGTAAATACATGTATATCGATAAGTCTGAATCGGAAAACATGCATAGAAATGGTGTTGAGAGCATAGGTACACATAAATATGTGATAAATACATTAAACATCTGATAAATACAAGTATAGATAAAACTAGTTATACAAGCTCAGATTATGGATTCACGAGATTGATACATCAAGGGGATAATCCAAACAAAGAAACCCTCATCTATATAGCACATATCTCATGTCGCCATCGTCTGAGTTCGTACAACTTGAGTCGCCCTCAGAGTAACAGAACTAGAGTGTGTGTCTAGAGTAATCATTGTATCACAGAAATTATATGTCATAAAGCAGGGTGCCAACTCAGAGTATAATACCTGATTAAATGATTTATCACTATAACTGAAAAATATAAAGGTATTTTAAGTTACTCAATAATAATAATCAGTACCATTTGATATTTCAATCGCCTCCCTATCAGCGTCTAACATCATTGGTAGTCTATACTAGAATTCGTACTCTTGTAGAACTTACTCAGGTCTGATATGTGAGTATCAGGACCCGAACAAATGAGTGACCAAATATCACACGTTCCTAATATTATTACTATTTGGTTGTTACGTTCTTATGTTATTCTTGTCCCTTTACCACCGGCGTCCCACAACACCGGCAGTTCATCTTGGAGCCCGCACTTCAAGTAGAACTCATCTGAACTCCGAAATGCGGGTACCATTATTCGAATAGGGGAGAGACCAAATAACGTATGCTCCAGGCGTTATCATTTTACAAGTATGTGTAGGTGTTAATATGCATTGAGAATGCTTATCACGCTAACACCAGGTGGCACAGAAAGGAGGGAGGAAGTAGCCCCACAGATTCAAGAGGTGGCATATGTCAAGTAAGTGATAGCATGTCAATCGTCAAGTGTCATATATCAGGTGTCAAGTATCAGGTGTCAAGTGATAACATGTCAAGTACCGGTGTCAGATATCAAGTGTCAAGTATCAGGTGTCAAGTATAACATGACAAACCAGTGTCAGATATCAAGTGTGAAGTATCAAGGGTCAAGCATATACATATCAAATACCGGTGTCAGATATCAAGTGCTACGTATCAGGTGTCAAGTAATAACATGTCAATGTCAACATCATATATTAACTTATATAGCGATGTACCATGTCATGTATCAGGTGTCAAGTATAACATGTCAAGTACCAGTGTTAGATATCAAGTGTAAAGTATCAAGGGTCAAGCATATACATGTCAAATACCGGTATCAAATATCAAGTGTCAGGTATCAGGTGTCAAGTAATAACATGTCAATGTCAACATCATATATTAACTCACATAGCGATGTACCATGTACTAAAAACTACAGTAGCAATTATTAGGCATGTAATAGTAGTAACAAGACATCAATATATCATGTAATAAACGCTAAAGTAGCAGTTACTAAACATAAATTGATGATAACAAGGCACTCGCATATCATATATCATGCAATAGACGTTAAAATAGCAATCACTAAGTATGAAACGATGATAACAAAGTATGAAGCAACATAGAAAATGTACTCGCCTAAAATCACCGAAAAATGCCGTAAAATCCCAGAATACCAAAAATACTTTCATGCCACTAATCCATATATTAAAATATATATATATATTAATATTAATTTATTGAGAGAGAGGATAGAGGAGAGGGAGAGGACAGAGAAAAGAATGAAAGAGAGAGATGTTGGAGAAAGACTTGTAGGAAAGAGAGTGTGTGTGTAGAAAAGAGAAGAGAGAGAGAAGAGAGAGGCAGCTTGCTGGAAAATGAAAGAGGGACAAGGGAGAGAATTTTGGTGGAAAGAAGGGGGTAAAAGGGGAAAATAGGAAAAAGAAAGAAAGAAGAAAAGAAAGAAAGAAAGAAAGAAGGAAAGAAGGGAAAGAAGAAGGAGAGAGCTGACGAGGGTGACCGGCGGCACCCTACCCCTGGGTGGAGAGGAGAGAGGGGGAGTTGGGTTGTGTTGATGCAGTTATTATTGTTGTTGTTGGTTGTTGTTGTAATTGTTGGTGATGGTGGAGATCTTGAAGGTGGAGTTGATGATGGTGAGGAGGAGATGAAGGTGGTATGGTAAAGGTGTTGGTGGTGACGGGGATGATGGAGTGGTGGTGGTGATGATGTAAGTGGTGGTGAGTTTATGGGTGGTGATGGTGGTGGAGATTGGTGATGGGGTGGATGGTGGAGTATTTGGGTGTAGAAGTTGAAATTAGAGATGGAAAATGGTGAATTTGGAGGAGATGGGGAGAAAAGAAGTAATGAGAGAGTTTGTGGTGGTAGATTATGGGTGGTGAAGTTGGTGGAGATAGGTTGATGGTGGAGATTGTAGGAAGAAGAAGGAGAAGATGATGGAAGTGATGATGGAATTTGGAGTTGGTGGGGTTGATTGGAGAGGGGGTGGCCACCGCTGGCCTAGGTCGCCGGAGGGGCCGCTGGAGTAGGGGCACCGGGCTTAGGCACCGGCCATTTGGAGAGGAAAAAGAGAAGGGAGAAGATGAGAGGGAAGAAAGAAAAGAAAAATAACCAGAAAAAGGAAAGGAAAAAGAAAAAGGAAAGGAAAAAGAAAAGGGAGAGAGATTGATGGGAAGGGAGATTGATGGGATGGCCCACGTGGGGGGGAGGGCCGCAGATGTTGCTGCAGTAGGAAGGGCATAGGGAGGAAAGGAAAGAGAAAAGAAAGAGAAGAAAAGATAAAAGAGTCAATTTAAATATATTATAATAATAGGGTGAAATTTAACTGTTTCAGAATCGCTCCAAAAAATTCTCAAAAATAGAAAATATTATTTTAAGATACCCAGTGAAATCAGATTTGAGAAATTCAATCTGATTTTCAAATTAAAAATCTTATAATTTTCTAGCGATACGGTCGACACAAAAACCAGTAGATTTTGATAAATTCAGAAAAATAACAAAAAATGTATTTAGATAGAAAATAAGATTCTTAGAAGTAATATTAAAACCGTTTCTAAAAATTCAACTCAAAAATATAGGAATCATTCAGCGATGCCGATCGACACCGGTTTTGGAGATTTTGTAAATAATTCTGAAATATTTCAGAAAATCATGAAAAAGTTAAAATATTAGAAAATGATATTTGAAACTGAAATCGATCAAATCGGACTACCAGAAAGGTCAAACTGAGCAATACATTAGGATCGGGTCCCCGGTTCAGACTAGGGCTGACTCCGAGTCCATGAATCCGGATCCAATACAAAACAATCACACAAATAATCATAAAACAAAAACAAATACAAAACTAAATCAAAGAAATATGATCAAAAAATCAGAATACATATCTAAGTACGTATTCCAGGAACAGGGTATTAAAGTTTTCATATCTGTTCTGATTATTGTCCCCTTTTACAGGTATTCTTGTACTTATTTATGTTGGACTTATTGTGTATCTTATATATATTTCCTGTACTGGGGCTTAGCGTATATACGTGAGGGTTTTTTTGCTCTGTGTATATACATCGCCTAGCGTCTCTGTATCCGTGGGATCGGGGCGTTTCACAACTGTTGTCATGTTAACACTACACCTCTGACAAATTGCTATTAAGTTTAACACTATACCTCTAATAGTGATTAAGTTGCTGCCAAGTTTAACATTAAACCTCTGACAGTACTTTCCTCAGGCTTCCATATCGAAGCTGAGAGGAGCGATGCTAAGTTTAACATCACACCTCTAGCATCTATTTCTTGTTAAGTTCAACAATACACCTATGATAATGACTTCCCCTCGAATTGTATCGAAGTCGAGATGACTAGTGCTAAGTTCAAAATTACACCTCTAGTATTACCTCTACTGCTAAGTTTAACACTGCATCTATGACAATGGTATTTTTAGTTTTCCCAAATGAAACTGAAATTCTTATGGAGCTAAGTTAACATCACACCTCTGACTTACATCCTTTTTAAGTTAATACCACACCTCTGTCAAGATTAAATCCAACCCGTTAAGTTAATATCATTTCTCTGACGGTAAAAAAATTCTTAGATCCCCAATGGGTCTAGCTTACTTGTTATTCTCCTCAATAGAATGGCCGGTCCACTTGAAATCACTGTTAGGTTAATATCATACCTTTAACGGTGTTTTCATCAATTCCCAGTTGAGTTTTAATTACGTTAATACTAAACCTCAAATGAAAACTCAGTCACAATCCTCTGTGGGGTGAAAACTTCACTTGTCATTCTCATCTATAGATTGGCAAGTCCATAAAACTTATTCCACTCCTGTCAAGTTAATATCACACCTCTAACAATAACCTTAAACTCTTTAAATGAAAATTTTCTACTTTGAGTTGCTAAGTTAAATATCACGCCTCTAGCAAGTAAAAGATAATCACTTTCACTTGTCTGATTTTCAATGCAAAAGGGAAGTCAAAAAAGAAAAAGGCAGGAAAAAATGTCACTTTTATTAATATTCAAAAATATAAAAGCGATACAAAATGCTCTCTTATATAATAAGAATGAGTGTTACAACAAAAGAGTACAAAGAAGTCCCTCTTACTCAGCAAAAGGTTGCATTCACTCTTCGAAACATTGAAGACATACAAAACTCATCCTCTTGACTATGGCCGAAAATAACAGATCAACTTCCTCTCCTCTTGAGAACAATAGTGTTTCTCAAGGTCAAAATGCAAGGGAACATTCTGATTCCACCCGACCAACTAGTGCGAAGGTCTTCGCAAGGCCGTAACCCTTCGCTTAATGGGAAGCTCCACCACCAGAAAGTCATCTAATAAGCATGGATTTTTTGTTGCTGTCACTTCTTTGAATAAGATTAGTGAAGGAAGGATCCGAGACCTTACTGGTGACGTCCTCTTTTTTGGGACCTTCAACTGCGCCATGCTCATTGTGATCAGGAAGGATCCGAGACATTACTAATGCATCGTGTTCAATAATGTCTTGATGTGTATTGAGAACTGCACGGATCTTCTTCGCCCTTAGACAAAAGTTCTAACTTTCAAAGTGCTCACCAATCAAACAAGCTGGCTGTTCTAAATATCCTCCAATGGATGCGGCAAAGACACTGGAACCAACACCATCAATATGGTCGAGACCTGCAAAAAAAACAAGGGTTAAAATTCTACAAAGCCAGAAAATCTGAAGCCAGGAGCACAAATGCGGGGCTGAAGTCATGAACTCC
Organism: Agave tequilana; assembly: GCA_038442645.1. Taxonomy (NCBI): domain Eukaryota; kingdom Viridiplantae; phylum Streptophyta; class Magnoliopsida; order Asparagales; family Asparagaceae; genus Agave; species Agave tequilana. The sequence goes on from JAVJIF010030096.1 coordinate 178,103, forward strand.
AGACGCGAATCTCACAGACACAGAGTTCGCCACACTCTGTAAAGACAGAAAGCATGGATCTGATCGCAAGCCTAATATTAAACTCGCGTCTGAGGATTGAAATGCGGGGCATATGTTAAAGGCGCAGATGTGGGCCATAAAATTTTATAGGTCATGAGCCTCAGACAAAGATATTAAATGGGAAACCTGTGTCAAGGCTTCAAAACGCAGAGTTTGCCACATTTGCGTCCAAGAGATCTCAAAAGAAGCAGACTTAAAATTTTCTAAGTTATGAACTCCAAATGCGAGCCTTGCATACAAAACCTACATTTCAAGTCTCAAAACGTGGTGTTCACTATGCTCGCGTCTGAAGAACTTGAGACTTAAAAGTCAACAAGCTCGTGTTCTATCAGATAACGCAAGGGTCGCATTTGCAGAGCATGGACGCATAGATCCCAAGTCGACTGTTTAAACTTCAAGAAAGAAGCTTCAGGAGGAGATCAAGAGACAAAATCTCTTCATAACTGGCAATGACAGAGCTTTAAGGAAATAGAGCCCGATCATGGCAAAGGCCATTTCCTACCTGAAGAAAAGTTCCTGAAGGTTGGACATCATCTGTCAAGGCACAGCCATGAAAGCGCCTAAAGGAGTGCTTGTTGATTTCGGAATCACTTAACAATGATAATCTTCAAAGAAGATTGCAAGAAATCATCGAAGTTTTGGATTCTTTAAAAAAACTCTGAAAGTTCTTCAGAGCACATGCCCTTGAAGGAGAACAATCAAGACGGAGTTCTTTAGAGCACGTGCCTGCGAAGAAAAACAGTCAAGGTGAATGACAGTTAAGAGGCTCATGGCCTATTTATAGGCTCACTAATGGCCATTAATTAATGACATAAAAATCAAAGCTATTCTTAAAGGTCAAATTAATAGCCTTAACTCGCTACACGAATATCAAATCCAGTCTAAGTGAGACAAGTGGATTTTTGCTCTGGGAAATCCCAACGACACGCGTTCCCAACAGTCAATGCCGACTTTGCATCGAAAGATCCAGCGAGATATTCGCGTCCCCATAAACTGCATGTGATGCTTCAAAGGCCGCGTTCAAAAGTTTGTGTCCCTTAACAAGCCTAAAGGCTGCGTTCTCTCAATGAAAGGAGGGCTACGTCCTTAATAACTCAAGGCCGCGTCTTAAGTCCGCGTCCTTCTACTACCCGAAGGTTGCATCTTCTCCATCAAATTGAAGAGCGCAGGCCTACATCCCTAAATAATTCATGGCCGTGTCTCTCAACAAATCAGAGCCGCGTTACAGGGCCATGTCTCTTAACGAATCAGAGCCGCGTTTCTAGATAAATCAGAGTCGTGTCCTCTCAACAAGTCAGAATCGCATCTTGCCTACAATTCAGCGCCGCATCTCACCCACAACTCAGTGCTGCCTGAGTTCATCCTCTACAACTCATAGCCGCGTCTCAACAATTGACTAAGGATTGCAATTTCACAGTAGTCAATGGTCGCGTCTGTGAGAGTTGCGTTCTCCCATGCAACAAAGAGTCCGTCTGATTCTCAAATGCAAAGAAGGAATAAAGACGAGAGAAAAATATGATAAATTTTATTATTTATATCAAAATGGTAAAAGTAATATAAACACTATCTTATTTGACAAATGGAGTGTTAAAAAAAGAGATATAAGAGGAGGAGGGCTAATCCCGCTCAGCTAAGGAATAGATCCGGTCCCGGAGGCGCTGCATCTCGTACTGGCGTGCCTTCTCAACTTCTGCCCAAGCTTGAACCCGCAAGTTTTCCTCTAATAAGAATCTCTTCGTAGCCAGCTGTACTTGAAGAGACTTTAACTTGAAAGAATGGGCAGTAAAATCTTCTTGTACCAGCTTCTTGGCAGCTTTCAGTTCTTCCAGATATTTTCTGGCAGCAGCAAGCTTCTGTTCATTGACTTGAATTAGGGCTTACGCCTTGGCAATAGCTACCCGAGCAGTAGTTATGACTTGTTCTGCATTCTTTGTGACGACCTCGGATTCCTTAGATGATTCAACCAATCTTTGGTAGTTGGCTTGGAAATTATGGAGATGACAGTTCTCTTCAGTCACCTGCTCCTCCATCTCTTTTCTCTCATGTTCTTGAGCGGTAAGGAGGTTATTCAGCATCAACTGAGCCTCATCCACCGAACTAGCTTTCTCCAAGGCCCTTAGTTCCTTTAGACATATCCCCAGCTGTTCGACCAGTGTCAGATACGCCCTAACTCGCTCTGAGCTTTCAGTATGACGGATGTTCTAATCTGATTTTTAAGAAGCATCTGGGAAAACTCGAAGGAACTACACTCAGAGAGGACCAGTTCGATGCAAGACCTCATGAAAGTGAAGAATTGTTGTACCATCTGATGCGCCAATTCTTACATGATGTCCATGGCTGGAGATAGCTCTACTAGTGCGCTCCCAGATCTCCTTTCGATAGTAGTGCGTATAATGTCCACAGAGGCGGGAGCCAACTCACTATGAGCAGAGACAAGGCCAGCGGCAGGCTCTGTCGACACTGAGATCTTTATCGACACCTCCGGGACCATGATTGTGGTAGCCTCCGAAGCAACAGGGACAGCGACAAACCCACAGTACTTGGTTTACCAGCTGAGATTTGAAATGCGCTGTCCTCTACACCAGTGCTTGTCATAGTTTCCTCCACTTGAGCCAGCCCAGTACTCTCTGTAACATAACATTGATAGCAATGACGATGAGAATGGGAGTATATGGAATATCCTCGCTGTCTTACCAAGCTGAGGATCTGAAGACGATAATCCTTTGGCGGGCTGCTCTGGGATGAGGGTTCCCCGATCACAGTGGTTATACCCTCAAAAATCATCCCAGTAGCAGAAACTTCAAAGCCCTCCGGCTGGGCCAGCTCCTGGATCATCTCCTTAATATAGGAGAAAGTCGTTGCCTCACTACCGGTAGCCACTCATGTAGACGAGATTCAAATAAAGTGTTAAACCATCCTCCCAAGTCGATGGGGAAATAGTTAAGGAGGATAGAAGAAGTACCCTCAGTGGTAGTGACCTCTCTCGATAGTGGAACCATCGCAGGAACATACGCCTGCATCTTTTCTTCTGAAATATGTGAAAATTTGCTGGTATCAGGAAGAGCTCATTGCCGAAGTCAACGTCTTCGCCCGAATAATAGTCGTGCTCTTCAGACGACGAAGATGACACTTGAACCATGGAAGGCTAAGTGATTGGGGATTTACCACTAAGAACCCCGGTGACAGGGCTAGGCTCCACGATCCTAGAAGTAGGCATTAAAATACTAGAGAACCCGGTTGTGGCGCCTCCATCCCTCTCTCTTGAGCCGAAGAAGTTATAGGCTGAATTGAAGTTCCTGGTTGTGACAGAACTTCAACTTCAGCCCTCTCCACCACTTCTTCAGGTCGTTCAGCCCTTTGGCCAAGGTGAATTGGCTTGCAAGCTCTCCTTCTGCCAAGATTGTTGGGCCCCTGCTGCGCTAACCTCGGGGACAAAGAGCCGGGACTGCCTCTTCTTCTTTCTCCTGCTCCTCAGTACTTCAGCCTCAGATCCTTTCTGGCCTTCTTCTGGTTGGGCTCGCCTTGGGAAGTAGAGGCTCGAGGATGCTTGGACATGGCTTGTTGAATCCTTCAAACGGGGTGTTCCTCTGTGGCTCCTGCCCCAGACTCCAACACCGAAGCTGCTCCTGTCTTACTGGCCTCTCTTTCCCCTTCCTTCTCAGCCTCCTGGTACTCGGTCATCCCTCGCATCTGACAACCCTTGGACTCAACCTTGGCCTTGTATGTGGATTTGATGTCCTTGATGCACAAGGTATTTATTCCAAATCCAGGCACCTTATTCACCATGAAGTACCATATACAAAAGCCAAAACTGGTATAAGAGTTAGGTGTCTTGTGAGGGAGGGTAAAAACAGCTCCAATTCCTCCTGCTACGCTGTAATACCATACCCAGGCACCTTCGAATGGATTCCCACTGAAGCAAAGGTTTGGATTGGGGTTGGATACATACGGTTGGTCATAACTAAACTATCGGCGAACCGACAAGGCATATAAGGCTCCACCGTGCAAGAGTTTCCTTGCCGAAATACCAAGTACCCGGGCCTGATGTTTATCAGCCACCAGAAGACGTCAAAAGATAACCGAGTGAAGCCATCTGGGCCGACGAGGTCTGCAAACTTGTCCCTGTAAGACGTGTCATGAATCTCAGGGAAGCTCCTTTCAACTGGTAGTTGCTCCCGTTCAGAATCATCTTCCGGATGTAGAACATATAGTATTGCAGGTAACTTAAATTCTCCTATCGCTACACGAAAGGCGTAAACCTTCAGAGGCAGACACCACCATCATTAGCAAGGGGCAATGCATGACGTACCAGGCCATCAGGTACGTATATGGGAGCTTGACCCTGGGGCTGGGATTCTTAAACAGGGGATGACCGTTGGAATCCGTGTTTGGGTGGCCCTCTGCGTTCACGATTACTTCCACCTGACAGAAGCTCTTCGCTAGCGTGTGTAACCCACTATGGTTTCCAGCCTTCATTGCTAGAAGGAGGGTGATAGACTTCTTATGGGCAAACAGGACAGCCGGATACACCACGTCGGCAACGATCACCTCATGCGGTAGCGCTGGCACCACACATTGCTTTAGCCATAGTATGAGAAAATCCACCAATAGAGCCCGTTAGACATTGGGACTTTGGCTTGATGGTGGAAGCTCTCAAAGACCGTGTTTGATTGAAGGTATCTTCATTGGACTCAATAGTTAGAAGCTAGTGGATGCACCGATTCTTTTAAAAATTTCTTCATCAGTGCTGGGAGCTAGCTGAGTCATTGGATTAGCCTTAGTCACCCCAGGGAACAAATAATTGGCTCACGATATCTGCATGATACCCCACTCTTCCATCCAGTCATCTACCTGCAGATGTGAAAGTGGCATAGCACCTCCCAATAGGTCTCGTACACCAGAGGGTCGCTCTTCTTTAGCAAATATAGCTTCTCTGTTGACGGGACGTATTCCTCATAAGGGGCATCTCCAATCATCAGCCCTGAGACTTCATACATCTCATGAAGGGCGAACCCAATTTTCCTGATAGGAGTAAAGAATGTGCAAGTCTCTGGATATACCGCTCCAAGATAGAATAAAAATATTCGGTGCTCTGCAGAATGTCATAATGAACAGCCCTTACGGCACCGTAAAGTCCAGCCTGTAGCAGAAGATCTTCAAATTCTACTAGAGCAAACCCTACCATTCTACCCCACCAGGTTTTATTAGTGGAATGGACCCATCGTGACACGAAATTTCGGAGGAAAGTCACCCCTCATATACAAAAATTGTCTGATGAAGGTGGCTGCAAGTGGGGGTCTCTCCCGTCGGGTATTCAGCTCTGATCAAGCCAGGCTGCAACCCCAGTACATCCCTCCCATGTCCGGGTGAAGGCTTCACGGGCACCTATCTTGCCCAGGGTGACTCCGGAGAATGGCCTGACCAACTCCCAATTCATTGTCCGACACACGGAGATATGTTACAGATAGGCCAGAGGATACATCCTCTCCATGTTTGGAGGAAGAACCTTCTATTGCTAATCTGGCGAAGTCATTTGTGGTCCCCATCATAAAGGGCAGTCTCATCCTCCTCAATTGAGTCACCAAAGAAAAAGTTAGGCTTTCTCAGTAGAGTGCGATAGTCTGACTCGAATCGGCCATCAGAAATGATCTCCCGAAGAAGAGTCAGCATACTGACATTGCTAATCAGGCTTCGTTGCTCCTTTGATTTACCAGTGGTCACAGGAACAGTCCCTTTGGAGAACGAAGATCATGTTTGGATCAGCACCACCTACATATCCAAAGTGGAACTTCTTGAACAGAGGATTTGAGGAGTATTGCACTGTAAAAAGGACAACACAATAGTCAGAATCTGGAAAATGTCTAAGTGTTGAAGCTAAGATGTAAGGTTCACCTCAGAACCGCATCTAATGACTAAGACAAGGGCTCGGCGAAACCTGTGTCTAAACTCAAAGACACGAGGCTCACACGAAGCCTGCATTTGAAATTTCACAACTTAGAAATTTCTCTAAGTATTGGACTCAGCTGCGAGACTCAGCGAAACCCGCGTCAAACCTCAGAGATGCGAGGTTCACATGAAATCCGCGTCTGAACTCCCCCACTTAAAAATTTTTTCTAAGTGTTGGAATCAAACACAAGACTCAACGAAGCCCGCATTTAACAAACAGACACAGACTCAAGCTGATGAAATGAAGACGTGAAAGTCGTCAAACCCGCATCCTGCCTACCAGTGCAAGAGCTACGTCTGAATATTAAATACAGGCATGAGCGTCGCATTGGCGATTCAATTCAAAAGAGACTTAAGAGTTAAGATAACTCTTCAAGTTCCTTAATGATGAAAACCAATTCAAATGGTTTTTTACCTAAAATGGGGGCCTCCTGCATAGAAGAACCGCCCATTTGAGCCTCTGAGTAATTGTGCTCGCGGATGAAACCACAGTTTCGTCTTTGGGGCCATTTCAACCATAAATTCTGTGAAGAAGTTGAAAGAAAGAAGAAGAAGCTTGGATCTTTTTCTTAAAGTTCTGAGAATTCTCGACGCCAGGCTCAGCGGAGAAAGAGTCTAATGATGACTCTTGAAAGACTGATGTCTTTTTATAGACAAAGTAATCCACTGAGATACGCGCACATATCTCGAGACCAATTGTCTCCCGACGCGTGGCAACGCGCCTCGAACGCAAACTTTGCGTGTTAAGAGAACGACGTCTCTTCAAGATCCACCCAACACGTGGTAATGCGCCTTGAACGCGAACCTCGCATATTAAGAGAATAGCGTCTGTTCTAGCCCCGCCAGACACGTGACAATGCACTCAGAATGTGAGTCTCACGTTTAACAGAGCCGCGTCTCTCCAACAAAAGGAGGTCCACGTCTCCACCTTGAAGTCAACATTACTTCATTACTCTGTGGCTCGCGTCTTGGTAAAATAAGAGAGTTGCGCCTCTATTCCCAGCGAGAGCTACGTCTCTACTTTGAAGCAAGCCTACGTTCGGTAAACGCTCAATGCTGCATTTTTTATATCAAATAAAAGGTGTGTTTTTCACTCTGAAGGAAACTCACACCTTAGCAAAACAGCAGAGCTGAATTTTTAACAATGAAAAGTTTGCATCTCTACCTCAAAGTCTGCGTCACTTCAACAAAGTGAGAGATGCGTCTCAACTTCGATAAACTGAGACTCATGTTTCTACTTCAGACGAGGTCCACGTCTCCAAGGCAACATGACCTTTGCGTTTATAAGACTTGTGTTTAGTCTTTACTTCTGCAATCATTTCAACAGACACTGGCGAAAGCAGACGACTATTCTCCCCGGTTCAACAGTACACCAACGACTAGCTCAGAGCATCGAAGAGGTCTGGACTGCGTATCCAGATACTCATGATGATCATTTCTGGTGGCGTCAGAGAGTTTAATAGTACATTCTCAAAGACCAATATCCAGACGAGATTGAACTCAAGATATCTTAGTAGATTGTCAGTCCAATCTTAAGAGCTTGCTGCCAGAAGAAAATTCAAAGTATTTCAAATTCTGTCCAAGTCAACTGTGGAGTTTTAAAAACTATGGAGGGAGTTTTATAGACTGTCTAAAAATCACTGAAGATAAGTCATCAGAGAGCAGAATCTATACTCCAGACGTGAGGTAATCAGAGCCACTAGTGCAAAGTCAAAACGCGGGGATCGAAGCCTGCGTCCCCAACTTCACTGCAATGCCATGACGCAGAGCATGAAGTCCGCGTCTCAACGTCACCGTAGTGTCAAAATGTGAGGCTCAAAGCCTGCGTCCCAGCTTCACTGCAATGCCCAGACGCAGAGCTCGAAGCCCGCGTCTCAACGTCACCGCAGTGTCGAAACGCGAGGCTCGAAGTCCACATCCCGACTTCACTAAGACGCAGAACTCAAAGCCCGCATCTTGCGAAGCTCAAAGCCAGCATTTTACAACGGCTAAATGCCAAAATGCGAGGCTCGAATCCCGCGTCCCAGCATCACCGTAGTATCAAAATGCGAGACTCGAAGCCCACATCCCAGCATCACCGCAATGCCAAGACGTAGAGTTCAAAGCCCGCTATCACCATCACTACAGTCTCAAAACGCGAGGCTCGAAGCTCGCGTCCCAACATCACTGCAATGCCAAGACGTAGAGTTTGAAGCCCGCGTTTCAACTGTGGAAGAGCCCTGCGTTTCAGTTATAATTATCCTCATTACCGGCTCAATTACTGCCCACGTAGTGAGAGGAGTTAACCCCATCGTGAAGGATTTTTAGGGGACAGTACTACCTCTAAAACCTCTATAAATAGCTCAGTTTACTATTGATGAGAGGTCGGAATTCTCGGGTCGATCGAACTAAGAGAGAAATTTGGTCAGAATTTTCCAGCTAAGGAAGACAGAGAAAGAGTTTAACTCTTCTACACCAACTTGCTGAGTTCAAGTTTTTGCCCAAGTCTCTTTTAGATTTCGTTGGATAGGAGTTGTGCTACTCTATCCATGATCTAATGAGAAGATTTTCAGAAGAGCTTGACGTTCACCCGATCAACAAAAATAAGATTCACTTTTCACCGCTACATCAATAACCCATCATTAAACAAAGGAGATATAATCATTTTCCCTCTCTTGTAATCAGATTGTTGATCTGTTGTAATTTTCTTTACATTCAAACAAAGATTTACACGCTTTCATTTTTTTCTGAAAAACACCTAGTAAGCCATTCGAGACCCCTTGTGGTAAATATAGTTTTATAGTTATTCTTATTGATTTATCTTTTAGTGGGTCACTGGAGTTTCTCGCCAAGATCCAGCAGATGGTTTCTAGTGCTTCTTCTTTTTCTAGTTGTTTGGAGCTTGTGTCTGAGTCCAATGTATCTCTATCGTTGGATGTGTGTCCTTCTAGGCATCTCATATATCTCATTCCCCCATCGTTAGGAGTTATGCGCAGAGTGTCTACTGTATTGTATTTGCCTATTGCATATATTGGTGATATCACTAGCCAATAGCAATTTGCAATGACACCTACAAATTTGCTACATACCCATATAGCATTTGCTGGAATTTATAGTTGATAGTAAGGTGATGGTTTTCGAGTCACCCTCTGGTTGTGAGAAAGTAGCACGCTTGGCATATAGATTTCGATAAGAGTTTGAAGAGAAGTACTTTCATTGCCTATGAGTCGAATAGCCCATGGGATCCTGGTATGAGCTCATCTTCAGTAGGGATGATGCGCCTCGCTCTACTCTCTATGTCTTGATCGAACTGCCAATTTTCACAGTTGACCCATCACGGAGACAGTTCCACCTCCCCCACCATGGTCTCGACGTGATGTATCAGTGTTGCTACCACAACTACCTCTTAGGCCCGATTGAGATGCTACATGAGGGGAGTCATCACTCGATAGGGTCGAGTTTCTCTCACCCGAGGAAAATGATGGGGACATCACATCAGTGCTACTTATCTTTTTTTATCTTAGTCTGTTTAAGTGTAGCTATTTGTTTCTTGTGTATTTTTTTAAAGTACCACGTCGGTTATATCCGAGAACCGAACGTCTGTAAAGCCTATAAATAGGCATCAAACTTCTTTTATTCAGTAGATAATGAATAATTAAAACTTTTTCAATTAAATTTCTTGAGATCTTGAGTTCTTGAGATTAGGGTGCGAAGCCTTTGGTGTAAGGGGTTGAAGCCCGCGTAAGGGGCACGAAGCCCAAATCTATCCGGCTCTTTCCTATAAACTCTAATTTCTCTTTTCATTTTCTTTTAAAAAAATCTAATTTTTTTTCTTTTTTTGAATTGAAAGTGATTGTGATTCTGTATTACATTAGTAAGTTAATAAGAGAATCACAATTCTACATTCCGTTCCACTTTCTTTGACATTAGGGGGAAACAAGAAATAGCCTTTTAAATAAGTATTTTTCATATATCCACCCCCCTTGACCTTGTACGTCCTATTACACGCGCGTAACCGACGTCTGAATTCTTCAGAGTAGGATCCTGATCATGTAATATTTGTTGCACACAGGACAACAACCTCTCTGAGGATCCACCAACCAAGCAGAGACTGATGCAGCCGGAGACGTACCCGACACAACAAGAACAGAGAAATAATAGAGAAAAGCAATCAACACAATATTAACGAGGTTCGGCAATGTGCCTACGTCCTCGGGGCAAGGGGGAGAGAGATTTTATTGATTCAACAATCAATTACAAATTATTCCTTCGTCAAGAAATTTTCAATAGAGATTTTCAGTGGGATACAATAAATAAGGGCTCTAGCCCTTATTTATAGCCACAGAGTCCCTGAGTTTTAGGAAACCCTAGCTGGATTTGATCCCAAACAGAAAAGGAATCTGAATCCCAAAAGGAAAGCCAAAACGCGTCTGTCGGTCGACCGGCCGGTCGACCGACCCATGTCTACGGTCGACTGTGCAGTCGACCGGACCCAACCGAGAGCAACCTGCTTTCAGTCGGTCGACCAGGCGATCGACCGTACTAATCCTGTACACGTTGTGGACATGGCCGATCGTGTGGTCGACCGGGAGCTAGCCTGGCTTGCTTTAATGCATCATCTTGTTTCTTTGTCTTCCGATCTCTGTGCTACCTTCTTCCATCTCCTCTATCTCCTCTCTCCCTACAAGTTTCCACCTTGGTGAAGATTTTTCAAATCTGAGCCGATCTCCAATGAACTCCAGTCTACCACTTACCGAAATTGACACACGATCTTGGTGAAATCGACACACGATCTCAGCTTGAGCACTCGGACGAAATTGACACACGATCTCGGCGAAATCGACACACGATCTCGGCTTGGAACCTTTAGCTCAGCTATCCAACTGGAATGCACCATACATTCGTTCCCATCACTTCACCTTAGGAGAAATATCATACGAGCCGACCAATGACGTGTCTCTCACTTAGTAACTTCATGACCTTACGAAGAACTCATCATAAGCCAACACTGACTCTCCAATTGAGTGGCTCTATCCAGTCTACATGTCTTCAGCTGATGGTCCAACCAAGTCCGAGTAGAGCACACTGAACACCATCATCGACCTCAACAACTGAATGCACACCCCTCCTATGCAAGCTCAACTGTCTTCTCATCAGAAGATGATCTATTCATCGAGATTATAACACCTCACCTCTACATGAAGTCCAACTAGCCACAACACTTCACCTCTACGTGAAGTCTCTTCACCTCTACGTGAAGTTCCAATCAGGTTCTCGAGAACCCAAATAGCTTCATACAGGTTGCATCATCAAATGTGGCTGCGCCTTTACGGCTGCCTACGTACCTTGCCCAAAGGTTCAAGCCAACCGTAGTTCATTTAAATGAGCTCCATCAAGCTCAAGCACCTATACCTGAATCTTCAGTAGCGAACCTATCTGGCTATCATATGAACCTCCTCACTATCATCATGGAGAACAACAACCTTTAACTTGAACTTGTCGCGGTCACAAGCTTGAGATTCATGCTTTTTTACTCACGTGCGTGGTTTTACCTTGGTTCCAATGGCTGCAAACAATTCAACATTATCATTAATGTCTTTAACCTGTTCAGTATCAACCCTGGCTACATGATCTCCACCCGTATCACATCTGGTGGAGTCTTCACTGATACCGAACCAACTGGAGATGGTGGAGTAGCATCAATCTCTACCCGCTGCGATACTTCCTTGGTCTCCGTCCTCTCTACCGCTGAGAGATGGTAGACTTCAACACTGAAGTTTCATCAAACGTGACATGCCAACTCAAACCGATCTTCTTGTTTTTAGGGTCCCATAGCCTGTAACCTTTCATATTTCTCTTGACACCTAAAAACACAACTTTTTTGCTCGCGGATTCACCTTGCCATCTTTGGCACTGAAATAGGTCGGACTTCCAAATCCCCACAGCAAACCATGATCTTGAGCAGCTTCTCAGACCAAATTTTCAATGGAGTTTATCTCCTATTGCAGTCGATTCATTTATGAGATGGCTAGCATACACAATCACCTCAGCTAAAAATGATTTGTCTAATCTTGCATTAGACAATAAGCACCGAACCTTCTCCAGCAAGGAACGGTTTATTTTCTTAGCCAACCCATGTATACCTTCTGTGAAGTGAGTACCAATACCAGTGTTCTGGCCAAATCATAGGAATTGGTTCATGTATCTTTCAACATTACAATTTGTAGCTCCTTGATCTTCCTACCTATCTGCTTCTCCATTCTTCCTTTCCACTTCACTAATATATCTAGGGCTTCACACTTTTATCTCAGGGATATATCCAACAATGCCTAGATAAACTGTCAATAAAAGAGACAAAGTACCTGTGACCTCTAAGCGATGCAGTCTTAGCAGGTCCCCAAACGCTTACGTGAACACAATTAAGAAGACCTTCTGAGTGGTGAGTACTGGTGCTGAATTTCATCTTCTTCTTATCCAGAACAATGTGTTCACCCTCGAAGTTACAGGTAGCAGCACCTTCCAATGATCCCTTCTTTACAGGAGCTTGCAAAGACTTTTCACCTCCATATCCGACCTTCACCTGCCAGACATTTGTGCAACCATCATCTGAAGAATTAAAGGTCTCATCTATAACCGTACTACTCTTCAAGTAGTAGAGATTTTCCCGACGGACGCCCTTCATAACCACATTGAGCTTTGGTCATCTTGAGAACACCATCTCGTATATATCCACAAGGTCCAATGCTTCCAAAGCACCAACAGAGATAAGATTTCTTTTGAGTTGAGGTACATACCTCACCTCCTTCAATTCTCATATTATCTCATCTTTCATCTTGATACAGACTGTACCCATCCCTTCTATATTACAAGGATGATCATCACCCATAAAATGTAACATCCATCTAGCTTCTCAAAGCTAGAAAAACAAGCCCTATTCAGGCACATATGATAGGTGACTTTGGTATCTAAGATCCACTCAGTCTTATCTAAGTAATCAATAGTAGGAGTAGTAACAGAGAGAGAATACCGATGAATCTGAATCCGATCCATCTGCCTGTGCGAGATTCGCCTCGGTGTTTGACTCCATCTTCTTACCTTTGGCCTTCGGGCAATCAACTTTCCAGTGTCCTAACTCCTTGCACAAGGTGCACTGATTTCTCTTTAGATCTGTGAAGCCTGATCTAGACTTTGATCTCCCTGATCATCTCTTCCCTTCCTTTTGGAACTCCTGCCTCTTACCACCAATACCTCTACTGTTGTATTCCCCAAAGAAGACAGTCGATCCTTTCTCCTTGCTTCATAACTCATAAGAGAAGCAGACACCTCACTATAGTTAAGGGATTTTCTTTCATTGATCAATGTAAGAGTAAAGTTCTTATACTCTTCCCTAGGAAGAGAATTCAATAGTATTACCGCCTTATCCTCTTCATTGGTCTCCACATCAACATTAACTCGATCTGTAAGAAGCCTCGTATACTGATTTAAGTGTTCATTGATAGAGCATCCTCTTTGCATCTGAAAACTATAAAGCTTACTCTTCAACTATAATTGCGATTTTAGCTTTTCGTCAGATACTTCTTCTCCAGGATCCCCCACAGCTGCCTCACAGATGTCTCATGCAACACATGATACTTGATGTCTTGTGTCAAATAAGACCTGATCAAGCCACACGCCATTCTGTTCATCTTGTCCCAATCTTTTCCATTGTTGATGCGCGCTTCTTCTCCAACCGTAAAGTATCTTCGAGGTTTAATGCCATCAGCGCATCCATCACCTCACACCTCTACATACCGAAGTTATTCGTGCCATTGAACTTTACCACTCAATCCTCAGCGGATGTGGATTCATGGATGCACCATCTCCAGCCATCTTCTCAACTAATTCCTCAAAGCAATACTGAAACAAACGGAGTTAGATAAATAAACTGGATAAAGATAGGATCTTTACCTCCACGCGAAACCCTCGAAGAGTTCCGAAGCAATCTACTCCTCCAAACTGATTCCTCGAGCAATCTACATACTATATTGAGATCGACACACGATCCCATAAACAGTCCCAAGTCGCTCCGAGATCGACACACGATCTTCTCCAAACAGCAACTGATGCCCTTGGAATCAACACTCGATCCCACGACTAACTTGGAATGCTCTGATACCAATTATTGCGCGTAGGACAACAACCTCTCTGAGGAATCCACCAACCAGGCGGAGACTGATGCAGCCGGAGACGCACCCAACACGTTAAGAACAGAGAAACAATAGATAAAAGCAATCAACACAATATTTAACGAGATTCGGTAACGTGCCTACGTCCTTGGGGCAAGGGAGAGAGAGATTTTATTGATTCAACAATCAATTACAAATTATTCCTTCTTCAAGAAATTTCCAATAGAGATTTTCAATGGGATACAATACATGAGGGTTCTAGCCCTTATTTATAGCCACAGAGTTCCTGGGTTTTAGGAAACCCAGCTGAATTCGATCCCAAACAGAAAAGGAATCCGAATCCCAAAAGAAAAACTAAAACGCGTCTGTCGGTCGACCGTGCAGTCGACCGGACCCAAACCAAGAGCAGCCTGCTTTCAGTCGGTATCGGGCGGTCGACCGTTCCATGCCACGGTCGACTGGGCGGTCGACCGTGCTAATCCTGTGCACGTTGTGCACAACGGTCGACCGGCCTTCTCCACCGGCCGACCGTACGGTCGCCGGAAGCTAGCCTGGCCTGCTTCAATGCGTTGTCTTGCTCCTTTGTCTCCCGATCTCTGTGCTACCTTCTTTCATCTCCTCTATCTCCTCTCTCCCTACAATTGTTAACTTAGGAATGATTCTGAGGCTGAGAGTTTTTTATTCTTTCACCCCATTAAAATTTCATTTGCGCCCCCTACCCCCGAAAATTTCCTTAGAATAGTTGCAGCTGAGCTTGGACCACTCAATCCGTTTTGTTCAAGGTTTTTCTGTTTGTAGAATTGCTTCCATGCGGATGCCTTAATTGTCTTTGGCTTTTTAGGTGGTAACCCAACGAAAATGTGTTCCTTAAGTAAAATTATTAGTTTAATTGCTTGAATGATATTATTCTCTTATTCTGCTTAGTCTTGTGCATAATATGATGAAACTGTTAAATATCTGTTGGACTGCTTATTATTTATTATTAGCTCCTAAATCATAGTTATGTACTCTCATCTTTAAGAATCTTCCTCTTTTCTTGAATGCCATCATTCACTTAAACTAATTCTTGTAGTCTATTCAATTTCTTTGCAACTTGAGATGTGCTATGTGTGTAGGTATATTTCCTAGCTCTTTAAGGAACATGTATCCAGATCTGGTCCTAAGTTATATTTGTTAATACGACCATTTAGTTTCATGCTCTCTTCATGTTACAAGTCTGCTTTTCATTAACCAGGTTGCTCAGTTCACAAGGGTGAATCCAGCAACTGGACTGTTCATTTTAGATTCTAGCTACTGACCCGTTCCTCGAGCTCAACAATACATTGGGATCAGCGAGAAGGATTATTCAAAAAAGATGATCTTATTCAACTCAATATGCTATGAGAAGGTTTTGTTGATGTTCTTGATATGTATTTCATATTGTGATTACTTGAAGTCAGCTGTCATTGGAAACAGATGTTAACCCATTTATATCAGGTTGTTGATTCATTGAAGCAAGGACATCAAGCTTGGTTTTTGTTCATTCGGGCAAGAACACGGAAAATTTCTATGATGTTGGTTCTGCGTTTTTTGATGTAATACAGCCTGGATCGTAATCATCTTTAAATCGAAAGCAGGGTTCTAAAATTTAAAATTGAGAACAATATAGAATTTTTGGTTTTCACCCCTTGTACGGGCTTCACACTAAAAACTCGAAAGCAAATAAACTCAAGAATTTACTGAATATTTGAGAAAAGTTTTAATCATTCAATTGCTCCAATAAAACGTCTAGGGGACATTTTATAGGCTTTACAAGAAAGGAATTTTAGGATTAACTAATGTGATACTAAACGTCCATAAAAAGAAATATCTACTACAGCAGTAAAATAATAACATAAAACAAGTCTGAACTAAAGAACTGTATTACGCCGCTTCCTGAAATAGACTCAATCGAATCGTCGTCTAAGCGGCGTGATGTCCTCATCAATTCCCCGGGTGGGAAGAACTCGACCCGTCGAGTGTGTGATGGGAAGCTGCTGCTGGCTGCGATAGCATTCCAGTAAGTCAGAGTCAAGCAGCCGGAAGTCCTTCTCAGTAATTCAAAAATTTTCTGACTCAGGTCTTCCTTCACTTAATGAGATAGCGTTGCGTTCCTCCGTTTCTAATAGAGACAATTTGATCATCCAAAATAGAATCTATACCTTCTGCTGTATAAGATAATTTTGAAGGAAGCGGAGGCAGTGGAGGGCTCTCAGAAAGAATGTCCTTGATAGGCTCATCCAAGAATGGACCAGAACGGGTATCAAAAGTACCTCTATATGGAACCAAGTCCTCAACATTAAAAGTGCAACTGATGCCAAAGTCTAATGGAAGGTCCACTATATAAGCATTTGAATTGATTCTCTTGAGAATTTGGAACAGTCTTGCGCTTTGCGCGTGTAACTTCTTCACAGTTCCTAAAAAATCGCTCGGGTCTCATGTGGACCATAACATAATCACCGATATTAAATGTCCTTAATTTACGATGCAAATCCACAGAAGATTTATAATCAGCATTATTTTCATTATCATTTCTCTGATTTTCTCATGTAGTGCACATATATGAGATGCAAATGCTGATGCATAGTCTGATACTCTAGAATGATGATGAGCCATGAGAATTAAATCAATTGGCTGCCTAAGTTTAAAGCTGGTTACTATTTCAAATAGATTAAGACCTGTGGTCTTATTGACAGAACTATTGTATGCAAATTCGGTTATAGGAAAATGAGATCCTAAGTTTTCAAACTTTCCTCAATGAGACACCTAAAGAGATTTCCTAGAGTTCGATTGACTACCTCGGTTTGCCCATCAGTTTGTGGATGAAAGACTGGTGAGAATTTTAGCTTGGTTCCCATCTTGTGCCACAATGTTTGCCAGAATAGCCAACAAACTTAACGTCCCTATCAGACACCATGATTTTGGGTAAACATGCAATTTGACGATATTATCAAGAAAAAGGACAACTATCCGGGATGCATCTGATGTTCTAGAGCACGGAAATGAAGTGAGCTATTTTGGAGAACCTGTCAACCACTATTAGGATAGAGTCATGCTTTTTCTGTATTTTGGCAATCCTAGTGATAGGTAGTTAAAATTGCATATTTATCATCATATTTATCATCATATTTCCCTACTTATTCTTTTATAAAGCACTGCTATGTAACGTTTTATTGTTTAGTGTTGTGCAGGCCTTGAGTAATTAAATAATAAATAAATGAAACCCAATTGAAGCCCAAAAGACCAAAAAAGCCCACAAGCCCACATGCATAATTTATTTTAATAATTTAGAAGCTTCTATCTTATCTAACCTAATCTAAACTTGAATTTTAAATTATTAATTTAAAATCTAGGGGAGGAGGAGGAAGGATAAAGTAGGACTCCTAATTGCTATTCAAATCAAGAGGAGAAGAATGATAGAATAAGATGGATCCTTATCCTAATAAAATCAGAGGTGGACTTATATTTGAACCTGGTTGCTTGCACTACAAGATAAAGATAAAGGAGAGAAAATCTGAATTTAATTCAGATTCAGACTTGATACTCTTTAGTAGTTCAATCATAACTTTCTTTATCGAAACTCAAATTTGATGATTCAAGATTCTCCAGAAAGAAGACTTGAAGTACTATAACTCTTATGTTGGTTATACTTTCCAATTCAGCCGTCTGATAAGCCATATTCAGCGATCAACCCGATAACAAGTTGCAGGTAAGAATTGAATTTCTATAGATAAGTCAAAACAAGTTTGGAGATAAGGGGAGAATTCAAATTCAAAAATATTTTGCTCCTCCTATCTTCATACGCTTCTTATCCCTCTGGTTTTCTCCTATAAATATCCATGCAGAGCAATAGAAGAAGGGCAACTCTCAGAAGCTCAAGTTTAGGGTTTCTTTTAGATCCTCTTTCTTTTCGAATTTATTTGTATTTTTCTATTTCTTTTTACTTTGAAGAAGAGTTGAAGAAAGGAGAAGGCTTTGCACTGAGTTAGTGACAGACTTAATAAAAGGTCATTTTCTCTTTCAATCTCTTTGTTTTTTTTTTAATTTGTGTTTCTTTTATTTTAGTTTCATCTATTTTATGCAATCTTTAAATACCATACTAAATTCAACTATAATTATGTGTAACTAATTCTTTAATGGCTTGCTAATCTCTCCACTAATTAAAATCTAGATCTATGAAGATAAATTGATTGAACTGTATGCATGTTAAAAACCTTAGGGTAAGTAAATAATTCTTGAAGACTAGTCATGAATTGTGTTAAACTAGGTTTAGGGTATACTATTTAATAATTATTCTTGGTTTATACTTGGATGCTTTGATGGTTTAATGTTAAGACTGCTTTTCTTAAACTATACTTTAGGACTTTGATAAACCAATGCTTAGTTTTATCTAGTGTACTGCCAATAGGATTTAATCTCTTTCTTACTTTTCTTTCTTGGATTTGAAGCAATAATCTAGATTATCTTTATAGGTTCAACATGATATTTATTCTTGATAGACTGGTGTTTGGTTGTGATAGATGATTTGTTGGCTATACTTATTCTTTCTATTTAAATCTATTTCTTACTATCAATATCTCTTTTTTCCAAGCTAACTTTAGAGAAAATCGTTCCGAAAAACTTCCATCGCATCCTTCCCTATGGATCGACCCGTCCTTGCTACACGGTTACATTGAGACGAGGCTAAGACTTTCTAACTTTAACTATTTCTTTATTATTTTTTCGTCTCAATCAAAATTTTGGAGCAGTTGCCGTGAGGGACGGTACGATATTCTCTCAAAATTATTTATTTATTTTTGGTTTTTTTTTGTAGGATCTGCTAACAGAAAAATTTATTGCAGCATAATTGTGCTTCAAATTTCTTCAAATTTTTCAGGGCTGCTGCAAATTGCAAGTGTTATTTTCTGAAGTTGATAATTTTTCTCTATGATCACTCTGCATACTGCTAATTAATTAACAGTAACCTATTAGTTGAATAATTTAAACAAAAATTAGACTCTTGCATCATAAGCACGTGTCTATTTAAATTTCTTAATTTCTGTTGAAGAGTGCTGGCGACAAGGTACGTTCGCATTGCATATAGACTAGGAAGCACCCTTGGTTGATTTACTGCTTTTGAGTGAATACTTGTCTATTACTTTACACGTGCACTAAATCACTTTAAGGGCAAAACCCATAAACAAGATAAGATGGGGACGTCATTACCCTTCCTTGGCCCACAAATCATCTCCGTTGCACTCACAACTCTAACCCTAAATAAAAATTGACTAGACGCTGGCCTTAGGTCATCTCGGACTCATTAGGAGATTGGCTGAAGGAAGAAATTGTTCGAAATTAACTCTCGTCAAATCGGTGTCTAGGAAGGGGATTAAGGCTAAAAGCCCGAAGGTTGGTGGTTACTTAATTAAGGAACGTCTTTGACGGATAACCTCCCACCAACCTTGCTACCTACCTGGCCGATTAACTTGTGGTTAAGGTCGGCAATGTACCTCCTAAAGACAGTCTAAATTTAGGAGTCGTCTAGGTCCAGGTTTACCCTAACTTAGGTTAGATTTTTTTTATTTGTTTGCTTATTTGTTTTTTTGTGTGATATGTCTTATAACAACAATTTTTTCATTTTAATGGTAATCTATATTACACCCCGACCACTTTTTCAGATATTACCAACCGGCATATCATAACTTTAACTAACTTAGTGTGCGTGAGTGGTCTTATCCGAATCAATATAACCATGCCCCCAATCTTATGACCATAATTTTCAAAATAATTTCAACTCTTCACAGAGTCAATGAGGATTCACCCCCGAGTCCAATTTTCAACCAACTTGTCCTCTTTATCCACCTTGTCCACAATATTTCCAAGATTTATACTCAGTTCCACCAGTTCAAAATAGAAAACCATCAATCTTGAAAATGAGTATGCGTGAGTCCAATCAACAATCACAAAATATGACGAAATCACGATTTCATCACAAATTCCAAAACAAAACTTTATCTTTTCAAGTCCAATCACAACAAAACGATGAACCAATCGACTATGAAAAGCTTCTTGAAGCCATGACTTATGCTCAAATCGCTCATAATCATGACATAGATAGAATGGTTCAAACTCTCCATTCTCACCGTTTGACCACTTCTGATATCGCTAACCATTCTGTTAGAGCCGAAGAATCATCTTGTTTTGAAAAATAAGATTTCATTTCAGTACACCCATTTGAACTTACCCAAACCCCAAATTTTAAAAACGAAATTGATATTTTGGCAAGTTATCCCTTTCCTGAAATTGAACTTGAAAATAAATATAACCCTGAACCTAAACTTGGTGATTCAATTCTACTTCCTGATTCAACAATGACTCCAGTGTCTTCACCTGATTTCAATCTTTTTCCCAAGTCAACATTGGATCCTGTGTCAATTCATCATGAAATTGAATCGCCAATCTTTTATGATCATCATATTGAACTTCACCAATTTCATACTTTTGAAAGTCCCATTGATAAATTGGCAAGTTTTCATTTTTATGAAATTGAACTCAATGAGAAATGTGAATTAGATTCTCAAACTTGTGATCCAGTTCAAATTCCTGAATCAATATTGACTCCTATTTTGTTACCTAACTTGAGTAATATTTTAAAGTCAGTTTTGGTTCCCACACCTGTCATTCTTGAACTTGAATCACCAATCTTAGAAAGTCACATTCCATTGTGGGAAAATGAGTGTGGACTTGAGTTTCAACTTCTTGATTTGGACTCACTTCCTGAACCAATCTTGACTCCTGAATCTTTACTTGACCTAAGTCACTTTTCTGAGTCGGTATTAGTTTCCATACTTTCTAAGTCCAATTCAATCATTCCATCTTTTCGCACTCCGTTTTGGGACAAGGGTGTTAATAAAATTGATTCCGAAATTATTTGTGAAATTTGAAAATTAGATGGGGTAAATTTCTTAATAAAAATCATTCATACATACATCATTTTAGTGGGTTATATTAGAGAAGTTTCTGGTGGGTTCCGTCAAACTTCACATAAATTCAATTGGGTCGCATTTCGTGGACCAATCAGACCACCACCGGAACCACCACCTTGAGGTAATATTTTCCTTCCCTTTCTTCTTTTTCATGCATCTATGCATTAATTCATACATTGAGGACAATGCATGAGATAGGTGTGGGGGAGGGTTCTAACATAACTTAGGTTTTTTTTTATATAAAAATAAAAATAATTATTAACATTTTCTTTACTTTAAGAAAATAAAAAATAAAAAATTTTTCGAAAAAGGAAACAATATTTTGACTTATCTTTTGAAAGAAATTCAAGTTAATCTTAAAAATTAGGAAAATCATGATTAGGATTTCTAAAAACTTGGTCAAAATAAAATAAATTGTTGGATTTTTAGGTATAGGAGGAAAAATTGAATAAGTAATTAGTCTTGATTTTTACCTTAATGAAATGTGCATACCTAATACACTTACATTCTAAGACAAAGACTCTTGTGCCTTATAAAAAATATATATAATAATAAATAAAAAATTACTAATTAAACTGGATACATATGCCTCAAGAAGCATAAGTATATGCCTAAAGGTGATTTTATAAATAAAGTCCTTAGTTTTGTGGCCAAGTTCACTCGAGTCCTTAAGTCTGTGGGGTGTTTTCTCACCCGGTGCCCTAAAATCGACCGGTTTGGGAGCCACCGACCTTAGGCTCGCTACATGGGTGGATTAGAAAGGCTAAGAAAGCTAAAAAAATATTATCTATATATGTATTAACACATCTAATAGTCAATTAGTTAGGTATGAGGGCCTCAAGAAGCCTTGATACTTATACAAAAGAAAATTAGATGAGTTATACATATTAAAAAAATAGATATATATATATATATATAAATATAATAAAGAGGCATGGGAGTCCAAGTTAAAAATTTCTAGTAAAGATTTACGTTCAAAAGGATGCATATGACTTAGGGTAACAAAGAGACTATATATAAAAATTTAATTTTAATCCTTATCTGAAATTGATAACAAATTATTGTATAGAGACTAAGTTCAAGAATGAATAAAAATGATAATCTTAAAACTTATAGATTGCTTAGTTTCTTCAAACATACTTCAAATATTTCTCTCATTTTTCAAAATATTTTTTTTAATCACTAAACATTTTCTTCTTTTATGGATTTTGTGGGTGTAATCCACTGAAAACCCTCACGAGACAACACTCGTCCTCTAGGGATAACCTAGAGGTTTAACGGCTTATTGCACATGCTAAGTGTAATCGTGATTCCTACGAAAGTGAATTAGGATAGGTTAGTTTTTCTTTTCTTTTCCTTTTTTTTTACTCGAGGACGAGCAAAAAGATAAGTGTGGGAGTGTGATAGTAGTCAAAATTGCATATTTATCATCATATTTATCATCATCTTTCCCTACTTATTCTTTTATAAAGGACTGCTATGTAGCGTTTTATTGTTTAGTGCTGTGCAGGCGTTGAGTAATTAAAGAATAAACAAATGAAGCCTAAACGCCCAAAAAAGCCCACAAGCCCACATGCATGATTTATTTTAGTAATTTAGAAGCTTCTATCTTATCTAACCTAATCTAAACTTAGATTTTAAATTATTAATTTAAAATCTAGGAGAGGAGGAGGAAGGATAAAGTAGGACTCCTAATTGCTATTCAAATCAAGAGGAGAAAAAGGATAGAATAAGATGGATCCTTATCCTAATAAAAATTAGAGGTGAGCTTCTATTTGAACCTGATTGCTTGCACTACAAGATAAAGATAAAGGAGAGAAAATCTAAATTTAATTCGAATTCAGACTGGACACTCTTTAGTATTGCAATCATAACGTTCTCTATAAAAACACAAATTTGATGATTCAAGCTGCTCCAGAAAGAAGACTTGAAGGACTATAACACTTATGTTGATCACACTTTCCAATTCAGCCGTCTGATAAGTCATATTCAGCAATCAACCCGATAATAAGTTGCAGGTCAGAATTGAATTTTTACGGATAAGTCAAAATAAGTTTGGAGATAAGAGGAGAATTCAAATTCAAAAATATTTTGCTCCTCCTATCTTCATACGCTTCTTATCCTTTTGATTTTCTCCTATAAATACCCCTGCAGAGCAACAGAAAAAGGGCAGCTCTCAGAAGCTCTAGTCTAGGGTTTCTTTTAGATCCTCTTTCTTTCCGAATTTATTTGTATTTTTCTAGTACTTTTTACTTTGAAGAAGAGTTGAAGAAAGGAGAAGGCTTTGTACTGAGTTGGTGACAGACTTAATAAAACGTCATTTTTTCTTTCAATCTCTTTACTTTTTTTTAATTTGTGTTTCTTTTATTTTAGTTTCATCTATTTTATGCAATCTTTAAATACCATGCTAAATTCAACTATAATTATGTATAACTAATTCCTTAGTAGCTTGCTAATCTCTCCACTAATTAAAACCTAGATCTATGAAGATAAGTTGATTGAACTCTATGTATGTTAAAAATCCTAGGGTAAGTAAATAATTCTTGAAGACTAGTCATGAATTGAGTTAAACTAGGTTTAGGGTATACTATTTAATAATTAGTCTTTGTTTATACTTGGATGCTTTGATGGTTTAATGTTAAGACTAATTTTCTTTAACTATACTTTGGGACTTTGATAAACCAATGCTTAGTTTTATCTATTGTACTGCCAAAAGGGTTTAATCTCTTTCTTACTTTTCTTTCTTAGATTTGAAGCAATAATCTAGGGTTAATCTTTATAGGTTCAACACGATATTTATTCTTGATAGACTAGTGTTTGATTGTGGTAGATAATTAGTTGGCTATACTTATTCTTTCTATTTAAATCTATTTCTTCCAATCAATATCTGTTTTTTCCAAGCTAACTTTAGAGAAAATCGTTCCGAAAAGCTTCCATCGCATCCTTCCCTGTGGATCAACCCGTCTAACCCTTGCTATACGGTTACATTGAGACGAGGCTAAGACTTTCTATCTTTAACTATTTCTTTATTATTTTTCCATCTCAATCACCTAGTATAAAATCTAAGCTCACGTCCTGCCAGGGGCAATTGGACACAGGGAGAGGAGTGTAGGGTCCAGTAATCTGTTTTTGTTGTTTGGCCATTTGAGATGTGCGACACTGGCCAACGACCTTAGCAACATCCTTCTTCAAGCTCGACCAGTAAAATCTATGCTCAACAGTTTAAGTCATCTTGTTCTGACCGAAGTATCCAGATAGACCTCCTGCATGTACTTCTTAAGAGGGAAAGTCCCTGATGGATGTATGGGGAAATCATAGCTTATGAAACCTGAATAAATATCCGTCTTGTAACAGGAATTCGTCCATCTCTTGAATAGAACCGTCTCGTAACGTGACGTAAATTTTCCTAAAGTCAGGACATGATTCATTCTCCTTCCTCAATCTCTCGAACCCAGTCACTTCGGCGCTCATAACTACCAAAATCATAACACGCCGGTTGAGCACATCAGCAACCTTATTTTCAACTACTGCCTTGTGCTTAATGACAAACGTGTAGTCTTGGAGGAACTCCACCCACTTACTGTGTTGCACATTTAATTTCTTTTGGGATTTGAGATCTTTCTATACCTCATGATCTAAATACAGCACAAACTCTCATGGTAGCAGGTAATGTCTCCAATAGCACAACGCCTGCACGACCGCTTTGATTTTCTTGTCATACGTGAAGTACTGTTGTCAGGCATCATTTAACTTCTCACTAAAGTAGGCTACAGGATGGTTCTCTTAACTCAATATACCACTTATCGAGAGCCCTGATGCGTCACATGTAACTTCAAACACTTTCGAAAAATCTGAGAGATGCAAAACGAGGGTTTCGATCATCATTCTCTTAGTCTCGGTAAGAGCCCTGGTGGTGGCAAGAGTCCACTGAAATTATTCATTTTTAAACAATCAGTTATTTGTACCATAATAGCACTAAACTTTTTTTATAAACCAATGGTAAAATGTGAATATAACCCGTGAAAACTCCTGACTTCCCTAATAGAGCGGGGTTGCGGCAACTTGGTGATAGCTTTCACCTTCTCGCAGAAACTCCCTTAGAAGAAACAACGAATCCTAGGAAGACAATCTTGTCTGCTCAGAAAGCACACTTCTTTGAGTTTGTGTAAAACTTCTCAGCTTGGAGTGAGTGAAGACTTGCCTCAGATGATCCACGTGTTGCTCCTAACTTCGGCCGTAAATCAGTATATCGTCAAAGTATTCCACAACAAATTTAGCGATAAATGGCCGAAACAATTGAGTCATCACTCTCGTGAAAGTGCTAGGAGATATTGGACAGTCCAAAGGGCATGACCAACCATTCATACAACCCGTCCTTAGTTTTAAACGCAGTCTTCCATTCGTCCCCTGGCCGGATTCTAATTTGGTGGTACCCACTCTTAAGATCATTCTTGGAGAAGATTGTGGCACCTGTCATCAGGTCCAACATATCAGTAAGACGGGGGATGGGAAAATGATACTTTATGGTGATTTTGTCGATTGCGTGGCTATCCACACACATACGCCATATGCCATCCTTTTTTGACGCCAAGTGTGGGTATTGCACACATGCTCAAACTTTTTTGGATGAACCCTATATCAAGTAATTAATTTTACCTGTTGTTGTAACTTGCATACTCGGCAGGGTTCATTCTGTAATGGGCTAGATTTGACAAAGTTGCTTCTGGGACTAAGTTAATGGCATGTTGAATGTCTTTTATGGGAGGCAACTCACTTGGCAGATCTTTTGAGAGAATTTCAGAGAACCCTTTCAGGATTGGTGTAATGTGTTCGGGAATCGGCACTTCGATATTTGGCTCAGTCTCTCGAGCCATGAATGCATAGCAAGTAAATCTCTCATTCAAAATCTTTTCAATTTGATCGTGGCTAATCAAACTCATACCATCTTACCTTTCCCTTTATCACTCTTCTTTTCAGGAACTAAAGCATCCACTTTTTCTTTGCCTTTGTCAACCACTTTTTCTTATTTTGGGGGTCTCGGTTGATTATGCATTAGCTTCACCTTCTTGCTGCTATGGATGAACAAGTATTGGTTAGTGCGTCCATATATGGTCACATTTAAATCGAACAACCATGGTCGTTCTAAAATAATATGACCAACATTCATAGGAAGTATGTCACACCATACATTATTTGTGTATGTGACAAATTAGACGGGATTTGACATCTCTCTTGAACATTTATGGATGTATAGCAATCCATGTAACCTTGTAGGGGTTTGAATGCTTTATCGGTTTCATTCCCAAGGTGGTAATTAACTTCGACGCAATGGCGTTGATACAACTGCCACTATCCAATATCACCTTGCAGCTCTTGTTCTCAATTTTCGTGTAAGTCTCAAAGATCACAGTTCTTCTCCAGTCGTTGGGTTGCTCAGGCTAGGATAAGGTGCACCTAACTACACCTATCTGGGCTTGGTCTAAACTGGGAGTTAGGTTCGTCTCTCCTACAGTTCTAATGCAGCCATTGAATTTATATTGTTTGACAGAGGCATCCGAGTCATTGTCTTGTTGATGCACGACCACTTCAACATCACCCTCTTCTTCTATATCTTCAATGGGAACTTCCACTAAGATGGTCTTGGTTTGACTCGGGCACTGGCTGGTAAGGTGTCCATACCCTTGACACCTATGACATTGAGTTCGCGGGTTGACCTTTGATGGTTCACTAGTTGTCGTCCTCTTGGAGGCGACTGATTTTGCACTAGAAGAATCCGCTAGTTTGATGATTAAAGAGTTCAAGGCAGGTTTGCTCAGAGAAGGGAAGGACTGGCTAAAGCATGGCTCGCTAGTGTTAGCAGTTTTAGAGTTGTCCTTAAACTCGGTCCGATGAAAGTAGGAACCTTTAGACTCATTTAAATAGGTATCTAGTTGATAAGCCTACTTTAGAGTCATGATGTCTCGAGCGAGCTCTCGGTGGTAATCATCCCTAAGTCCTGATTTAAACCTGGATAGGGTCTGTTTTGGGACTCTAACTTAAGTGCTCTACACCGATTCAAATATTCATCAAATTTAGCAATGTAATCTGTGAATGAATTATTTCCCTGAGTCAATCTATTCCACTTGTCCAGTAATTGCTGACCGAGAATAATGGTGGAATGTATTTCAACATAAGCTTCTCTTTCATACTTTCCCAAGTCTCCACGTGGTCTTCTTTTCTATACCTCATCATTCTTTTTAGGTTTTCTCAATATTATCTAGCTTGTTCCGTTAGTTTCATCACGACAAATCAAAATTTCCTAAACTCAGACATTTCATACCAATGAAAGGAGCGGTCCATAGCTAATTGCCAGTCTATATAAGCCTGAGAGTCTTAGCGCTCATCGAAGGAAGGGGCATCGACTTTAACGCTTTTGATGTATTGAACATCAGTGTCGGCTATATTGTAGGGCCAAGCACACTCTCAATTGGGTGACCTACTACCGTTTTAAGAATTGTCCTCCTCCGTGGCTCCCCTACTATTGGTTTCTAGCCATCAAATCGGGTTGCTAGATTCTTATAATTGACATTAACCTAGTCTCTAACTTCTTATAGTTGCTGGTCTATCTTTTTTATCTTATCAATGATTATGTTAAGTGTATACGGAATGCTTGGATCCATTGGTGCAGAAGTTTCTCTTATGGAAAAAGTCCTACCACTTCTAGTAGGTATGCAAATTCCTAGTTGATCCTATATGCAAACTATTCTAAAATGAGATGTATGGTATGCAAGAGGAATCAGAGATTAGATCAAAAATAAACAACACCAACTCTAATCTATATAGATTAACACGTGATTAAAAAAATATAATGTAGAGACAGTGACAAAATACACGTGCTAACACAATTAGTTCCAAATTAAGTCAAGTGATCATAAATTTAGTCTACTTTAGTTGCAAAGTTAATATTAAATCAGGTTAGTACTCAAGTTCAGAATCACACCACTCACTATTTAGTAGGCAACAGTCAATAAATTCTACCTTACGACAGATTAGAATAGCTAACTATCTAAATTAAGTAGCAGGAATAACTAAATAGAATTTTTAAAATTATCTAAGAGGTGATTGAAGCTCAAACCTGAATTTGACTGTTGTAGGCGTGTAGTACTGGTCGTCACAAATTCCCTGCCTCAAAAATGACTCGATTTGGACTTGAAACGAGCTCAGTGCGGCCTTCAGAATTGTTGAACTGTGTTGACTGAACTTTTAATTGAACTGAGTCAACTCAGCCAGTCAACCCGGTCTGAGTTGACTCCAGTTCACTGTAGACTAACACAGACTGGTCCAGCCTAATTTGGGCTCAAGTAGGGTAGATCGGGTTGGGCTAACCTGGCGGATCTGACCCGGTACAAACCCGCTTACTTAATTAGTAAGCGGGTCGGGTTTTAAACCAGAGACTTAGTTCTCTTTACCCTTGGCTCCCCATTTCTTCGCTCATGCTCGGGCTGCCCACCTCTCATGCTGATGATGATGGTGGATGCGGGGGATCCCGGTGCCGGCAGAGATTGATTTGGTCAGAGGGCTCTAACAGACGCGGCTGATGACTGTGACGGTGGTCAACGACGGTGAGGGCAAGGACCAGAGCGATAGCGACGTGACAATGTGGACCTAGATCTCAGCGCAATCGCGGCGATTGCTACCGATGGCAGAGCTTCGATCTGAAGTCAGCCGACTTACTCGAGGTCGACGGAGCTCAGATCGGGCGACGGAGCTCCGATCTGGTATTGTCGAGGCCTAGCGATATCTGGCAAGAAGG
The DNA here is from genome assembly GCA_038442645.1 of Agave tequilana. Taxonomy (NCBI): domain Eukaryota; kingdom Viridiplantae; phylum Streptophyta; class Magnoliopsida; order Asparagales; family Asparagaceae; genus Agave; species Agave tequilana. The sequence goes on from JAVJIF010030096.1 coordinate 207,028, forward strand.
CTGGAGGTCGGTAGAGCTCTGATCAAACAATGAGTATGACAGAAGAGCCCTGCCAAGGGCTTGGTGGGCTTGGTGGGAGGTGATGACGATGTTGGTGGTGAAGACAATGGTGTTGATGATGGAGGTCGCCGACAGAGATGGCTACAAGGGGAGATCTGATCCTTGTGAACTGTGTTTTTGTCGACGAGGTCGAAGAGTAGTGGAATTGATGGTAAGTTCTTGAGGCGGCAACAAACTCTCTGGATTGACTCTACCGGATTAGGAGGGATCTTTGACTCTGGGAGGAGAAATCGACAGAAGAGGTGGCAGATCTGTGGGTCGGCGGAGATGTAGAGATCAACGAAGGGGTTCGTCGACGGTGAGAGGCCATGGTTGGGTAGTCGGGTGGGTTTGTTACAGATGAGGAGATGAACAGTGTTGATTTGAATTTGGGGGGATTTTTGATGGAATTTTCAGTGTAATTTTTCACCAATAATTATTTTTTTATTTTTTTGAATGGATCTAGGATCTAGATCTAGGGTTTGGAAGGGAAGAAAATTTTGAAAAGGGAAAACTTTGAAGGGGATTGAAACCTGGCTCTGATACCAAATTGATGTAATACAACCTGGATCGCAATCACCTTCAAATCCAAACTAGCTTTTTATAATTTAAAATTAAGACCAAGATAGAATTTTGAGTTTCCACCCCTTGCACGGGCTTCACACCCAAAACTCGAGAGCAAATAAACTAAAGAATTTAAATGAATATTTGAGGAAAGTTTTAATCATTCAACTGCTCCAATAAGATAGTCTAGGTCACTTTTTATAGGCTTTATAAGAAAGAAATTTTAAGAATTAACCGATGTGGTACTAAATGTCCACAAAAAGAAACACCTACTACATCAGCTAAATAATAACATAAAACAAGTCTAAACTAAAAGAATTGCATTACGCCGCTTTTTGAAATAGAGTCGATCGAATCATCTCTTAAGCGGCGTGATGTCCTCATCATTCTTCTTCTTGGACCTTATCATGCAAAGTCATCACCCCTTTAGTTGAATCTTTTTTTCCTCTCAAAATATACTTGTGAGTTTTAGTATTTTGCTAGGCAAAGAAGGTCAATTTTGTTGGAATTGAAGAATATAAGTATGAATCTTCGAGTTGAATTATGGCGAGATCCGTTGATCGAATCAATTGGATGATAGTTGGAGTGTGTTCTCCTTCCATTGGGGATGAACGTGGTATATTCACATGTTCAATTCCGACTTCGAATGAATGAGATATTCAAGTCTAAAGATTGCCTAATTCAAAGCCAAAACGGGACTAAAGGTAGCTAAAAGCATTTAGTCCCACATTGGCCATGGGATGGAAATTTGTGGTGTATAAATAGAGAAAATTAAGAACAAAGGGCGTGCCCTTTGGGTACTTGGAGTTTTCGCGCGCGATTGGGAGGGATCTATGCCCGCCCGCACATGCGCGCGCCGCCGCTGGCGGCGGCGGCAGGCGCCGGTGCCGGTGCCGGGCCGGGCTCGGGCTCGGGTCCGGGTTCTGGTTCTGGTTCGGGTTCGGGTTCGGGTTTGGGTTCCCTACCTGGCCTGGTTCTTTTTGAATTGGGTCTCAAGGGTATGGGCCGCTCCGCTACCCGAACCAGACCCGCTATCCGGATCCAAAGCTCCAGTTGGACAGCTAACAGGTGCGACTGTTGGGTCGAACCGTTGCAACGGTTCAGACCGAACCGTTGCAACCTTTCGTTGGGTTCGAACCCCTGTTGGCCCCTCCTGGAGCGCTATATAAAGCGCTCCCATCTCTCAATTAAAAGACACACCAACTACAACACCAAAATTCAGAATAAACTCTCTCTCTCTGAGTTCTGAACACTTCAAGTTTCTGCGTTCTGAACTGGGAAGTGGAGTTCTGAAGTGACTTCCAAAAGGGAAGTGGGAAATCCGTAACTCGGTTTTCGAAGCGACTTCCAAAGGAGATTCTGCAAAATTCGTTCTGAAAGAAGGCTCAGAAAATTCAACAGATTCTTTTATAGAATTGTTGTTTGAATCTGGGACTTCTGAAGAAGAATATTCTTCAATCTTCCTTCGTCCTCAACAGTGGGTGCTACTCCAAAGTAAAGGCAAATATTCATCCGAAATTTGTCCTTGTACCGCTGCTTCAACGATCCTGTGAAGGTACTGGTTGACTACGGTTCGACTGTACGGTGATTTGGTAGTGCTATCCAATACCGTGAAGGAGTGTTGTATCTTGGGAGACCAGCGTCCATTATCCCGTTAGCACCGATGCGGGGGACGTAATTGTCTTAAGGAGATTCGCTCTAAACGTACCTCACTCCAAAAACTGTATAAGTGGATTAAGTCCTTTATACAGGGGATATACTTTACAGTATATCGAGACTGATTTAGATTCAGTCTAATTGGTGTTTAACCAAGGAAGGAAATTGAAAGGTGGTTCTTAAATTAAGGAACGTTCTATTGAACGGAAAATCTCCCACCTGATATTTGCCGACCTGGCCAATTAGATTGTTGATATCTCAGTGATCTTGATTAGTTGTCAGATTGATTTCTGTTAAGCAGATAACCAACAATCTTAAGACAATTATCGTTTCTTACTTCTGTTCTGCTTGAACTTGCAGAAAATGTCTGAGACAAATCAAGATAGCTCAAGCAAGGCAACAAACATGCCGCTACAAGCTTTGATGCCAACTCCACTTCCTAACCCGAAGCCGGAGAAGCCAGGAAATTTGACGGCACAGAATTCAAGAGGTGGCAACAGAAGATGCTCTTCTACTTGACCACTCTTCATCTGGCCAGATTCCTGCAAGAAGATCCACCAGAGCCTGCAACTGATGCATGGACTCAATGTGACTTCTTTTGCCGAAATTATATTTTAAATGGACTAGATGACTCTCTTTACAATGTCTACAGTCCTATCACAACGGCAAAGAAGTTATGGGCCAGTCTTGACAAGAAGTACAAGACTGAAGATGCTGGTACCAAGAAGTTCGTCGTAGGACAATTTCTGGAGTACAAAATGGTGGACAGCAAGACTGTAATCAGTCAGGTGCAAGAGTTCCAACTTATCTTGCACAAGATAGAAGCCGAAGGTATGATTCTTCCTGAAACTTTTCAGGTGGCTACTATCGTGGAGAAACTCCCACCTGCGTGGAGAGATTTCAAGAACTACCTGAAGCACAAGCGAAAGGAGTTGAAGTTGGAAGATCTCATTGTGAGGCTTCGAATCGAGGAGGACAACAGAAAGTCCGAGAAAAGGAGCAGTAAGAACTCCTACGAAGCAAAAGCCAATGTGATCGAAGACTCAAAGGGGAAAGTGTCTACTTCCAAAGGCTTAAAGCGGAAGAAGACTTCCCAGGGGTACAAAGGCAAGGTCCAAGAAGGCAAGAACATGCGCTTCAAGGGAACCTGCTATATCTGCAACAAAGAGGGGCATAAGGCGAATGAATGTCGCAGCCGTCTCAAAAAGAACAAGAAAAGCCACACACAGGCAAACTTGACCGACCATGAGTCTCCAAGCCTTTCAACTGTGGTGTCAGAAGTGAATCTGACAACCAACAATAAGGATTGGTGGGTAGACACTGGGGCTACTCGGCACATCTGCTCTGAGAAATTATTATTCTCTGAATATTAAATACTGGAGCAAGATGAGAAACTATTCATGAAAAATTCAGCCGTCTCAAAGGTTGAAGGAAAAGGCAAGGTTATCCTGAAGTGGACATCGGGGAAAGAGCTTACTCTTAACGATGTGCTTCATGTTCCAGACATCCGCAAGAATCTGATCTCCGGATCAATACTTAGTAAGAAAGGATTTAGAATGGTATTTGAATCAGATAAATTTGTACTTTCTAAAGGAGGGATGTATGTGGGAAAGGGTTATCTTGTTGATGGACTTTTTAAAGCCAATGTTGCAGTGGTAGATAAAAAGTCTGTGTATTTGTACCCGAAGCTTATAAATAAAGAAAAATCTTCTGTTTATTTGCTTGAGTCTCCTAATTTGTGGCATGCTAGATTAGGGCATGTAAATTACAAGTCATTAAAGAACTTGTCTAATCTGGGATATATTCCTAAACTCAACTTGGAAGAAATTCGCAAGTGTGAGATTTGTGTTGAGGCCAAGTTGGCGAAAAATTCATTTCACTCAATTAATCGAAATACATAACCTTTAGGGTTAATTCATAGCGATCTGTGTGACTTGAAATTTATGCCAACTAGATGCGGTAAAAAGTATTTCATTACTTTTATCGATGACTGTACAAGATACTGTTATGTGTATCTTTTAAACAGTAAGGATGAGGCAATAAATATGTTTATAACATATAAGGCCGAAGTTGAGTATCAACTCAACAAGAAAATCAAGATTCTAAAATCCGATAGAGGCAGAGAATATGAATCAAATGATTTTAGTGAGTTATGTGCTAGTTTTGGTATAATCCATCAAACTACAGCACCATACACTCCTCAGCAAAATGGAATTGCTGAACGGAAGAACAGAACTTTGAAGGAGATGGTCAATTCCATGCTCGTAAGTTCTGGAGCTCCGTAGAACTTATGGGGGGAAGCTCTATTAACTGCAAATTATATTCTAAATAGAGTACCCCATAAGAAACTTGGTCTTATACCATTTGAGTTATGGCATGGAAGGACACCTTCTTACCATTACCTCAAAATGTGGGGGTGCCTAGCAAAGGTGCTAGAACCATTACCTAAAAAGACTAAGTTGGGAGCAAAAACTATGGACTGCATATTCATAGGCTATGCCTTGAATAGTAGTGCCTACAGATTTCTGGTTCATAAATCAGAGATACCAGATATTCATGTAAACATGATTATCGAATCAAGAGATGATGTGTTCTTTGAAGACGTCTTTCCATACAAACGGGAAGCAGATAAGACTTCTGGGAAAAGAACACACGAGATGACGTTCAGGGACGAAAGTCCCGAGGAACCGATTGTTAATGCGGAAATTAAACCAAGAAGAAGTCAGAGATCTAGAATCTCAAAATCTTTTGGTCCAGATTTCATAGCATACGCTATTGAGAGCAGCCTCTAACATTTAAAGAGGCTATGTCAACCCCAGAAGCACAAATGTGGAAAGAAGCTATAAATAGCGAAATAGAATCCATACTAAGTAATCATACTTGGGAATTGGTAAATTTGCCTCCTGGCAGTAAACCAATTGGGTGTAAGTGGATTTTCAAACGAAAATTAAAACCCGATGGATCTATCGATAAGTACAAGGCTAGATTAGTAGCCAAGGGTTATCGACAAAAAGAAGGACTTGACTACTTCGATACTTATTCACCAGTAACAAGAATAACGTCCATACGGATGTTAATTGCAATTGCAGTATTGCACAACTTAGATATCCATCAAATGGATGTCAAGACTGCATTCTTAAATGGTGAATTAAATGAAGAGATATATATGGAGCAACCTGAAGGATTTAAAGTCAAAGGCCAAGAACACAAGGTGTGTAAATTGGTAAAATCCTTATACGGTTTAAAGCAGGCTCCAAAACAATGGCATGAGAAATTTGATAGTGTCATGATCAAAGATGGATTCACTATCAATGAATGCGATAAGTGTGTTTACACGAAAACAGTTGGAAATGCGTGTATCATTGTTTGTCTTTATGTAGACGACATGTTGATACTTGGGACTAATATTGAAATTATTAAGTCCACTGAACGAATGTTATCCAACAGTTTTGATATGAAGGATCTGGGGGTTGCTGATGTAATTTTAGGAATTAAAATCACCAGAACACCAGATGAAATCAGTCTATCTCAATCTCACTACGTGGATAAGATGATAGAAAGATTCAAGGATCATGGGATAAAGAAAAATACAAATGCTTTTCTCCCACACATCCACCTTCATAAGAATACAGGAACTGGAATACGCCAGTTGGAGTATTCTCAGATTATCGGAAGTCTAATGTATTTGATGAATTGCACTAGACCCGATATTGCTTACGCTGTAAGCAAGTTAAGTAGATACACTAGCAATCCTAGTGATCTACATTGGACCGCTCTACTACGAGTATTGGGTTACGTATCACATACCAAGGAATATGCCATGAGATATGGACAGTATCCACCTGTACTGGAAGGATACAGTGATGCTAATTGGATTGCAGATTCTGAGGAATCAAAATCAACTAGCGGATACGTATTTACTGTAGCAGGAGCAGCGGTATCATGGAAGTCTTCTAAGCAAACATGTATTGCCCGTTCCACTATGGAATCGGAATTCATAGCCTTAGATAAGGCTGGAGAAGAAGCAGAATGGTTTCAACAATTCTTAGAAGATATACCATTATGGTAAAAGCCAGTGCCCGCTATATGTATACACTGCGATAATCAAGCAGCTATATCTAGGGCACAAAATGTTATATACAACGATAAGTCTAGACATATTCGTCATAGACATAATACCGTGAAGCAATTGCTCTCAAATGGAATTATCTCTATTGACTTCGTATCGTCAAAGGATAATTTAGCGGATCCGCTTACTAAAGATTTAAGTGGAGAGCGTATAAACTGCCTAACCTTACCGAGTCAGCTTAATGGAAACCTCACTTAGCGACTGGAGATCCCACGGACTAAGTTCAAGAGGAAAAACTAGTTATGATTGACTTAGCAAGTAAGCACTTGGGAGTTTGACTCCAATCCATTCCTAAGGTGCACATAAGTGCTTTTCTACAAGTGGATTAAGGATAAGCTTAACGCTTTTAATGATGCCTATATCTTGTTACTAAACAAGTGGAGTAGAGTAGACTACTCTTAATAGGTCCATCACCTATGTGAGTATAGAGTTGGGTCGGCTCTTTGGGAATTTCTATGGACGCTGTTATTCCCTAAAGATACTCTCTGAAACCAAGAATGTCCAGGGCCAAAACAGACACAACCGAGAACCAAAGTTGATTTGGAAAGTCACTGTGTGAAGCTTGTTGACTTGGCTTACACTAACGGCTAACAGTTCAAGACCTAGTTCACTGATTAGCCAGTAAGTCCGATAAAGCTTTCGCTATGGAAGGCTCAAGACCTAGTTCACCTATCCTTATGCAGTTTCTTTTCTCAAGTACCTTTCACAATCCTTGAATCTCCATTTATTGTGGGGGATTGTTGGAATTGAAGAATATAAGTATGAATCTTCGAGTTGAATTATGGCGAGATCTGTTAATCGAATCAATTGGATGATGGTTGGAGTGTGTTCTCCTTCCATTGGGGATGAACGTGGTATATTCACATGTTCAATTCCGACTTCGAATGAATGAGATATTCAAGTCTAAAGATTGCCTAATTCAAAGCCAAAACGGGACTAAAGGTAGCTAAAAGCATTTAGTCCTACATTGGCCATGGGATGGAAGTTTGTGGTGTATAAATAGAGAAAATTGAGAACAAAGGGCGTGCCCTTTGGGTACTTGGAATTTTCGCGCGCGATTGGGAGGGATCTATGCCCGCCCGCACATGTGTGCATACGCGCGCACCGCCGCCGGCGGCGGCGCCGGCGGCCGGTGCCGGGCCGGACTCGGGCTCGGGCTCGGGTCCGGGTTCTGGTTTGGGTTTGGGATTGGGTTTGGGTTCCCTACCTGGCCTGGTTCTTTTTGAATCGGGTCTCAAGGGTATGGGCCGCTCCGCTACCTGAACCAGACCCGCTCCGAGACCCGACCCGCTATCCGGATCCAAAGCTCCAGTTGGACAGCCAACGGTCGCAACTGTTGGACAGCCAACAGGTGCGACTGTTGGGTCGAACCGTTGCAACGGTTCAGACCGAACCGTTGCAACCTTTCGTTGGGTTCGAACCTGTTGGCCCCTCCTGGAGCGCTATATAAAGCGCTCCCATCTCTCAATTGAAAGACACACCAACTACAACACCAAAATTCAGAATAAACTCTCTCTCTGAGTTCTGAACACTTCAAGTTTCTGCGTTCTGAACTGGAAAGTGGAGTTCTGAAGTGACTTCCAAAAGGGAAGTGGAAAATCCGTAACTCGGTTTCCGAAGTGACTTCCAAAGGAGATTCTGCAAAATTCGTTCTGAAAGAAGGCTCAGAAAATTCAACAGATTCTTTTATAGAATTGTTGTTTGAATCTGGGACTTCTGAAGAAGAATATTCTTCAACCTTCCTTCGTCCTCAACAGTGGGTGCTACTCCAAAGTAAAGGCAAATATTCATCTAAAATTTGTCCTTGTACCGCTGCTTCAACGATCCTGTGAAGGTACTGGTTGACTACGGTTCGACCGTACGGTGATTTGGTAGTGCTATCCAAATACCGTGAAGGAGTGTTATATCTTGGGAGACCAGCGTCCATTATCCCGTTAGCACCGATGCGGGGGACGTAATTGTCTTAAGGAGATTCGCTCTAAGCGTACCTCACTCCAAAAACTGTATAAGTGGATTAAGTCCTTTATATAGGGGATATACTTTACAGTATATCGAGACTGATTTAGATTCAGTCTAATTGGTGTTTAACCAAGGAAGGAAATTGAAAGGTGGTTCTTAAATTAAGGAACGTTCTATTGAACGGAAAACCTCCCACCTGATATTTTCCGACCTGGCCAATTAGATTGTTGATATCTCAGTGATCTTGATTAGTTGTCAGATTGATTTCTGTTAAGCAGATAACCAACAAATTTTGTGTCATTAAAGAAAGTCACTTATGTCCTCCATATAAGAAGGGCATTACTCTTAATTGGGGGTGTACCATCTATTCTCACTATAATTGAAGAATTAAAAAAATATTGGACATAAACCAAACAAGGAAAAAGGATCAAAGAATCACTCTTATTCTTTTCTTTCCTTAAAAAATGATAAAAAACAAAATAGAAAAGAATAATTCAGCTTGCCAGTTGCATGTTAAATGGATAAGATGTTTAAGCATATAATTTTTTTTTTTACTCAAAGCGAACACTTTAGCAGATTAGCAAGTGCTTTAGCGCATGCTTCAACTTCTTCCTGTTATAGTGGGCAGCTAAGGGTAATAATGTACTAGGTTAAGGCTGGAAACATTATAGTGCCATAGTGATCTCCTATTTGAAACACATAATTTTGCCAATATGTCCCCAAATTTAGTTCAACATGCAAGCATTCTGTAATGATAAAATTAAATTTCACCAAGCAAGAATTTGAGTGTGCCATGTTGAGGAACAGGTAAGTTCCTTCACGCGAAGGATCAAGAAGGTCCTTTGCGTGATGTGGGTCATCCAACACAGCTGATGGATGGCCCGATGGGGAGAGAGACATGTTTTGTGTGTGGGGCTCATAAAACACTTTTTTTTTGGGTTCACCCTCCCCTATCTGGGCCATAGATGGGCGGCTCCTTCGCGCGAAGGATCGGATGGTCCTATATATTATCTATAGGGGTGCTCTATGAAGAAGGATGTTGGATCCAAGTGCAATAAGGCGTCGTCATAGTTTGCCAAGGAGACATGATAATATTAGAGGAGAGAACTATGAAGGGTTATATAAGCTGAAGGAAAGAAACTCAAATCAAGGTAGAGTTTAGGGATAAGCTTGAAAGGGAGAGCATCGTGAGGAGGAGCTTCAAGGAAGACTGCAATGGGACGTGAACCGGGTCAAAGTGTTGCGAGAAGGCAAAAGGGTGTATTCAGGTAAGGCCCGAGATGGTCCAAGCCATAGCGTAAACCGGCCAAAGGCCCCGAGGAGAGGGGCAAGAGTTAAAGGTTTCACGACACGATTACAACCAAGGAACAAGGTAGTAATCCAAAATCTAAAGGTATTTTATTAAAGGCTTGAAAAGCAAGTTAATGTGAAGATTGTTAGAATTTTGTCTTATTTTCAAGAGGAGTTGATGGTCTAAGAAGATCCAATCGAGTTGAAAAAAATGATGGCTTGAAATAGAAGAAGAGAAGCAGATTAAGAAAAGTTAGTCAATTAGTTGACTTACAGTTGACTAATAAAGACTACTAGTCGATTAATCAGAAGTACTAGTTGATTAGGACAAATACAGAGAGAGTAGTCGACTATATAAAACTATTAGTCAACTAATGAAAGAGATTAGTCAACTAGGCCAAAGTGCTAGTCGACTATACAGGACATTTTTTAAAGCAGAATCGTTTCCTTTTCAGACACCAGTTTTCTTTTCAATGGAGAATGAATATAACTCAGTTTCTATAAAATGAAAAATTTGTTTCTAAATATTAAAGCGTCTAAAATTCTTTTAGATCAAGGAGATCAATTCTTAATAAAATTGATCAAGATTCTTCAAACATCTAAAGGTTAAGATCATCTCAAGTCCAAATAGGAGTTGGTATTATAAAATCTTATAAATAAAATTTGTAATCAACCATTGTAACACAGAAAAACTAATGTCAAGAAAAAAAATGGTGAAGAAAACTAAAGAGATCAAAGGAAGCCAAGAAAGAGAGGAGAAAGCTGAAGGTGCATAGAGATAAGGTAATACTCTTATAATCTAGGTTTAGATTAAGGAGAAAGGTGAATACTCTTGTTGTATCAAGGAAAATGTTAGATCTCTTTGTATCAAGTTATTAATAAAGCTCTCTCAAGTTCTCTTCCCATGGACGTAGGCCAAGTTTGGACCGAACCACGTTAAATCTCGTATTCTTTCTTATTGCTCTTTTATCTAGGTATTACTAGTTTGCTTTACAATAGTTTTTCTTTCACAAGTACTGATTATATTGTCAAGTTGCGCAAACGTGGATCCCGGAGTAACGATTGGTATCATAGCATATCAATTTCGCAACAGAATGTGCTATCATCAGTTAAGAATTGTTTCGAGCTTGGTTTAGTCTAGTTTTTCGATGAGATGATTCAGAAACCATTTTCATCCTTAAATTTTGCCAGGTAAAAGTGCATTATCCAACTTGTATTGGTCACCCTGCTAATGGACAAATTTACAAAAAAAAAAAAATTGTTCCATCAAGTTTACTTTTCTTGAGCTTCATTAGGGAAAGGTATCTAAATCCCTAAACTTCGCTAGTCAAGCTAGGGACATCCGAGAAAAATAGGGAGACAGGAAACGAGGTTACTGTTGCTTGAGGCTGTTTTCGGAGGTGGTCACCATATTTGGTTTGCAGCTGGCCCTATATGATAGAAAGAAGAGGAGGAAGTGAGATGAGGAGAGAAGAGGGGGTCTTGAGGGACATCCAAGAAAATAAAGAGGGAGAGGTCCAAGGGTGAGAGTGATAGGTCTGTGAGTGGGACAACTTGGTCAGTGTTTTGGATGTGGATTTTAAGTGCTGGATATTTTCCACTTATTAAAGTCCTTCCTACTATATCAAAACTTGAAAGTTTTGGTAAGAGTTGGGAGTTATATACTAATGTCCTAACATGCCCCCCCACAGGTCGAACGCTCTTTTTTATGGGCTAAAACTTGGGGTATGTGTAGCATTATTTTTTAAATCTATTTTTTAATTGTGAAATTGAACTCGAGTTACTCTAATACCATATTAAAGCCACTTCAACTACACTAAAACTCCAAAGTGTATGTGAGAGTTGTGAGAGTAGAGAGTAATATATATATATATTTAACATCCCTTTTTTCTTTCTTTAGAGAATGATACTAGGTTAGGGCTTCAATGATGTTGGAATTAAGAGCTGGAGAAGATGGAGGGGGGAGGTAGAAAAATAAAATTTGGAGTTTCTATTTTGTCGTGTGTAGTGGCGGTGTTCTTTTCTCTCTCTCTCTCTCTCTTTTTTTTTTTTTTTTTGTTTGGGGGGGGGGGGGGGGGGGGGCTGGCTGTTTTTTATGGGCTTACTGAGAGAACAACTACATATTGACATAAAAGACCCGTAAGAGCTAGTGATGCGGAACGGAAAGAGGAAGAAGAGAAAGAGGGAAAAAGAAATTAGGGTTTTAGAGGAAGAAGAGAGAGGAACATGATAAAGATGGATTTGGGCTTCAGCTCTCAGGCGATCTCTCTCTCTCACTTTGCATATCACCGTGCAAATATTCAAAATTGAGTAGCACATCGGCATGCTAAACAAAAGTTTCATTTAATCAAATCATCATAGTCTACCAAATAATTTACAAGTCTTGGCCTTAAATAGGCCTACAATACTAAGAAGTAACAAGTAATACAGTCAAATCCGATGTTGGCCGAGGTTGTCTACTAGTGAAACGGAACAATATGTTATTAGGTGTTTAAGGTTTTGTTTTATTAGTGTGATGAATTTTCTAGAGAGAGAGATCTGCAATAATAGATGTTTAGTACTTGAAATTTATCTTAAATGATTAGATTGCCGCAAATTTTCCTTTTTATTCTAGAGGGTGCATTGATTCCTTATTATATAGCGGATATGTGTTTATTTGCGCTTGTTTGAGATATTATAAAATTGAAAATGTTTAGTTTGTGTGAGTGTAGGAGTCCACATCGGCTGAAGCATCAGGTAGCCATTACGGCCTCAGGCCCAAGGGCCTTGATACCTATGAACCAAGTAACAGACTAAACACATTGACAATATGAAAATTCACCCTCTATATCTCAACATTTTATAATATTTATACGTAATTTATTCATATAGCTAATAGGTTTAAGGTAACAAGTAATACAGTCAAACATGTTTTCATGATATTTTAGGAGCTACTTGTTTGTCTCAGAGAGAACAACTTATTATAATCTCCACAGCTTTGGATCATAACAACACCTTATTCTCCAATTTCATATGCTTTCTGAGATAACCTTGGAACAGGGTGGGCCATCAAAGGGACAGCCCGTTGCAATGTCAGCCCATAGGCCTCCTCCATGTCCAACTTCTCTGCCACCTGGCCGTCGGGCAAGGCCCAGTCAAAGGCGTGAACAAGCGTCGCAGTCAGAACCTCGACCATCCTCAGGCCCCAGCTCAGCCCGACGCAGATCCTTCGCCCCGCCCCAAACGGTATGATTTCAAAATCATTCCCTTTGATGTCGAGGTTCTCGTACTCTCCGCCGGGGAGGAACCGGGCTGGGTCGAACTCTTGCGGGTTGGCCCACACATTTGGATCGCGGGCTATGGCCCAAATATTCACCAAGAGCGTCGCATTTTGGGGAATGTGGAAGCCGTCGACCTCACATGCCTCAGAGGCCATGCGTGGGAGAGACAGCGGCGTTGCGGGGTGGAGACGGAAGGTTTCTTTGACGACAGCCTGGAGGAAAGGGAGTCTGGGGAGGTCCGTCTCGGAGACGAGACGGTCCCGGCCCACGACCAAGTCGATCTCCACTTGGGCCTTCTTTAAGATCTCAGGATTACGGATCATTTCAGATAAGGCCCATTCCACAGTACTGGATGCTGTGTCTGTTCCAGCTGTGAACATATCCTGTAAAGTTAAATGTCAGGTAATTAGAATGGAGAAATAAATAAGAAATTTATTAATATAAACATATTCAAGCTTATAGAGTAGATTTAGAAATGTTTGGAAAAAGCTTAAAACTGGAATGACAAGTAAATATGAAAAAGTTAAATTAATAAATTGAATTTTTTCACGTTCTTCTTTTTTTTCTTGTAAAGAAGTATTTTTGTAACATTTCTAACAAATTTTTAATACTAATTTCTTCTTGATAAATGATTTACCTTAACTGTGACTTAGTCATAAATGTTTCTTAATTAGTAAACTTATTTATACGTAAAATAATTTGAAAAAATGTTAAATTAAATAGAAATTAATAATTATTATTTATTGTCTCTTGAAATAGTGTTTTATAATCATTTTCTAACAAAAAACAGTGGAGATTTTCAATTTTGAGACCCGTCCTTCTCTAAAATTTTAGATTTTTGAGATTTCTTATCATATTTTTTGTTTGGATATTGGCCTTGACAATATTATATTTGAGTATTAGTCCCTCATAATTTATTGTTCCCTTATTATAAGTCCTTTTCTAATAATTTTATCTCGAAATAAAAATATTCTATTACTCCCTAATTATCTGAACGTTTTTACCTTAATAATAGAAGAATATATTTGTAAATTAAGTTAAAAACTTGAGGATATATAAGTAAATATAAATAAAGCAGAAATAAATATATGATATGTTTAAAGAGGAATCTGTACCTCAGCCGCCAGTTGAGAGACTCTCTCAGCTAGCGCAACGTGGCTGAATTTTAACCACAATTTTGGGTGTTGGTACCATGGTCGCAGTTTTATATGAGGACTGTGATTAAATCGCAGTATTTTTATGAGAACTGCTGTCATGGTCGTCGTCTTTTCTAAGGACTGCAACCAATGTTGCAGTTTTTTTCTGAGGACTGCTATCATGGTTGCAGTCCTAATTACACTGAAAATAAATAATTTTTTAGGACTGCGACCATATTACAGTGAACTGCGACCATGTTGTAGTAAATTTGCGACCATATTGAAGTGACAGCTTAGAGAGTCTCTCTCAGCTGGCGGCTGAGGTACATTTTTCTCATGTTTAAAACACTAGGATATATATAAACTAAACACCCTATTAGATAATAAAAGAGGGGGAGAGAATGCAAGTAAACTCACAAACAGTAGAGCCTTGATGTTAGTGTTGGTGATCTTCCCACCATCGCCATCCACATCCTCCTTCAACCTCATGAGCACGCTCAGCAGATCACCACCTTCCTCCTCCTCCGTCCCCGCCGCCAGCCCGTGCTCCTCGATGACCTTATCGAGAAACGAATCGAACCTCCGGTGCAACTTCTTCAGCTTTCCGATCAGGCGTTGTGGGTCGAGCCACCGCAGCGCTGGCACAAAGTCACCAACATTGAATACTCCGGCCAGCTTCATTGATTCAAGCACCATCTCTTTAAACTCTACGGCTTCGTTGCTCTCCTCCTTTTCAAACACTCGTCGTCCCAGCATCGCCATTGATATCGCATTCGTGGTACATTTGTACAGAACTTGGCCCAAGTTCACTGCGGAACCGGCACGTGCACGGGCGTAGAGCGCACGTCCCAGGGCAGTGGCCTCCATGGCCCGGACGGAACAGAGATTGTCAAGGGCTTTCGGGGAGAAGAGATGGACTGCACACAGCTTTCGCATCACCCGCCACCGCGGGCCGTAGGGGGCAAAGGCAAGATCCTGCAAGAGCAATTTAGACACGTGACTTGCGTATTCCAATTAAAAAAAAAAAACACTCAAACTTGAAATCCCAACCAAATTATAATAACCATAATATCGTAACTACACCTGACGATTATAGCCAACAATCTTGGGGCCGGAGGCAAGGGGCCGGTTGCTGAAATTGATGTCGTGTACTTTAAGAAATTGGGCCGTAGCGACAGCGGAGGCAGCCACAATGACATCAACAGAGCCAAAACGGAGACGGAATAGTGGGCCGTAAACCTTGGAAAGTGCACAAAGAGTCTGGTGAGGCTTTGAGCCGAGCTGGGGAAGATTGCCCAGAATAGGCCAGCCCCTTGGGCCTGGCGGCAGGGGAGCCCGCCGGCGTTTGCTGTTCTTACTACTGAATAGGAGATAATAAAGAAGGGAGGCGAGAAGGAGAGTGGAAAGAGAGAGCAAGAGAGGAGCCATATGTTTCAGTTTTAGTGCATGCAATTGTTCATGATCAACTTACTGGTTGTTGTGACTTTATAATTGTGTGTGTGTGGGGGGGGGGGTGGGGGGGGGTGGGGGGGGGGGGGGGGGGGGGGGGGTGGTGGCGCGCGGACATGGGGATTTGTTGACTATTTTTTATTTAAAGAAAGATAAATGTTTTTCTCACAAATTTCTAAACTCAAGGCCAAGTCAAGAATACGACATGCCAGTTTCGACCCGTGAGTTACACTTGAGCCAACATGTTATGCAGCGAGAATTTTGAATCAAATTCAAACTAGAAAGATTTAGTTTCTTTCTCGAACGATTTTGTGAATTTTGCTATCCGATTTCTTATCGTATATAATAATTTTCTCTAACAATGACGGGTAGGCGAAGAAAAGGAGATAACATGGGACATTAAATGTTGGCGTGGTTCGTCAACTGTCAAAACTTCTTCCTATTGTTATTCTGTGTTATAATATTGTTGGATGATTTGGTTCATAATATTAATTAAGCACAATATTATTAAATTAACTAAGTTTCCAATGTTGCCAACTTCTGTAATATGTTCTCCCATTTGGGCGCGAGGTCACGTGACCCCGTCCCCACCCAATGTTAGTATCAGTTCTAATTTATGCAGATTTTTTCCTTAATAAATAAAGTATATTAAGAGTTATAACATAGTTGGTAGTTGTTAGTAATCTTCTCTCTAGATGTATGAGTGCTGGAGTCTCACTGTTTGAGGAGTTTTATTCTTTTTTATTGTCAAACACCACCTTTTATTAATTAAAAAAAAAATAAAGTAGAAACATTTTTATTAATTCTCAAACACAATTTTTTATTTCTTTTTTCTTACATTTTTCTCTAAAGCTTATAATAGTACAAATATAGATTGCACTCTATTTGAAAAGTATTGAAGATTAATTCCAAAGGATTAGAATGTTTTCAATAATTTAAATTTTTTTGACATATTATTAATGTAAAACTAGAATCATGAATTTTAATTTAAAATTTTTAGAGTTATAACTAAAAGTTTCTGCTAATCAGATTTTTTTAATAAATTTAATAATAACATATTTTATTAATTCAATGATGACATACATTTGAGAATCATATTTTTAAGGGTTTCAATTTAGATTTTGAACATTTAATACTTTTAGATTACATCAAATATAATAAAAGCCTAATGTTAGCAAATGTTACATTCACATTAAAAAAAAGATATTGCGTTCGGCACTATCTTCTTGTTTTCCTGAAGTGCTTGGCGGAGTATTTGGATTGGTGTATCGAATTGCTCCCCAAAGTAAAAAAAATTCGGGGTACGCGACGCTGTTAACCACAAATTGGATGGTTTGGTTCTTGAGATAATGAATTTTTGCTTTCCGTACAAATGACTTTTTCTATATTGTTCTTGAGAATAAGGGACATGCGTGCCTGCATGCAGTCTTCCATTAGCATGTAGAAAATAAAATTGAGTAGTGTAAGAGCTTGAATTTGACAAAAATGGTTTAGTTTGAAAACAAGAAACATGTGAAAGTTACAATTAAACCAATAATCGTGTCCCAATTTCTTCTGTGACTGAATAGCTCGTAGTTTGGAGAAAAAAGAGGTACAGTTATTAAGGCAGAGAGAGAATGACTCGTCTCTTTCTCAAAAGTCTTTCCTCTTCTTTTTCTCAAGCTCCCCTCACTCTATCAGTTATGGATGTAGATGGATATAAATAGACTAGGATTGAATTATAATATTGACTAAGATTCAAGTATGGAGACAGTGTATTTTGACAAATGTTTATATTTTGACTAAGATTCAAGTACGGAGACAGATACGAATATCAATGATATCCTATTTTAAACATCAAAATAGATTATCTTAATGTACAAGAGCTTTCATGAGAAGTACTAGTATACAATGCAAAAACAAGGCCATAGGCACATATTTTATAAGGTCGGGTGGGATGATTAGCGTCCATGCTAAAAGGAATGTTTTTCTAACTCTCAAGTTCTGAACTCAAATCTAACTCAAGAGTATGACATGTACGGACTATGCCGCGAATTATATATGGAGCCGTAGATTATACAGCTGTTTAGGGCTGTTATAAATCCCCGAACCTGAAGCGGACTCGTATCTTACTCGACTTACATGCATGTAACAACTTGGTATAAAAGTTAGAAAATCTTTTTTGCAAAGACTTGGGATCTAATGTCAGCATCAATACAAGAGAAGGAGTCGGATGCTTGAATTTCGTAAAGGTCTGGAAAAGTCCTTGGTCACTCCTAGCGTGCCCATTTTCTCCAATGAAAGATAATTGAATGCATATTTTCATATTGACAATTCAACAAGTAGCTTTTTTTCAAATGGTGTGTGTTTATTTGAAGATTGATAATGTCTTAGTAAATTAAATTAAGACGAGGACTGAAAAAGACATTTAAGATAATTAATTATGAATTTTCTCTAACAGTAACAAGAAAGTGGGAATTTTCTCTAACAGTGATGAGAAGTCGAAGAAAAAGTGATAACATGTGGCATTAAATATCAAAATTTCTTTCTTATTACTATTATGTGTGATAATATTGTTGGATGATTTGGTTCATAATATTGTTCCGTAATATGTTAATCTATTAGAAAAGTAATGGAGATTAATTCTAAAGAATATTATAATGTATTCAATAATTTAAAGTTTTAACATATTATTAATTTAAGATTAGAATCATGAATTTTAATTTAAAACTTTAGAGTTATTACTAATTTTTTCTTCTAATCAGATTTTAATAATTTAATAATAACATATTGTATTAATTCAATACCCACGTATGCATGAGAATTATATTTTTAGGATTTTAATTTATATTTTAAATATTTTACTGTTTTTAGATTACATCAAATATGATAAAAGTCTAAAATTAATATGTTACGCTCTTATTAAAAAAAGATCTCAAGTTCATCATTATATATTTGTTTTCCTGGAGTGCTTGACGGAGCATCTGAATTTGTGCTTGAAAGTGCGCCCAAAGTAGAAAAATCCTGGCTACACGTTTGTGTTAACCACAACGCTACTCCACTGTTCCTACAATTTTTGAGCAAATCATCTTCTCGCCCATAAATTGGCCAACCAACGCACACTTCCATTGCTCTCGAGACTCCTTAATCTTTCACAACCTTCTCTTAAGCACAGCCTGGAGCCTTGCCACCTCCTCCTCAGTGACTCTCCCATCATTCTCGCCTTTTCTTCTTCTTCCCAACTCTTTTGATGGATCTTTCTCTCTATAGAGGCAGGGAATCATTTTGAACCCCGGCTTGTTAGGGTTTGCGTGGCTGCTGGCCATACTCTGATCGTCAGCGGTGGCTCTAGGGTTATTTGAACTAGAGTCTAAATTAATTTGGGCCTACACAAATCTTATTTAGATATTATACACCCATCTCTATAATCTTATATTGTTTGATCCAATAAAAAATTGATTAAGCCTAATGGTTTTGGTTTAAATACGTTTCAATTACGCTTAGCCATGAGTGTATTTAAGTTAAGATGTGAGACTCATCTACACGTGTGAAACTCATGTTATTAATTAAGGGCCTAGATCTATGATGTGTTGAAGTAGAATATATATCATGGTAAGATTCCCTCTTCATCATCAAGACCAATCCTCTTGGAGGCCTCTCATCTTCTCTAAGAATCAAGAAGAGAACTTACTGCTTGAAGAGAAGAATCTCCTCCATCATCCTAAAGCGTTCGATATCGTGCTACCTTCGGCGTCGCCTTCGTGATGAAATCAGATTTACCTAAAATCCTCCACCCCTTTGATCTTGATAAAGTGGCTATTGCATGCGAGCGATCTTGTTTGAATAAATAATATTTAGATTTGCAATTAGTATCAGAGCCTTCTTTGTATCAGATCATCATGATATAAAGTAAAATCTTCAGTCTCAATCTATAAAATCATGAACAATATTTCCATTGATTTGATAAGTATTTTGTGTCTCATGTATTGAATTAAAAGTTTAAAAGGGATGATTTTATATTTTTTTAATTGAATTTTGCTTGTATATATTTTTTCTGAAATTTAAATCTGTGTGTTATTGTTACTATTTTAATTAAACAAAAAAAATTTGGGCACTGCAAAGGCTGCACACGCACGGCCCTTGCGTGTGCCTCTGGCCCAGCCACCTGCACACAAGTACGTGCAGGGGCTGCTTGCACAGAGGCGGCGCCTTTGTGCCTGCGCTGCCCCAGCGTGAGCCCCCCTCTGCCTGCTGGCGATACGCTGGAGCTGCCAGTCACCATGGGCGGGCGATGACAGTTTAGACGACAAAACACAAAAAAAGATATTTTGTTAAGGTTTGTGTTTCTTGATTTGGGATTGTGAGATTGATTAGGATTATTTTTTTTATATAAATACAAAATTTAGATCTAATAAAGAAACTCAAATTAATATATATTGGCTCAAAGGCTCATCACTCTGGTTTTGATGATGGCTAACTCATGTTGTTATAGTACTAATAATTTTATGACGTTTTAGTTTCAAGTTTAATTATAGATCATGATATTAGTGTTTAGCTTCACAATAGACTTAAAGTCAGGTTTTGAAGTTAACTCGGCTTAATTCAAGAGCTCAAACACAATAATCACATCAAAGAGTTAAGCTCAACGAGAATCAAGTTTGGATCAAATAAAGATGTTTGTAAGTTTAGATTCTTATAAAGTTTAGATTAAACTTGATTACTCAAGCTTACACACATGGGCGCACACACATGATCGTGCGCGTATTTTGCATTATTTTTATTACATTCCTATATTTATCCTGTAATAAATCCTTCTAATTTCTTGTCTTATATCTTATTTTGCAGGTTTGTCTTAATGAAGGGAGAGAAGATAAGACCAAATAAAAACCAGTTAAATTCTGACTTAATTGAATCTATTTAGTTAACTAAAGATAAAACCAAATAAATACAGTGAAAAATCAGATTTAGAAGAATCAATTTGGTTAGCTTGAAAAATCAAAGGGATATTGTTAAAATCTAGAGATTCAAAATAGATATTATCAGAAGATCTTTTCTATTGGACAAGCAATTTTGTCTATATCTCTAACTTTATCAGAAAATCTTTTCTGTTGGGCTCATCGTCAAGCATGCTCTCCCTAATCCATTTCAACTTATGAATATCACCACTTCAGAAGGCAAAGGGGCAGCATCACTAAGCAGAGGTTAGTTTTTATTTCTAGTTTTTAAATTTGTTTATTTTCTTTTTCTTAACTCTGTATTTTTTTTGTACAAGTTCAAACTCAATCAAATTTTAATGTTGTTACCGGAGAGGGACGGTAAGTAATTTTTTTAATTTACTAATTGATTAACTTTTTTCCTCTTTGTTTTTATGTGCAGGCTTGAATTTCAGAAAAATAGCAGTTACAAAATGACCATTGTTAGCCTGTGCCTCTGCTCTAGAAAACATAGCACAGGAAAATACAGAACTACCGCAAAAATGCGGCAAAAGTCGTGTTTGCGCGGCTATTTTATATGACTACTAATTGATATTTTTTGCAGGAAATATTCACTGCAAAATACATGTTCTGAAACTATTATTCTTCTCCGTTATTTAATTTTTCACACTATTTTTAAATTCAATAGTAATTCGTGTTTGTAAATGCTAAAAAATAATTAGACATTGTATTTTAGGCACTTGTTTAATCGTTATATTTCTTTTTACCGTTGAAGAGTGCTCACATATCTCATGAATCATGTTTTTAGATGACTATAAAGAAAAAAAAAAATGATGGTAACATATATTTGTTTTATTAATTTTTGGGTAATTATTTGATTATCAGTTACTAAAATTTATTATATTTTTTTTTATAAATGCATGGAGTTCATTTATGTGGTACATTGCTGGAAGTTTGAATTATTTATGTGGTTCAGACTTTTGGACATAATTAATGATTACTTAATTTGCTGACTTGTATACTATATATGTACACAATTGCTAGATAGATATTACAATTTTTCTTTTCTTTTTTTCCTCTACGAATATTTCCAATGTGCTGCAGAGTGATTTAATTATTATTGCTCAACAACTACTTAATAAAAATACTTATATCAATCACCGACAATTTTATTATCCAAAAATTAATATATGAATATTTATTGTTTCGGAATCAATGTATTAGAATATTCTAATTCCTTTGGAAGTGTGAATGAATTTTTTTCAAAAGTTTTTTGTCGCCTTCCGACCAAGAGACAGCCATGACCATAATTATGAATTAGGATTTAGAGCAAGCAAACTTTTGTGGTAATAAAATAAAATGAAGCCCAAGAAATAAAGTTTTTTAAAAGGAAAAAAAAACTAAGAATCTGATCAGCTTCCAAACCCTTCTGGATATTTTCATCTCACGATCATAATCATTCTGTAGAAGATACAAAAGGTGCTCACTTAGCATTTCAGAGTAACGCTTCTAATAAGAAAAAGAAGGTAAAAGTAATTAAAGGGGAAATGCAAACATCACTACAGATGCTGATCCAACAGTGGCAAAATGCAGGAGAAAAAAACATATGGTAATTGCATGTTTCTTCTGCAAGAAAATAGGCCACCTCATGCAGGATAACAAAAGTATCAAAATGGCTAATTAAGAAGAATATATTTCATATTTATATTTATTTTGAAATTAATTTAGTTTTTGTGCCATCACATATATGTTGGATAGATAATTCACATAAGTAATTCAACACGGAACTTTCAAATCCAAAAGAGGCACAGCCAAGCTGAGCGATACGTTTACATGAACGATGAAAATAAAGTTACAGTTGAAGATATTGAAGTTTGTAGGCTTAGATTAGATTCTAATATTGTTTCATATTTGGATGAGGTTTTATAAGCATTATCTTTTAGGCGGAATCTTATTTCTATCTCAATATTAGACAGATCAGGTTTTACTGTCACTTTTAATAATGAAATAGTTAGTCAATTTTTTAAATCTAAAGTTGTTGGTACTATAATCTCAATTAATGACTTACATAAATTGAATCTTCATGCTTCATATTCTGAATCTTTATATGTGAATCATCTAGGTACCAAACGAACATTAATTAAAGAAAACTCCTACAGTCTATGCATAGGCGTTTAGAATACATCTCGAAAGAGAGAATCCAAAGGTTTATGCTTAATAAGTTGTAAGTCTTTTAGATTACTCTAACCTTGGAGTATGTACAATTTGTATAAAAGGCAAACAAGCAAACATTAGAAAGTTTGGAGCTAGACGAAATTCAAGCGTCTTGAATTTGGTGTATACAGACATTTTGTGACATATTTCCTACAGCTTCTTTGTAACGGTCCCAGTTTTCATCACAACTAATCCACCACTTAACCTCCATCAATTGAATGATTAAAATACACATCGTATTATCATTCAAAATTTTGGCAGCATCTCCCCTGTATACAGTCACTTGTCCAAATACAAATACATCATATGAAGCTTACACAGCTGAAAACATCAAATGAAGCCTACACGACTAACTTCAATCTCGAATAACTTTCATAACTGAACAAATAATCTTTTTTAATAATCCATCACTCTTAATCACTTGCTTTGAGGATTATAATCTTTAATTATATGTTAATTGAGAAATAAGTAGGATTATAAAATATGAGTGTTACATTCTTGGAATGATCACTAGTTATTTGTTACTTTCAGGATGATTACTCCAGTTATGGGTACCTATACTTGATATAAGAGTAATCCCAATTACTAGACATGTTTATAATTTATAAGGCTGAAGTTGAAAATCAACTGAATAGAAAGATTAAAGTTGTTAGATCTGACCATAGTGGTGAGTACTATGACAGATACGATGGATCAGATAGATGTCGAGGATCTTTGGTCAATTTTCTGGAAGAGTGTGATATTATCCCTCAATACACTATGCCAGGGACACCTCATCAAAATGGTATTACTGAGAGACAAAATCACACGCTAAAAGAAATGGTTAGGAGCATGATAACTTACACTATCCTACCAGAGTCATTATGGAGTGAAGCATTAAAGACAACTGTTTACCTCTTTAATAGAGTACCTAGTGAAACAGTACCTAAAATTTTATGAGTTATGGACTGAAAAATCTCCCAATATTGGGCATCTCCATGTTTGGGGTTGTCCAGCTGAAGCTCGGCCTTATATGCCACATAAGTAGAAGCTAGATTTTAGGATAGTTAACTGTTTCTTCCTTAGTATTTTGAGAGGTCTAGAGGATTTAGGTTTTACTGTCCCTCCACTAAGAACATAATAGAAACGTATAATGCTAAATTCATTGAGAATATTCAGAACAGTGAGAGTCAATTACATAAAGATATTAAATTTGAAGAAAATAGATTATTATACCCATGACAACAATTTCAAATGATGAAGTATTTGTTTCACTTTAGCATGAAATATATTTGTGCTCTTACAAGGTCAGTTCATCATGAAGAAAATCCTACCGATGTGGTAGAACCTAAAAATCCTCAACCACTAGTGCCTAGGAGATTAACCAGGAAGATGAGACCAGTCAATGCAAATGACTATAAAGTTTATCTCTAAAAGCATGAATTTGATATAAGGCTAGAGGATGACCCCACATCCTTGAGGCCAAACTCAATATTCACTCCTCTAAGTGGCCAATTGCCATAAAAGACAAAGTTGTTTGGGATCTAGTAGAGTTTCCTAAAGAAAAAAATCAATTGGCTGTAAATGCATGCTCAAAACCAAGCGGGATTCAAAAGACAATATCGAAAGATATAAGACACGTCTTGTCGCGAGCATTGACTATAAAGAGACTTTTTCTCAATTTTTTGAAGGATTCTTTTAGAATTATCATGGCATTAGTGCTCACTTCGACCTGGTGTTACACCAAATGGATATTAAGATTGTCTTCCTTAATGGTGATATTGAGGAATATAAGAGATTCCTTAAAGGACTACATGCTTACCTGCATAAGATCTGATCAACTGTTACTGATTGGATACACAGATTCAGATTTTGCTGGATGTATTGACTTTTGGCCCAAAGGTTTATCACTCTAGTTTTATTGATGATTAAACTCTTGTAGTTATAATACTAATGATCTTGTTGTTTAAGTTACAGATTTAATCAAGATTTTAGTTAGTGTTTAACTTCTTCAAAAGACTCAAAGTCAAGTTTGAAGTTAACATGTTGATTTAAGAGCTCAAGTATAAAGAACACATTAAGGACTCAAGAAGGAGTCTAACTCTAAGCAATCAAGTTTTTGATCGAGTAAAGTGAAAAAGAAGATTACATCAAGAAGAAGACTCTAGTTTGTAAGAATGTTTAGATTTGTGTAAAGCATAGATTAGTTTTGATTGCTGAAACTTATACACATACACACAGACACTAAAGTTAGATTGTGGTTTAACCTGTTTCGATTTAACCGGTTTATGTTTCAAGAGTTAAGTATTGAAAAAAATAATTTTTAATATAGTTTATGTTTTCATAATTATATTTAATATCCCAAAAAGAAGTTCACATGCTTGTATTATGTGTTGATTTTTGATCACACATATTTATGCTCATGTGTATTAACAAGAACTTATTTTTGTAGATTTTATAGAAATTTATTTGGATTTAGAAAGATTTTTAAAAAGTTACAAAATATTATTTTTTGTCTCGGACTGGTCGACTGGGCGGTCGATCGGTGGTGTCACAAGCCACTAGCTTGTGCACATGGTCGACTGAATGATCAAACAGATGTGCACATAAGTAGTAACTTGTGCACGCGGTTGACTGGGCAGTCAACCACTTAGACAGAGAGCAAATCTGCTCTTCTCGCCGGTCGACTGAGCAACAGACAACAAAGTGCTCTCAGTTGGTCGACCGAGTGGTCGACAGGCTATTGTGAGAACACAATATGTATTACAACAGTCGATTGAATGGTTGACCGGCAAGTCTCAACAGCTATTTTTATAGCTTTTGGGCGGTCGACCGCTAGGCTAGTATGGGCCTGACTTGCCTTTAATGGCTATATTTTGGATTTTTCAGTTTTTATTTTATTCTAAATGAAAATATTTTACTTTATTTGGCTTTAATCATTGTTTTAATAACTGAGTTTACTTTCTAATCATTTCTACCCTCTTCCTATAAATAGGGGTCATAGTAGAGAGTTTTTAATACAAGATTTTTACAAAAGAAAATTTGTGTTTGAGTTTTGGAATTTTTTTTGAAAAATCAAGAAAATAAGTTTTTGGGAAATTCAAGTTTTGTGCTTCAAATTTCTATATCTTCAAAGAAGTTTTTTCAAGTATTTTCTTAAGAACTTCAACTCAAAAATCCTAGTTTTCTCACAAGCTTGAGCTATTATCTCTATATCTATCTGTTTTCCATTGATTTTGCAAAGGGGAAAACTTACAAAAAAGGGGTCGAGGAGCTAAATTACAAGTATTCTAAAAAGATTACAAGTAGATCTCCTCTGAGATTCTGGAGAAGTGTGCCGATAGGAGTCTGGTCAGCGCCCGACCACTTTGTCCCTTTGACGATGCAATCGATGGGATTCTCTTCTCGCCTGGTTCGGGGAATCGGAGAACAGAAGGTTGGTAGAACCCTCTTGTTACTTCTCAAACTGCCTTCACTTGGAAATTCCTTCTCGCCTGGTTCTGGAGATTCCTTGAGAGGGAGGAAGATCTTAGGGTATTAGTACCCTGATTAGAGAAGCAGTTCTCTGAATTCTTGGAAGCAAGAGAATAGGTCTCTGTTTAGCTGTCTCTCTCTGTGCGTCTCTTTGCCCGTGCGCGTGTGTTTTTGCCCTCTCGCGTGTTCTCCCTCCTGTGCCTCTGGTGGGCTATTTATAGGGAGAGCAGGGGTATAATTGTCCCTTGAAAATCTGGAAACAGATTGAATCAATTTGTTTAAATATGGAAAGTAGCCTTGCTGCGAGGCTAGAATCAGCTTCTGCGAAGTTAGGAATAGCAGGTAGCGTCGATCTCCTGATCTGTTTTGATTCTTTCCAAATAATCGAAAGATCTCCCCTGATCTTCTTACTTGTTTTAGGAGAGTCAAGAGATTATGGTAAACAACTACCAAATTTGATCTCAGATTTGATCTTGATTAGATTTGATCTTGATCTTGAATTGATTTGATATCATCTGGAGATTTAATTGGTCAAAGGTTGACCATCAAAGACCCGCAGCGGAGTTGCTACGTCGAGCTCGCAGCAGAGCTGGAAGAAGCATCTGGCGAAGTCAGAAGAAAACTCTTCAGCGAAGCTAGATAACATCTGTAGCGAAGCTACCGAACATCCTTCTGCGCGGTTGCGTGTAGCTTCGAGCGAAGCTAACTCTCTGCGGAGTTAACTGAGTACTTCAGGCGAAGCTGTAAGTTAGCTTATTGATGGAGCTTTGAATGGCTTCAAGGCGATGTTGGACAAACTTAGCCTCTCAGGCGAGGCTATCCCTTTGGGCTCATGTGATGCTAAGTGTTGAGCTAACCTAGCATCTTAGACCTGCTTAGGTCTCTTTGAAGACAATCTGGGCTTACTGTCTGCTTCACTGGATCAGTAGAGTCCCAGTTGCTGATTTGTCCCTCGGAGATGGGTACAGAACTGGTCGTCAGCTTGTCTGTCACTTGTCTTTTATAAATGTCAACAAGTTTAGACATTGTTCAGGCAAGTCAGGAATCTTGTCTTTTTTAAAGTGTCAACAAGACCCCCTTCAAAGTTTTCGAAAGTCTGCAATGGAATGGTTCAGGCTTCGAAATACTTTGAATTGCTTTGATTGATGGTATGTGAAGTACGAACGTCGCCATGGTGGTTGAGTTCAGCTTCGCTTTCAATCCTGCTTCCGGATTGGAATAAATTCGCCGAGAAATCGTGTAGATTCGCGATTCTGGGTAGCTTCGCATCTGGGTAGCTCCGCGTCCGAGCCTCCCGGAGTAGATTCGCTTCCAATTGGTCTTGGAACGTCATTCTCGAGACTAACTGCTTTCGGCTAGTTACGAGAAGGATTGTCCCTTTTTCGAGGTTAGAATAACCTCACTTGTATTAACGAGGAATATTATTGCCTCCTCGTGCATTTCTCAGGGAGACTATTCCCTTTCTCAAAGCTCAGTAAATGCCTTAAATTTGCTCGTGCTTCTAAGCTTGAAGCAGCGGCGGTGCGACCAGGCCATGAGGCCTATAAATAGGGCACTTGAAGCCCTCTACAGAGAAGCAGTTTGTTCATGACATCTCCTGGTTGTTCAGAGAAGTATATTCAGATTTCTGAAATAGTGGGGGTGCCCACTCTGGTCATTAACAGGCCAAGAACTGCTGAGTCTCGGTCATCCAGAGACTTTACCAATGGACAAATGACTTTAGAGAGTTTATCTCCCTTAATTTAGCTTTGTCAGCTACCTCAGGGATTGATTTTCCTTGTCCTTCGTTTTGTTTCTGACTGATCTGCAGAGAAGGGCTTCAGCCCTATTTCCCAGCTTCCCAGCGAAGCTATCATTTTCACTTGATCAAAGAAAGATCATTGCATGCTTGCCTGCTAAGTTCGCCACATAGGCAAGTATTGAGACTTAGTCTCTTCAAGGTTGAGCCAGTCTTGCCATACAGGTGGGGTCAAGACTGTGTCCCTCTGGATCAGTCTGGCTTAGCCATATAGGCGAGGCTAGGACTTGGCTTATGCTAAGCTAGCCCATCATCACTGTGCAAGCGAGGCTATCCTCTTCTTAATTGAAATCCATCCTTAAATTGCAACTGAATCGGATATAAAATGCTTCGCCCCAAAGAATTTGACTTAGCATTTCACTTTTGCAACTTTTCCTTTGATTTACTGCTAACTTGTTTCCAGTTTGGGTTGCAGTGAACTGTGCCCGCCAGTCTTTTGTTTTGATGAAGGAGACCAGAAAGTTGCCTCTTACTTTTCCAGTTGAAACTTTAAATCCTAAGCAGGAGGAACAAACTGGGGCAGCTGATGTGTGTTCCCAGAAGAGGTTGGCAGTCGCTTATCCGAGATGATCCACTTCAAGGCGGGGCTGGTAGTCGCTTATCCGAGATGATCCACTTCAGGAAAGCGGACGTCACCTGTAAGGTCTCGGATCCTTTGCCAATTTTCATCAAAGACGATCCAGCTTTCTGGTGGCAACCGGTCCTTTGCTAATTTTCATCAAAAAAGATCTAACTTCCTGATGGCAAAATCTGTCATTATGCGAAGGATTACGGCCTTGTGCAGGAAGAAGGCCTTTCGTGTCCAGTTAGTTTCGCTTGAAAGTAGATAGGACCACTTGTATGCCTTTGAAGCAAATGATTCTGTTGTAAGAAACACAACCTTGATATAGCAGTATCAATGTATCTTCCCTTTTGAATCAATAAAAGTTTATTTTGTGTTGTTCTGCTTTGTTTCTCTCCTTTTTGATTCAAGAACACCTGAAGTGGATTAGCTTTAGTAAGTCCTTTCCTTAGGAGGAATTAGAAGCTCTCAGCGGAGCTAAACTCCCGGCGAAGTTAAAGACAGAATCCTTATCTGAATCAGGAACGAGCTTCCAGCGAAGCTAGCATGAATTCTTTGTGAAGTTCGAGCTCTCATCGGGGTTAAGGTTTATCTTTCGGCGAAGTTACTCAAGCGTTGCATGAAGTCGACGCTGAACTCCCGGCGGAGTTAGCCCTTAGCGGGGCTGAAGCAACGCTTCTTGGGAAGGCGCTTTAGGCGCCGTTTCAAATTAATTTGAAATGACTGCCTGCACTCCTTTCGAGGAGGCGACATTTAGGCAATCATCAGCCTATAAAAGTCTGATCGGGCTGAAAGAGAAGGCACCACTTCTCTTTGAATTTTCAGAGCACTGCAAGCCCTTTCTTCTTCTTTCTTCTTCGTTTGAGAATCTAAGAACTTCTTCAGTTCTCCAATGGCTCCCAAAAGATGAGCAGAAAAAGAGGTAGCAACCTCTACGACGGAGGGTCCTTCTCCTCCTCCAGTCATCGAACGACCTATCGCGGGTAGGGATCTTTCCCTTTTGACCAGAGATTTTCATCTCCCTTTTAAAGCCAATTTCTGGATATCTTCCGATGAATCCAGAGCGATCAATCATGATCTCGTGATCTTAGGGAGTTCAATTCCCTGAATTTTCCTTGATTTCTTGATTGGGAATCTTAGAATTGAAGGGTCCCTTCTTTAAGCTTCCAGGCGAAGCTATCCCTTAGGCGGTTCACATCCTATTGAATGATAGGGTGCGAAGCTAACCTTTGGAGTGTAACTGAAAAGGACCTTAATGCCCTTAAAATAATCTTTAGGCAATAATACCTTTCTGACGAAGTTAGCCCCTGGGGCTTTGTCGCATTCTGTTGTTCGAGGTCAAGCTTCCAGAGCGAAGCTAACACTTGGATATTTTCCTGCATCCTGCTTTCGTGTGAAATGCAGAGTTACGCTGCAGCTGCGAAGCTAAGCTTCGGGCAAAGCTATCATTAGGCCAGCTTCGCTCGGAGAGCGAGGCTATGCCTTAACAAAAATTGCATTCTTGTTTTAGCTCTTGTTTGGCTGATGAACTAATCATAGTTTCTCCTTGTTCTTACAGTGCACTATATTCCTGGTCCTCTGAACAGCCTCTTTGGTACAGCCGGGGGCTAGATAGCAACGTCAGCCTGCAGTTTCAAGAGCAGGCTTCACTATTCAGCGAGCGAAGTGCTCCTGCTCGGGATGCACTTTTTCATGGTGGGGATTAGCGCACCATGAGGAGCATCTTAACTACTGCTCCCCTTGAAGATTCTGACCGAAGAATCTATCGAAAGCCCGGCTTCATGTTCGGAGATGCAGCGCCAGACAACGATCACCAGCTGCTAGCCGGAGAGGGGCAATGGATTTTCAAACTGGATGGTGAGAAGTACTATCTCCCATCTAGCAAGCGGCATTTTCCCTTGTCCTTCTTTCAATGCGTGACGAGGGCTTGAAAGATGCAGTGGCAGGTAACTCAGACTACTGACTCTGTTCACGTAGGGAAGTTGATAATTTCGTCTTCCGGTTACACAAGGGCGGGTCCTCCTCGCTGCATATTGGGTCTCCACCCTGGGAATGTACTTCCAGACATCCCAGTGGGAGAAAACCCCGCGATGGCTCAGACCTTTAGAAATCAGTTCTTTAAAGTTTGTGGCAATTATCCAGCCACTGATTTCAGGACTCCAGGGTGGATTCACCCTCTCAAGGCATGGTGGAGGGACTTGACTCTATATGTCCTTGCCTATTTTGAGGAGGATCTGGAGAGGCTGGGACTTTATGAGGCCGTCAGGGCGACCTGTTATGGCATTCAGATGAGCGTAGCGAACTTCTACGCCATCTTTGAGTTATACTGCCCGGCTACAGGGACCTTCTTCACCCCTGTTGGCAAATTGGGTATGGCTCTGCACGAGATGTGGGAAGTCTCTGCTCTGCCTTTGGGGTCTTTCCCATATGAAGAATATTTCCCGTGCGAGGCGGAATTGGCACTTCTGGAGAAGCAGGAGCCCGCTTTGCTTGAGACCTACCGGGAATTGATGTGTCACCTGTACATTTGCTCCAGCATGCATGGGAGCAGTAAGGGAGCTTCATGCAGTTTGAAGAGCTGGGAAAATTATTTGTTCCCGGACTTGGAAGGTACTCTTGAAGCGGCTCATTGTGGAGTTGCAGATGAAGACATCTTACGCCGGATGCAAGAGCACTCTCAAGGGAATTTAATTCTGGAAGAAGATAACGGACCCTATAAGAAAGGCGATATTCTTCGGAGTTTCCACCACCAGGCTCGTCGACCGACGTCCCGGAAGGCACTTCTGGCTGATTTTTTGACGGTCTGGTTGAAGAGATGTGTGGTGCCATCTTCGTCTGGCGATGTCATTCATCCGACTGTCTTGTTGCCTGCCGTTCGTCTAGTCCATGGTCATTCTCTTGGACTTCTTCCAGCCATGGTGTGCTGTATTCAAAGAGGCCTTCGTGCATTGACGGAGGCTTTCTGTAGGCCACCAACAATGAAGCAGGAAAAGAGGACTATCTTGCCTCGCGACGGACCAAACCCCAGAATAGGTCTGCCATATACTTATTTGATAGCATGGTTCGCCCTTCACTGTCCTTCCATCATCCAAGCCGGAGAGGAGCCCCCAGAAGGTGTTCGAATGGGGCTTCTCCGTCGATTCGAGGGGTGTTCATGGTCAAAGACTTATGTGGCTGCGGTCCGTAAGCTGCTGTGCCGTCATGACGTCTATAGCCTTTTCTGATGCTTCCCCTACATACGTGATGCAGGCTATGGTGAAGAATTCAAGGATGTGGGAGAAGGGCAGACGTCATTGAGTCGGGAAATCTTCGAGTGGCTAGTTAGCATCCGGCCATCACACTTGTTGTATAGAAGTGGGGACACCGTTACCTGGAGCCCTATGTTCCGAGTCGGTTTGCCCATCAGTTTGGGTATGACCAACTGTATGTAGGCAATCCAAACAGCAGTCTGGCCTTCATGGGGAGTCTCATCGATGGAGCTTGTGCCTGGCGGTTCTTCATTGCTGGCTGTACTGAGGCGCGACTGTGCACGCCGCTAAGGACTCCGAACCTTCTGACGACCCTGAAATTCTTCCAGTGGTATAAAACTTCGAACTCCACACCCACTGGATTTTCTATTAATTCCTTTGGTGTGAAGTTAATCTCTCAGCGGCTGAAGCGAAAGGTCACTGAGAAGAGCGAGGGTAAGAGGGTCCGCGTTCCAGGCCTCGGGGAATTCATTGCCGTTGATGATAGCGAAGCCTCGGATGCAGGAAGTCCTCACTTTGAAGCGGATACGGGTGTTGAAGCTCCAACAGCTGCTTCTGGTGGGGTAGGCACGGCCCCCATGGAACATGTTGATGTGGAAGAAGTGGAGGAAGAAGATCCTGACGTTCACTTCAAGCGAAAGCGGGAAGGTGGATCTCGTAGGAAGAGGGCAGTGAAGAAGCCTCGTCGCTACGCTCCTACGGTTATTGCAGAGGGTGAATCATCTGCAGTGCCTCCTCCTCCTGCTCCATTAGTCATTAGGTTGTCAGCTCCTAGGCAGACTACTGGTAAAGCTGCTCCGGACCTGGGTAAGATCAGCTCCGTTCGTATAATATACTTCTTATGTGTTCCATATAGCTCATTGTTTACTTTATGATTCAGGAACTGAGGCGGTGAGAAGCCCGAGAGCTGAGGCTGCCAGAGAACAGGGGGAACATTATAATCCCTTATTCACTTATAGGGAAGGCGATGAGGCTGGCTATTTCGCCGTCTCGGAAGAGTCAGGAGGTGATGCGGCCGATGTATGTCCTTCGAGTGTTGGGACTTCAAAAGGAAGTCCCGTAGCTTCTAACTCTTTTGGGTGGACCACGGAGGGTTCGGCAAGTGAAGGTGGGCCGGCCATTCGTGTTGATTCTGTCAAAGATTTTCCAATGGAGCCTGCAGGGACTGATGCAGCCGTCAAGACGATTGAGGCGACATCATCTTTTGATAGTGTTTCGACCTTTTTACTCCTGCTATTTATTATGCCTTGCTTAAAAAAAGTCTTGCTGTAGGTGTTCCGCCTTTGGGTGCATCAACTTCAAGAGAGCCAACCAATCTTCCTGAGGGAACCAGGGGTGAAGTAAGTACTTCGACCGCGGCGGATGCTGCCGAGTTGGATGCTTTGTATCACGGGTTGCCCTCTTATCAGCCTGAACCAGTCAGTGGAACTGAAATTGAGGGGACAGTAATCATGGAACCAACCTCACTTCCAACTATATCGGTGAGTGAGATGCCATCGGTTTCGCCAGTGCTGCCTATTTTGTCAGGTGCGGAGCTGAAGGTGATTACCAGTCCTACTTCTCTAACATTGGTGGTTGAGCCAGCTCTGCCAGAAATAGTCACTAGTCCTCCTCGGTTGTGGCTAGTGTACTGGTGTCAATGAGGACTCCTCCGAGATCACCGACGACCCCTCATGTTGCTGCAGCCAGTGCTTCTATTATTCCTCCATAGTTACACCGGTGAAGCCAGTGGAAACTCTGTCTTCAGGGGTTGCTCGTTTGCCGGGAGTAATTGAGGCCGAGAATGAATTCTGGCTGAGTTAGTCGACAGCTTTTATAAGAGCTTGAAGCGATCTATTGCTTTGGTCTTGAAGGGCTCGACTACCTCATTCTCTGCTTTAAAGGTGGTCCTCTCCCGAAGTATTGACAGTATCCAGGACTTTGGAGGTGATAACCAGGCCGCCACGTTGGAGCTTCTGGTGGACAGACTCGTGAGGGATGTGGACGAATGGCGCCGTCTTTGCCATTCAAATCTGGAGTCTTCAGTTGACGAACAGCTTGCGCATCTTGTTGCTCAGATGCATGAAGCTCATCTCGCCGCTCAAGAAGATGCTAAGGCAATTTCTTCTGATTTGAAATCCTTGGAGACAAGGAAAGTAGGGCTCGGGGATGCCATAGACGCTTCTTACAGTGCTCTTCTTGACGCTGAGGATAAAATCAAAAAGGCCAAGAAAATGATCAGGAAGGCTAATCTTCTTTTGTTCAAGGCTGAACCAGTGCGTCTTGAAGAGACTGCCCGGCTTGAACAGCATAAGGCCCAGAATGACGAAGTCTTGCGGCAGGAGCTAGCACAGAGGGCAACCTTGGTTGAAATTGAAGCTTGCTTGGCCCAAACGGCAAGCTTTAATGAGGCCGAGTTGAGGTCGCAGGCACTTATCAGGGCTGCTGAAGAGAGAAAGACAAGGCTGGCCATTCTTGAAGAACGGATCAAGTCATATGAAGCGCCGTTGTAGCTTGTAATCTGTGCATTCATGTATCCCTCTTTCGGAATCAATAAAAAGTGATTTCATTTTGACTCCCCCGTTGCATTTCCAGCTTGTTTTATCTTCTGAATTCTCGCTTTCAAGTTGTATTGCAGCCATTTGAGAAAATAGTTCTTACTGCACTAAAAGATGAGACCTGGTTATCTGCCGGTTCAGAGGTCGCAATGACGCAACCGATTTAGATGCCACCAAGCTCAAAATTTTTATATGGTGATAAAGAAATAGTCCTTGCCGGACTGAAAGATGAGACTTGGCTATCTGCCGGTTCAGAGGTCGCAATGACGAAACTGATTGAGATGCCACCAAGCTAAAAATTTCGTCATATGATGGCAAAGAAATAGTCCTTGCCGGACTGAAAGATGAGACTTGGCTATCTGCCGGTTCAGAGGTCGCAATGATGTAACCGATTGAGATGTCACCGAGCTCAAAATTTCGTCATATGATGACAAAGAAATAGTCCTTGCCGGACTGAAAGATAAGACTTGGGTATCTGCCGGTTCAGAGGTCGCAATGACGTAACCGATTGAGAAGCCATCAAGCTCAAAATTTTGTCGTATGATGACAAAGAAATAGTCCTTGCCGGACTGAACGATGAGACTTGGCTATCTGCCGGTTCAGAGGTCGCAATGACGTAACCGATTGAGAAGCCACCAAGCTCAAAATTTTGTCGTATGATGACAAAGAAATAGTCCTTGCCGGACTGAAAGATGAGACTTGGCTATCTGCCGGTTCAGAGGTCACAATGACGTAACCGATTGAGAAACCACCAAGCTCAAAATTTTGTCATATGATGACAAAGAAATAGTCCTTGCCGGACTGAAAGATGAGACTTGGCTATCTGCCGGTTCAGAGGTCGCAATGACGTAACCGATTGAGATGCCACCAAGCTCAAAATTTCGTCATATGATGGCAAAGAAATAGTCCTTGCCGGACTGAAAGATGAGACTTGGCTATCTGTCGGTTCAGAGGTCGCAATGATGTAACCGATTGAGATGCCACCAAGCTCAAAATTTTGTCATATATGACAACGAAATAGTCCTTACCGGACTGAAAGATGAGACTTGGCTATCTGCTGGTTCAGAGG
This sequence comes from Agave tequilana, assembly GCA_038442645.1. Lineage (NCBI taxonomy): Eukaryota > Viridiplantae > Streptophyta > Magnoliopsida > Asparagales > Asparagaceae > Agave > Agave tequilana. The sequence goes on from JAVJIF010030096.1 coordinate 242,304, forward strand.
TCGCAATGACGTAACCGATTGAGAAGCAACCAAGCTCAAAATTTTATCATATAATGACAAAGAAGTAATCGTTGCCGGACTGAAAGATGAGACTTGGCTATCTGCCTGTTCAGAGGTCGCAATGACGTAACCGATTGAGATGCCACCGAGCTCAAAATTTCGTCATATGATGACAAAGAAATAGTCCTTGCCGGACTGAAAGATGAGACTTGGCTATCTGCCGGTTCAGAGGTCGCAATGACGTAACCGATTGAGAAGCCACCAAGCTCAAAATTTTGTTGGGATTTGGAAGGAATTGTCAGAGGTATATTGTTAACGTGACAACCCGAAAAGTCCACCAAAGACTGAGTGGGACTCAGAAACTTGCTGGGGAACTAGGAAATGAATTCCATAGAAGATCATATGTCAGAGGTGTAATGTTTACGTGACAAAAAGAACTTCGTAGGGATTCGGAAAGCAATTTGTCAGAGGTGTAATGTTAACTTGACAAAAAGATATGCATGCTAGAGGTATAATGTTAAACATAGCACGGAAAGATCTCGTTTTCATTGTGAAAAATAAGAGATCACTATCATAGGTTTAATGTTAACTTAACAGCGAAATGGATGCCAGAGGTGTAGTGTTAAACATAGCATGAAAAGGTCTCGTTCTCACTGAGAAAAACGAGGAGATCACTGTCATAGGTTTAATGTTAACTTAACAGCGAAATGAATGCCGGAGGTGTAGTGTTAAACATAGCATAAAAAGGTCTCATTCTCACTGAGAAAACGAGGAGATCACTGTCATAGGTTTAATGTTAACTTAACAGCGAAATGGATGCCAGAGGTGTAATGTTAAACATAGCATGAAAAGGTCTCATTCTCACTGAGAAAAACGAGGAGATCACTGTCATAGGTTTAATGTTAAGTTAACAGCGAAATGGATGCCAGAGGTGTAGTATTAAACATAGCATGAAAAGGTCTCATTCTCACTGAGAAAAACGAGGAGATCACTATCATAGGTTTAATGTTAACTTAACAGCGAAATGGATGCCAGAGGTGTAGTGTTAAACATAGCATGAAAAGGTCTCGTTCTCACTGAGAAAAACGAGGAGTCACTGTCATAGGTTTAATGTTAACTTAACAGCGAAATGGATGCCAGAGGTGTAGTGTTAAACATAGCATGAAAAGGTCTCGTTTTCACTGAGAAAAACGAGATCACTGTCATAGGTTTAATGTTAACTTAACAGCGAAACGGATGGAAAGATCTTTATATGTGGTCTTACCATTCCATGGATGAGAATTGGTAAGTGATTTTTGGAGAGGGAATCAAATGGGAACAGGTCCCGTAGGATTTTTAGCAAATCCTCAGCTGTCAACGGTTTGATATACCTTTACCAACTACCGTTTGAGTCGAGCTAGCCATGCTATTCCCCTCAGCATGATGAGTTATCGAGGACTTATATTAGGCTTAAAGGCCAACATTTTCCTCTACCCTTAACTGTTAAAGGTGTTGGATTATTTGGTTAGCGCATGTGTAACCTTGATTCTTCTTTGAGACAACCAGTGTATGATCAGCTTCCTACTGGTTTATGGTTGTATGATCTCATTTGGAGGAAGAGAGGGGCGCTCCTTCTGCGTACCTTAGATTTGAAGGTCTTGATCAGAGGTGTAATGTTAACTTGATCATGAGAAGGATCCTTAATCAAGGATAATACTTCTTTAAGAACTTACCATTGATCGGCATCATGAGTAAATCACCATTTGAAGTCATAAGGCGATATGCTCCATTTGAATAGGCTGTTTCTATTACAAACGGTCCCTCCCATTTAGGCTGAAATTTACCTTTGATTTTGTGCATCATGATCATTGGTCGTCTGACGGCTAAAACCAAATCTTCTTTCTGGAAGACTCTTTATTTGACCTTCTTATTGAAGGCATTTGAGATTCGAGCTTGATATAACTCGATGTGCTGCTGAGCTTGTAACCGCTTCTCATCTAGGGTTTCTAGCTCTTGAAGACGCAACTGATCATTGTTCTCTGATGTGATCTTAGTGATCAGAGCGACTCATAATGACGGCATCTGGATTTCCAACGGTATGACTGCGTCACACCCGTACACCAGGAAAAAAGGCGTATTGCTTGTCGGGGTTCGAACCGTGGTTCGGTAGGCCCAAAGACATTCACCAAGCTTTTCGTCCCAATCTCGCTTATTCGAGGAGCCGAACTTTTTGAGTAACTTAATGATCGTCTTGTTGAATGCTTCCGCCAAACCATTAGCGGTGGGATTATAGGCAGTTGAAGCCACATTCTGAATTCGATATTTATCGCAGAATCGATAGAATACCTGGCTTATGAATTGGGGACCGTTATCATGGATGATCCGCCTAGGGACACCAAATCGATGGATGACATGGTGTTTGATGAAATTAACCACGTTTGAAGTTTTGACTTCAACCAGTGGTATGGCTTCTGCCCACTTTGAAAAGTAATCGGTTATTGCTAAGATAAACTGGTGACCTTTTGTTGAAGAGGGGCTGTTGGCCCTATGACATCGATTCCCCATGCTTCAAATGGCCATGAAGCAATAGTTGGGTGGAGCAATTCCAGAGGCTGGTGTATGAAGTCCGCATGAATTTGGCATGCTTTACACCTTCGTGCATATTGGATAGGCAACGGCTATCAGGTTGGCCAATAATATCCAAGCCTATGCAATCTGTCTTTAAGTTTTGGATCTAGCTGATGAGCTCCGCATATGCCGTCGTGTGCCTCTTTAAGCACTTCCTGTGCCTCTGAATTAGAAAGGCAACGGAGGAGGACACCGTCATATGAACGACGGTAAAGTGTCTTCAGAGTTGGATCATAACAAAATCGGAGAGACCTTCGTCTGATAGATGCCGCTTCTTTAGGATTGTCTGGCAGCAGACCATGTAGAGCATAGTCGATGAAAGGAAATCGCCAATCTCTCGGCTCAAGATCCGTCGAGATATTATAGACCTCTCTGGTTCTTAACATATGTTTAAAGCAGACAAGGTGTCGAGTCGCCACTGTAAGGTGATACTCGGTGTCGACTGGCAGGGCTAGTGTTGTTGCTAATGTAGCAAGAGCATCCGCCTTAGTATTCTGAGATCGAGATACGTACCCGATGTAAAAACCATCAAACAGATTAGCCAATTCGATGACCGTGTGATAATAAGGCACCAAATCCTCGTGACGGACCTCATATTCACCTTTAACCTGATTGATAATCAGTTTTGAATCGCCGTAAGCTTCAAGGTAGCGTACCCGCATTCCGTGGGCGAGCTGAAGACCAATGAGTAGAGCATTATATTCCACTACATTGTTGGAGCATGATTCCGTCAGAGAAAATGCTCTAGGAAGGACATGATTCTGTGGAGAGATAAACACAACCCCACGCCGGCAATGATCCTGCCTTTAGGGCCTATTCGTGATGCTCCATCGAAGAACATCTGCCAAACTTCATCCTCTCAGGTTACATTGGACTCGAAGACTTCATCTGGAATATCTTCATGAAGTTTTGAGTGTTCCGGAACTGGATGAGCAGTCAAGAACTCTGCAAGGGCCTGGCCTTTAACCGCCTTTTGAGGGATAAAGATCATGTCGTATCGAGACAAAAGAAGCGCTCATTTAGCTAATCTTGAATTCAATGATCATGGCTTCGTCATAAGAAGACGGAAAGGATTCAATCTGGAGATGACATGTATGGTTTGGCCGACCAAATAATGTCGTGTCTTCTGAACGGTAAAGACAAGAGCTAAGCACTCCTTCTCAATAGGATTATAGCGAGATTCCGCTCCTATCAGAGTCCTGCTCAGATAATAAATGGCCTATTCGTGACCATTGTCGTCTTTTTGAGCAAGCAGGGCACCAAGAGAATGGTCCATAGCTTTCACATAAAGCAAGAATGATTTCCCTGATGTGGGAGCCACTAAGACTAGAGGTTTTGTGAGATATGTCTTGATATCCTCATAAGCTTCCTGACAAGCTTGATCCCATATAAAGGAAGCACCCTTTTTCATGAGTCGGGTGAACGGTTGACAGCGGCCTGAGAGATTTGCGATGATTCTTCTGATATAAGCCAGTCTACCTTGCAAGCCTCTAAGCTCTTTGAGATTCCTAGGTGGGTGCATGCTCTGAATGGCTTTGACTTTGTCTGGGTCAAGATGAATTCCTTTTGATGTAACAATAAACCCAAGGAACTTGCCACTCGAAACTCCCAAGAAGGATTTTGTCGGATTCATCTTTAGTTGATGAGCCCACTGTAGGCTGTCTAAAAAATCACCAAGACAAGCCACCAAAACGCAGAGATCCAAGACCCAGACGCAAGGCTAAATGTGACAATCAAGACGCGAAAATCCAAACCCGCGTCTCAGCATTAAGGCACGCGGGCCCGACACCCGCATCTCAGCCTCAAGACGCGAGAGTCCGAACCCGCGTCTCAGAACCAAGACGCGTAGGGTCCAAACCCGTGTCTCAACCTCAAGGCGCTATGGTCCAAACCCGCGTCTCAACCTCAAGGCGCTAGGGTCCAGACCCGCGTCTCGGTTACAACCACCCCGATTATGGCGTCGTTCACCGCCCATGTAGCGGGAAAGTTGGCCCTCATCGTGGAACACTTTTAGGGGGCACGATCTGTTGGCCCAAGAGGTTACACTCTCCAATTGTTTTGTGTTTTGATGATGACAAACCAAATTAGTGCTATTTGGTACTAATGATTTTGTTTAAGATAAGTTTCAGGTTTTGTACCATGTTTAGAGTTCATTCGCTTCGCTGTTGCAAAAACTTCTAAGTTCCTCATAGCAATGAAGGCAATTTGCTCATCAAGGAAGGATCATAGAAGAGAAGGCACTAGCAAGGCATTGGATGGCTCAAAGACGTGAAGATTGCTCAGAGGTCCTTAGGTTTTGTATTTTTAGTTTTATAGCTTGTTAAAGAATAGAGATTAGGTTTGAAGCTCAATCACACACGTTTTTGCGCATATACTATTTCTTAGTTTATTTCCTATAAAATATACAAAAATATTTTAGTACAAAATCTTTCTTCTACAAATTTCTTTTTATGTTACATACTGAATTCCTGTTTAAAATAGTTTTGTTAAAAATATTTTTCTTCTCAAAATTCTGTCTTTATTTCGTTTTCTGACCTGATCCGGTCGACCGGCAGTCTACCGACAGTCGACCGAGTCTGTGTCAGGCTGGTCCGGTCGACCGGACCAGTCGACCGAGGTCCTGGCAGAATGCACGTATCCGTGTGCATGTCTGTCGGTCGACCGGGGCAGTCGACCGATATTTATTTTTGAGTCACAGTTTGTATCAGTCGACCGGGTCGGTCGACCGATAGCCTGTAACAGTCGGAATTTTGTACTACCGGTCGACCGGCCCGGTCGACCGATGTAGCCGTTGAACAGTAACGGGCAGATTTTTTAGAGCTGTTTATTTTTGTCTTTTGTGTTTAAAAATTCGTTTAAGGATATATTTTGATCTAATTACCCCCTAAACATCAGTAAATATGTTTTATCCCTAAACCCTAGCCCTCTCCTATAAATAGGGGTGTTTGGGGAGAGATTGGTTACAACAACAATTATTGCTAAAAATTCAAAAGTTTAAGGCTTTCAAAGTTCTTGGTTTTTGAGCTAAATTCTCTCAATTTCTGAAGGGTTTTCAAAAGTTTTTCTCTGATTTCAATTTCTTTTCCTTACACACAAAAGAGCTTCATTCCTACTCAATATTCTCTAAGGACCTTTGTAAGGGAAGAGATATTTGAAAGAGAGAGTTTGTGGTCTTTTGACTACCAAGGAAATTATTTGTACTGAGATTGTGGAGTTGGGTACTCCATTGTAATTGTTCTTTGTGATAGTGGAAGTAGCTAGAATCCTTCTGGGGAAGGCGGGGAGTAGAGCTGGGTGCTCGAACCTCGATAACATATCCTTGTGTTTGCGATTGGTTTACATTCTTGCAATCCTTGCTCTACTTTGCTTGCTCTTATAATTGCTCATCATATTCATTGTCATACTTACTTGCTTGCATTCATCTTGTGATTCTTGGTGATAGTTGTAGCTTTAATTTTTAATTTGCCCTTGATTATCATTGTCACCTATTCACCCCCCCTCTAGGTGACTTTTCAATTGGTATCAGAGCTTGGACTCTAGGTTTGGCTTAACATCCATAGAGAGATCCTTAATATTTGCTAATCAACACTCATTCATTCATTCATTCATCACTAGTAAACATGGCCGATAACATCAAAACCCCTCCTAAATTTGATGGACTTAATTTCCCAATTTGGAAGGTTAGGATGACTATATTTTTGCAATCTTTGGGTAGCTTAGTGGCCAAGTCCTTGACTAAACCCTATGTAGCACCCGATAGTGATGAGAGCACTTGGACCGACTTCAACTTTAGAGAATATGAGGCTAACTCCAAAGCCCAAAACTCCCTATTAACCGCCTTGAATGAGGATGACCTTACACGGGTAATTCATTGCCAATCCGCCTATGAGATTTGGCAACATTTATTGGTCACACACGAAGGGACTTCACAAGTCAAGAGAGCTAAAATAGATCTCTTGAGGTCCCAATATGAGTCATTCAAAATGCTTGATGAAGAATCTACTGATAGTATGATTACTCGTTTCACTAAAATCACTAATGGTCTTTCTTCATTAGGTGATGACATCTCCAACGATCAAAAGGTGCGGAAAGTGATTCGGGCGCTTCCTTCTTCATGGGAGATCAAGGCCACCACCTTAAAGGAGTTGAACGACAAGGACGAGATGGACATCATTAGTCTCATTGGGAACCTAAAGACCCATGAGATGGAGAAGAAAGCAAGAGATGAGGCAACTACTTCAAAGAAGAAATCCATAGCCTTTAAGACTTCATCCACCAATGATGACGATGATGAAGACGAAGAAGAAGATGAGGAGCTAACTCTACTTGTGCGGAATGTCAAGAGGTTGTACCGAAAGAACAAGTTCAACTTCCGGAGAAAATTAGAAGGCAAAGAGGAGCGGAAGATCATATGCTACAATTGCCGCAAACCCGGACATATCATGGCGGATTGTCCGGAGTTCAAGAAGAAAATGACTTCCTCCTTCAAGCCAAAGAAGCCGGAGGAAAAGAAAGCCTACAAAGCAACATGGGATTCGGAAAGCGAGTCCGAAGAGGAGGTGGATCAAGCTAATATGTGTTTCATGGCAAACACACCCAAGGTAACTCCTCAATCCCTTGATGATGAAGATGATGATGTAAGTAAGGAAGTTCTAGTGCATGCTTTTGTAGAACTTTCTGAAACTTATGATAATAAGAAACTTGAATGCTTAAAATTACAAAAAGAAGTTGCTTTTCTTAAGAATCAACTTGCCATTGTTTCTAAAGAAAAAGATGATATTTCTTCTAATTTCATTTCCATGCAAAAAGAATTTTGTGCCTACAAGAATACTTGTAAGGCAAAATCTCCTATTATTGATGAAAAAGAAATTTCTTCTTTTAAATCTAAAATGAATGATTTTGAAAAAGTTTTAAATGATTGTGCTTTCAATACTAAGAAACTTGAGAACATGTTTTCTAAAAAGCACACTTCACATGCTAACACTTCACAAGCTAAAAATTCTCATGCTAAGATTCCTCATGCTCACACTACACCTAACACGTCTCATGTTCATGCTCACAATGCCCATGCTCACAAATCACACACTCATTATGCTTTTAAATATGGTAGAGTATATAGATGCACATATTGTGGTAAAAATGGACATTTAGCTAAGTTTTGCTATGATCAACTAAATAGAACAAATAATCTTGTTTGGGTTCATGACACTAACCCTAGAGGACCCAAGAAAATGTGGGTACCAAAATCAAGTCTTAAATTGTTTGATGTAGGTACACACCAAAGCTCCAAGACGTAGGAGCGGTGGTACCTTGATAGTGGTTGTTCAAGACACATGACATGGGACATCAACAATTTCACAACCCTATCAAGGTACATGGAAGGTGGCACCGTCACCTTCGGGGATGACTCCAAAGGAACTATCATCGGTATAGGTAACATTCAAATTGGTGCATCTCCTATTATTGAGAATGTTGTTTTAGTAGATGGTTTGAAACATAATTTGCTTAGCATTAGTCAACTTTGTGACCGTGGACTTAAAGTTGTTTTTGATGATTCCTCATGCAAGATTTTTGATGTTAAATCCGATGTTTGTATTCTTACCGGTTTTCGTGATAATAATGTTTATATTATTGACATGCTTAACTTAGATTGTTCTACTAAATGCTTGAATGCTTTTGATGAAAATTCTTGGCTTTGGCATAGAAGATTAGGACATGCATCTTTTGACCATATTTCTAGAATTAATTCAAAGGAATTGGTGAAGGGTATACCTTGCTTGACTTTTGAGAAAGACCGCATTTGTGGTGCGTGCCAACTTGGGAAACAAACCAAGTCTTCCTTTAAACCAATCAAGGATATCATGTCAACTAGGCCTTTAGAATTAATTCATATGGATCTTTTTGGACCAACTAAAACTAAGAGTTTAAATGGAAGTAGATTTGCATTTGTTTTGGTTGATGATTTCTCCCGTTTTACTTGGGTTTTCTTTTTGCAAAATAAAGATCAAACCTTTTCTCATTTTAAGATTTTTCGAAAGAGAGTTGAAAAAGAAAAGGGTTTTCCGATTTTGAGAATAAGAAGTGATAGAGGTGGTGAGTTTATTAACCAACTCTTCATGACTTATTGTGATGAAAAGGGAATTAAGCATGAAACGTCTTGTCCTAGAACTCCACAACAAAATGGAGTTGTAGAAAGGAAAAATAGAACACTTCAAGAGATGGCTAGGACAATGATAAGTGAGTATGACCTCCCTCAATATTTATGGGCCGAGGCCGTAAACACCGCATGCTATATATCGAATCGTATTTATTTATGCAAAAATTCTTCAAAAACTTCTTTTGAAATGTATCATTCTAGAAAACCAAATGTTGCATATTTTAAAGTTTTTGGATGCAAGTGTTTTGTTTTGAATACTAAGGATAATTTGGGTAAATTTGATGCTAAGGCTTATGAGGCTATCTTTGTTGGATATTCCTCTACTAGCAAAGCATATAGAGTTTTCATTAGATCTTCTCAAACCATTGAAGAATCTATGCATGTTAAGTTTGAAGAATCTAATGTGTTTGTTGAGAATGTTGTAGAGTTTGAACCATTAGGTGAAGACATGGAGAAACTATCCTTGAAGGACTCACCCGCTCAAGAAGAAAAGCTAGATCCTATTGGTGAAGTTCAAGAGGATAAGGAGGAAAGCACTCAACCGCTTCCTAAAGCTTGGAGATACGCTACAAATCATCCTAAGGAGCTCATCTTGGGTGATGCATCTGAAGGAGTCACTACGCGCTCCAAACTCCATGACCTATGTGGTAACTTTGCTTTCATTTCTCATTTTGAACCCAAGGGCATTCTCGAAGCCGAGATGGACCCATATTGGTTGCTTGTCATGCAAGAGGAACTCAATCAATTTGAGCGCAACCAAGTTTGGCACCTTGTTCCTAAGCCCCACGATAGACCAATAATTGGTACTAAGTGGATCTTTAGAAACAAGATGGATGAGTCCGGAAATGTCATTAGGAATAAAGCTAGGTTAGTGGCCCAAGGTTACACTCAAGTTGAGGGAATTGACTTTGAGGAGACCTTTGCACCCGTAGCACGGCTTGAAGCCATACGGATGACACTAGCTTTTGCATGTTTTAAAAATTTTAAACTTTTTCAAATGGATGTAAAAAGTGCATTTTTAAATGGTTTTATTAATGAAGAAGTTTATGTTGCTCAACCTCCCGGTTTTGTTGATCATGTTCATCCCGATTTTGTTTTTAAACTTGATAAAGCTTTGTATGGATTGAAACAAGCTCCAAGAGCTTGGTATGAAAGGCTTTCTAGTTTTCTCATTTCAAATGATTTTATTAAAGGCAAAGTAGACACAACTCTTTTTACTAAGCATGTTGATAATGATATTTTAATTGTGCAAATTTATGTTGATGATATAATTTTTGGATCTACTAATGAGCTTTTATGCAAGGATTTTGAAAAGGTAATGCAACTAGAATTTGAAATGTCTTCAATGGGTGAGCTCAATTTCTTCCTTGGACTCCAAATCAAGCAATTGCAAGACGGAACCTTCATTAACCAAGCCAAGTACGCAAAGGAGCTAGTAAAGAAGTTTGGGCTTGAAGGATCAAAGGCTTGCAACACTCCAATGGCAACTACAACCAAGCTTGATAAGGACGAACAAGGTAAAAATGTTGATATTAAATTATATAGAAGCATGATAGGAAGTCTTTTATATTTAACGGCAAGTAGGCCGGATATCATGTTTAGTGTGTGTCTTTGTGCTAGATTTCAATCGTGTCCTAAAGAGTCTCATCTTATTGCGGTAAAACGCATTATTCGTTATATTAAGGGCACTATTGGAATGGGTCTTTGGTATCCAAAAACTATAGATTTTTCAATGACTAGTTATTCGGATGCCGACTATGCGGGTTGTAGAGTAGATAGAAAGAGTACTAGTGGGACATGTCAATTTCTTGGTAATTGTCTTGTTTCATGGTCCTCTAGGAAACAAAATTCCGTAGCTCTCTCAACCGCCGAGGCGGAGTATGTTGCCGCGGGGGCTTGTTGTGCACAAGTCCTTTGGATGAAACATACTCTCCTTGATTTTGATTTGCACTTTGATCATATAAAAATATTTTGTGATAATACTAGTACTATACACATGACCAAAAATGCAAATCAACATAGTAAGACCAAGCACATTGAGATTAGATATCACTTTCTTAGAGATCATTTTGAGAAAGGTGATATAGATATTGATTATGTTTCCACGGATTTACAACTAGCCGATATTTTCACTAAACCTCTTGATTTTGCTAGATTTTCGTTTATTTGTGGAGAACTTAATGTTTGTATTATTGAATAAACATGTTTTTCATAACCCTTTTTGATGTATGACAAAAAGGGGGAGAATAAGTTTACATGACAAAAATAAGTTCATTTGGTCTTGGTTCCATATGAATTTATATGCTTTAAATTTTAAGATTTGTTTTATGAATTTTTATGTTTTGGTTTTATGAATTCTTGTGTTTTAGTTGTTTTGGTATTTTTGGTATCAAGAGCAATTTTTGTGTTTTATATATTTGTTTTTATTGGTTTCAATAATTGGTGCATCATTTCAATTATTGGTATCTAGAGCACATTTTTTTTGTGTTTAGCATAATTTGAGGGGGAGTTTTCTCCTCCCTACATTTTTGTTAATAGCCTATTTGTTTTGTCATCATCAAAAAGGGGAGATTGTTGGCCCAAGAGGTTACACTCTCCAATTGTTTTGTGTTTTGATGATGACAAACCAAATTAGTGCTATTTGGTACTAATGATTTTGTTTAAGATAAGTTTCAGGTTTTGTACCATGTTTAGAGTTCATTCGCTTCGCTGTTGCAAAAACTTCTAAGTTCCTCATAGCAATGAAGGCAATTTGCTCATCAAGGAAGGATCATAGAAGAGAAGGCACTAGCAAGGCATTGGATGGCTCAAAGACGTGAAGATTGCTCAGAGGTCCTTAGGTTTTGTATTTTTAGTTTTATAGCTTGTTAAAGAATAGAGATTAGGTTTGAAGCTCAATCACACACGTTTTTGCGCATATACTATTTCTTAGTTTATTTCCTATAAAATATACAAAAATTTTAGTACAAAATCTTTCTTCTACAAATTTCTTTTTATGTTACATACTGAATTCCTGTTTAAAATAGTTTTGTTAAAAATATTTTTCTTCTCAAAATTCTGTCTTTATTTCGTTTTCTGACCTGATCCGGTCGACCGGCAGTCTACCGACAGTCGACCGAGTCTGTGTCAGGCTGGTCCGGTCGACCGGACCAGTCGACCGAGGTCCTGGCAGAATGCACGTATCCGTGTGCATGTCTGTCGGTCGACCGGGGCAGTCGACCGATATTTATTTTTGAGTCACAGTTTGTATCAGTCGACCGGGTCGGTCGACCGATAGCCTGTAACGGTCGGAATTTTGTACTACCGGTCGACCGGCCCGGTCGACCGATGTAGCCGTTGAACAGTAACGGGCAGATTTTTTAGAGCTGTTTATTTTTGTCTTTTGTGTTTAAAAATTCGTTTAAGGATATATTTTGATCTAATTACCCCCTAAACATCAGTAAATATGTTTTATCCCTAAACCCTAGCCCTCTCCTATAAATAGGGGTGTTTGGGGAGAGATTGGTTACAACAACAATTATTGCTAAAAATTCAAAAGTTTAAGGCTTTCAAAGTTCTTGGTTTTTGAGCTAAATTCTCTCAATTTCTGAAGGATTTTCAAAAGTTTTTCTCTGATTTCAATTTCTTTTCCTTACACACAAAAGAGCTTCATTCCTACTCAATATTCTCTAAGGACCTTTGTAAGGGAAGAGATATTTGAAAGAGAGAGTTTGTGGTCTTTTGACTACCAAGGAAATTATTTGTACTGAGATTGTGGAGTTGGGTACTCCATTGTAATTGTTCTTTGTGATAGTGGAAGTAGCTAGAATCCTTCTGGGGAAGGCGGGGAGTAGAGCTGGGTGCTCGAACCTCGATAACATATCCTTGTGTTTGCGATTGGTTTACATTCTTGCAATCCTTGCTCTACTTTGCTTGCTCTTATAATTGCTCATCATATTCATTGTCATACTTACTTGCTTGCATTCATCTTGTGATTCTTGGTGATAGTTGTAGCTTTAATTTTTAATTTGCCCTTGATTAGCATTGTCACCTATTCACCCCCCCTCTAGGTGACTTTTCACGATCACCCCCTAAACCTCTATAAATCGCCCCGTCACTATGAAGAGAGGGAGAATTTTTTTGGAGGGGAGCGATCAGCATCAAGGTCAAACTTCTGGCAATCGGCAACAAGAGGGCGACACAGAGAGAAAAGAAGCAGGTCAACTCTTCAGCAAGTTCGCTGCGTACGAGCTAGCTTTCGCCTACCTTCTCTTCGAGAGTTTTGGTAGACAGAGCTGAGTTACTCTTTCTACCGGCCAAAGAGGAGATCCCAGAAGGACGGTCATCTGGTCAACGGAGAACAAGATTCACTCTCCACCGCCACACGAAGAACCCAGCATTAAACAAAGGGGGAATTCAAGATTCAATATTCTCCCTCCCTTGTAACCGGAAGGAACATTTTTGTTGTAATCCTTTTCATTTGATTCAAGGAAAACTTTTACCGCAAATCCTCGTCCCTCTCCTTTCCCGGGTCATACAAGAGATGGCGACTCCGCTGGGGATTACGTTTGTCACTGAAGAGCAAGTAGTGGCGCAAGATGACGTCCACCATAAGGGGAAGATGGTCGAATCGCTCGTTGTCGAGTTCGACCAGGCGAAATACGAAGAGTTTCTCTCTTCCGGCTCCAAGAGCCCAAAGACCCGCGTCTGCCGCCGGGTCTCGACGGGGAATGGCCTCGAGGCCCAAACTGTGGCTTTCTCGAGCCCCCCTGCTGCCGACTGTGCCAAGCAAGGTACACGCGCCAACGCCTCTCAGAAGGCCCGCGTGGTCCCAGGCACATCTGCCTTTGCGACCAACCGCGTCGCACAGAACACCCGCGTCAACGTCTCTCAGGAGACCCGCGTGGTTAAACACCCTGATGTTCAACATCAGGATGTTGTTGGTTTCTCTCTACCTCCTCGACGCAACCGGAATGCTGAGCGTCGACAGAGGAGACGTGCGCGTCAGCCGCAAGTTGGAACCATTGGTTGTCCAACTGAGGCTGGACGCGACGTACAGTCTCGCGCCTTGCCCGCGTCACGTCCAGTACGTGAAATCCGCGTTTGGCGGCCCAAGCGCGTAACTCTCAAGTTGAGTCCCCTGAAGACCAGCTTACCAAACGCCAAAGCGAAGCTTCTGCGTTTCGTCTAATGCAAGAAGCACGCGCCCAGAGACGAGGCGCCCTGCAGCCCACTCTCTCTCACGCGTCTCAACCCGGACGCACCAGGCAGCAACGCGATACTCGCGTCTCACCTCAACAGAGACGCCAGACGCGCGTTCCACAGTCACGACGCGGAAACCGCGTCCCTGAAGTCTGCGTCCATTCGGCACAGCACATGGATGCCTCCTGTCTTCGACGCTGTGAGGCTAGTCTCTTTGATCCCTCTTCCATGGATTTGAGGGATTATCTGACAAAGAAAAGAAGTGCCCACCAGGTCACTTCATCTTGCTGCTGCCAACGGCTTATCTCCATGCTTGCGGAGTGCCGTTGCGGGTCGAGTGTGCACCAACAGTCCTTAGTTAGGCAGCTGACCTCGATTCCCCCGTCAGCCAAAAGAAGGCGCTCCCATAGAAGGAGAGTCTTCTCTGACGTTGAATACCCAGAGCTTACTGCGAACATGACAAGCAGGAGCAAGGGGAAACAACTTGCAGTCAGCTCAGACGAGTCCGAGTCTGACTCTGAACCGGAAGGGGTGTATCGACACACTCGCACCCGGACGGGGGCCATTCCCCCAATTGACTATAATGCCTTAGCCCACGGCGTTAGAGTGAATGAGTCTCATTCCGCCGTAGCGGAATCAAGGGCTTCAAACTCTTCCGTCGAGAAGGAGACCTCTGCCTACATGACAGGCACTCCTGAGGAGACGGCAAGACGTATAGAGCAGGTCCAGAAAGCACAAATGGACATGATTATTTCTCAGCAGGCGTCGATTGACTCCCTCAAGCAGGCGATTGCACAACTGCTTGAAGACAGGAGGAAATCTCCTCCTAGGAGGTCAAAGGGCAAAGGGAGAAAGGGAGAGAACTCATCTTCCGAACCTTCTGAGGAGACGCGGCGATCTACGTCCGGCTCGTCCAAGTCCTCATCGCAAGCGAAGGGCGACCGAGACCCAAGGAAGGCTCATGCTAAAAGGATGAGTCAATTGGAGGAACGCCTCAATGCCCTTGCCAGTCGCAAAGACCTCCAAGAAGCTGGAGTGGTCCGGCCTTATCCAGCTGAGTGGGATTTAGTCCCGTACCCTCCTAAGTTCAAGGCTCCAACCCTCCAAGCCTTCGATGGGAAGGGGTCCCCTAATCAGCACATCTACTACTTCAAATCCCAAACCGGGAATGTAGTAGATAATGACGCCATCCTGGCGCGACTATTCATCGGCACCCTGAAAGGGTTGGCCTTTGAGTGGTTCATGAAACTCCCGGAAGGTTCTATCAAGAACTGGGGCGACTTGGAGAAGCTGTTCCTAACACGCTTCTTTGAAGATGATTCCGAGGTCACAATGCCCACCCTGTTAGCTACGAGACAGCGAAAGGGAGAGTCCGTCAAATCTTTCGTGGAAAGATTTCGGAACGTGGCACTCCGGTGTCCAAGCGGTATGACCCAGGCCACCCTGGTGGAAACATGCCGCCACAACCTCCAAACCTCACTCCTTGCTCAAATAGGAGTTGCTGAAAGCCGCACCTGGAAACAATTAGTCCAACAAGGTGAACAGGCTGAGGAGATTGTTGCCCGCGTCAGGGCAGAAGAAGGCAAGCCTAGGCCGGAAAGGTCAACTAGGCGAGCGCCAGACACCTCCCTCCAGACGAAGCGGAAGGATAATTTGGCGACGGAGACCAAATCTCCCACCAAACCTCAACCAGCCAAGGCGAGTGGCTCTTCAAGCCAACCCCGCGCAAACAAGCAGTATTCCTTCAAGGAGGAACATGTCGATTCGCTCTTCAAGCTACTCAACAAGAGCAACCGACTGAAGCTCCCTGAAATTAGGCGCCCGGAGGAAGTTGGCAAGACCGACAATCCCAACTACTGCATGTACCACAGGATGTTGGGACATCCTACCAAAAGCTGCTACGTCTTCAAGGACATCCTTCAGGCTCTGATTGACGCGGAGGTGCTAAAGCTCCGACCAGAGCAGAAGAAGGTCACGGCTAATGTGACGTCGGTTCTCCAGTTCGGGAGACAACCTCCAACGCCTGCGGGGGTAACTCCTATTCCAAGGGGAGAATTAAGAGTGGTCAACACAGACCCTCACCAGCAGCAGGAGAAGGGCTTGGTACCCGTCCCTACGCCTCAAGGGGAAATTATGTGGGTCCACCCTGACCTAGTGGACAGCCAACAGTAGACTACTGTAACCAACAGGAAGTCCAAAGGCAAGGCAAAAGCTTCGTCCTGCCATGTGGTATGTGCTTCCTCCCGAGAAGCAGAGGATGATGTTCCCTCACTGACTGATTCAGAAGAGGAAACAATAGTCTTGGCCGCAGAGCCCAACCAACCAATGAAGGGGACTCGTTCAGGACAGCCCTACTTGAAGCAGTACGGCGAAATGGCGGCAAACCCTCCACAACCGGCTGCAGAGCCAACTAGGCCCTCCACGAAGCCACCAGTGGAGAAACAAATAGAGACTCGATTCTCTCGAGCCCTTCAAAAGGGTATAGCGGAAGGATCCACAACGCCTTACCGCTTTGATGTCTTGGCTCAATTGGCCAACATCCCGGCGCGGATCACCCTGTATGAGCTTCTAAGACTATCAAAGTCGACCAGGGAGGCTCTACAAGAAGCGCTGGCAAACGCTGAGGTCTTTATGACCCAGGTGCCAAAGAAGGAAGATGTAGAGAATTATCTCCACACCTCCCAGAATGCTCCCTGCATTACCTTCACGGCAGATGATATGCAGGTTAAAGGGAAGCATGATCGGCCCCTGTACTTCACAGGTTATATCAGATCATCTGAAGTGAACCGCATTCAGGTAGATCCAGGGTCCGCACTGAGCATCATGCCCCGCCGAGTCATGCAACACCTCGGCATCCCTACTCACCGTCTGAGCCCTACACAGACGACCATCTACGGGTTCAATGCCAATGGCACCCGTCCGATGGGGAAGATCAAGCTCAAGTGCCAGATTGGGAGCCTCAAGTCGGAGGTGACGTGCTACGTCATCGATGCCGACACTTCCTACAATCTGCTGCTGGGACGACCATGGATTCACCGCAACTCCATCGTTCCCTCCACTCTTCACCAAGTCATGAAATACATTGACGCGAGTGGGAAGGTGCAAACGTTGGTTGTCGAAAGGTATCCGTTTAAGGGGGTCGAAAATTATTTCACGGACTCCCTCCTATATCAGGATCCGGTGGATGAAACCCCGCAACTGGAAGTGCCAGACTCTGGTAATGAGGCTGACACTGAGCCTGAGCAAGAAGAGTGCCTGTGGAAGTTGGAACCACTTGTAAAGAGCACTAATAAGCTCGA
The DNA here is from genome assembly GCA_038442645.1 of Agave tequilana. NCBI lineage: Eukaryota > Viridiplantae > Streptophyta > Magnoliopsida > Asparagales > Asparagaceae > Agave > Agave tequilana. The sequence goes on from JAVJIF010030096.1 coordinate 259,548, forward strand.
TGTTGATAATACCACCGACGATGCAGGCGGCTGGTATATTAATGAGAATTTAGACTTTGAGTATTTTTCTGCGTGTGCATCCGATTCAATACCGTCGGATACTAGTACCGACATAGACGATGACATCTGGTCGGCAATGGATGCTTTGACATCATTGCATATACCAGTAAAATCATCTTTCGGGACATACCAGGATAATGGAGATGCGCAGGAATCTATATTCATGGTCCCGACAAGACGAAAAGGCCAAAAACCAATTCTTTTTGGGCGAATCTCGTCTGAACCAACTCCCCGCGAAGAATCGGAAAGCGAGGAGGAATCCCCTCAGCTCGACCATTATGAATCAAAAGCGCTCAGAATGATGAAGCAAATGGGGTACGATCTAACCAACAAGCCCGGGTTGAACTTCGGCAAAGGAAGGAGAACCCTGCTTCGATCGTTTGTGCCGAAAGGGAAGGCCCCTGATTATTATCATCGGACGCGCAGGGGGTTGGGCTATGTATCAACTCCAATCCCATCAGCCTCCGGTTCTCAAGAATCGTCGAACAACGATCACTCTTCAGACACATCATCTTGGGGGTCAGATGTCAGTGTCGGCAACATCTTCAAGAAACTTTCAGTGAACATGGTTTCGACAAGCCGCCTGGAAGATGGAAATGAAGAAATGATCCAATCTGATACAGATCCATGGATCAAACATTTAAATGCTCTTTGGGATACCCGCTTTGAACAGCGTGAGCCACCCACGGAAGACAAGGTTGTTCAGATCAATCTAGGAGATGAGGCTAACCCTAAGCCCATCTTCATAAGTGACGGCCTGTCGCCATCGGAGAAGAAGGATCTAATATCTCTTGTACAAGAGTATATAGACGTCTTCGCCTGGAATTATGAGGACATGCCAGGACTTGATCCTCAAGTGGCCATGCACCGCCTCAACATCAATCCGGACGTAAAGCCTGTCAAACAACAGCAGCGACGGTTTCGCCCAGAAATAATGGAGGCAATTCAATCAGAAGTCAGAAAACTTATTGATTCTGGCTTCATCAGGGAAGAACAGCATCCCGATTGGGTAGCCAACATCGTCCCCGTCTCCAAAAAGAATGGGAAAATCCGGATCTGCATCGACTTCCGTGATCTAAACGAGGCCTGCCCCAAGGACGAATTCCCATTGCCGATCACAGATGTCATGATTGACAATACTTGTGGATTCGAACGAATGTCCTTCATGGACGGATTCTCAGGATACAATCAAATCAAAATGTATCCTGACGACGAAAAGCACACCTCCTTCAGGACTCCTCTAGGGGTATATTGCTATACTGTCATGCCTTTTGGACTGAAGAATGCGGGGGCAACCTACCAAAGGGCCATGAATGCCATTTTCCATCAGCAAATACGCAAAACGGTGGAATGTTATGTCGATGACATTGCGGTGAAAAGTCGTATTAAAGGAGATCACATAGCTGATCTGAAGGTGGTCTTCGACATCATGCGGGCTCATCAATTGAAGATGAACCCCGCCAAGTCCTTCCTGGGGGTAGCCAGTGGAAATTCCTAGGATTTGTTGTGACTTCCACAGGAATCCATTTGGATCCGGAGAAAGTCCGCGCTATCCAAGAGATGCAACCCCGAGAAACCTCAAGGAACTCAGGGGTTTACAGGGTCGATTGGCGTACATCCGCAGGTTCATCTCAAACCTCTCCGGAAGATGCCAACCCTTCGCTAAGCTGATGAAGAAGGGTGTCTCATTCATTTGGGATGACGCTTGCCAACAAGCGTTCGAGGAAATCAAGCAATACCTCACCCAACCACCAGTCCTTGCAGCCCCGTGTCCGGAAAGCCTTTCCTGGTGTACGTCCGGGCAATGGACCATTCTTTGGGAGCTCTACTAGCTCAGAATGATGAAGAAGGACGAGAACAGGCAATCTACTATCTGAGTAGAACAATGATCGGAGCCGAACATCGGTACAACCCGATCGAGAAGGAATGTTTGGCACTAGTGTTCGCCATTCAGAAAATGCGACACTATCTGGTAGGCCAGACTGTAAATATCATATCAAAAGTCAACCCTCTGAGGTTACTTATGACTAAACCTTCATCGCTAAATGGCCGACTGGCAAAATGGGCCATATTGCTATCCCAGTATGATATGCACTTTCTGCCGCAGAAAGCCATAAAGGGACAAGCGGTCGCAGACTTCCTAGCTGAACACCCAGATCCGAGGGCAGCCAAAGTCTACGAGGATCTCCCAGACGAAGTGGCCGAAGTCTATCTGACTCAGACATCGTTCGAAAGTCAAGTGTGGCAACTTTTCTTCGACGGTGCATCAAGGACAAGCCCCAAGGGACACGTAGTGGCGGGGTAGGAGTAGTACTTGTCTCCCCACAAAATTATGTGATCCCCCGAGCTGTCTCGCTAACAGAGCCTTGTTCCAACAATGTGGCGGAGTACAATGCTCTATTAATCGGGATGCAGCTCGCCGATGAGATTGGCGTTAAAAATCTCGAGGCATACGGTGACTCTAAACTCATCGTCAGCCAAATTCGCGGGGAGTACGAAGTCAGACATGAAGACTTGGTACCCTATTACAATGCAACTATCCGCATGGCCGAGGGATTTACAAGCTTCTACATCGACCATGTACCGCGCAGGCAAAATGCGCACGCAGATGCACTCGCATCCCTGGCTGCCTCCTTAGCTCTTCCAGCTGGAGCAATGGAGAAGATATTCGTCTACAGCCACGACCTGTATTGCCCGAGAAATGCTCTCGAGGATTATCAGGAGTCAACGGGAGGTCGTCACCGCGAAGAAGCACTTGAAGCGTCAACCGGTCCAAAACTTAAAGACTGGCGATTCCCCTACATCGACTGTGTCTTGTACGGCATCCTGCCTGAGGACGCCAAAGAGGCGACTGCCATTCGAAGGAAAGCCCCTAAGTTTTACTATAATGCGATTACACGAACATTGTATCGTCGATCGCATGACGGGATCTTACTCCGGTGCCTCTCACCAAAGGAGGCCCAGGAGGTATTGAAAGAGGCCCACGACGGTACGTGCGGAGCCCATCAACCTGGCCCAAAATTGGCACATCGACTCCAAAGGTTGGGTTACTATTGGCCCAAGATGATTGCCGACGCCGTCGCCTATGCCAAAAGATGTCACGCTTGCCAAATACATGGAGATTTTATCCATCAAGCACCAGGGTACCTCCACTCTACGACCTCTACATGGCCATTTGAGATGTGGGGGATGGATGTGGTTGGTCCTATCAGCCCACCATCATCAAAGGGACATCGGTTCATTCTAGCAATAACTGATTACTTTTCTAAATGGGCCGAAGCCATTCCTTTGAAGGAGGTGAAATCGTCGAACGTGATCAAGTTCGTGAAACATCACGTTATTTACCGTTTCGGCGTACCTCGGCGAATTGTCCATGACAATGGACCCCAGTTTATCAGCCAGGCTTTCCAGAGATTCTGCGCTAAGTTCAGAATCCAGAATGTGTCCTCAACGGCATACTATCCTGCCGCCAATGGCCTCGCAGAAGCTTTCAACAAGACCATTGGTAAGCTTCTCAAAAAGTTCGTCTCGAAAAGTCAACGGGACTGGGACGACAAACTAGGTGAATGCTTATGGGCCTATCGCACAACAGTACGAACCCCGACAAAGGCCACGCCGTTTTCCTTGGTATACGGATGTGAAGCCGTGCTTCCCCTGGAAATCCAAATTCCATCCCTACGCGTCGCCTTGACAGCAGAGATGACGACAGAGGAGAAGCATCGACAGCGACTCCAGGAACTGGAGGCCTTAGACGACAAGCGTCTGCAATCCCAACAGCAAATCGAGCTCTACCAAGCTCGAATCACCAGAGCCTTCAATAAGAAAGTTAAAGTACGAAATTTCAAGAAAGGCGATCTTGTCTTAGCCGTCAGAAGACCCATGGTGATGACGCACAAGACAAAAGGAAAATTCCAACCCAAATGGGAAGGACCATTTGTGGTAGAGTCAGTCTACTCAAATGGGTCATATCGCCTCATAACCTCGAATGGCGATACACTTATGATGCCAATCAATGGCAGATTCCTGAAGAAATACTATCCTTAGATAGTATTCTTCCGCTGATCAAGTCAAAAATACACCTCTGATCAAAACAAGAAGAGCTTCTCCATTAATATCCGACGCCCCCGACGGCTAAGGATAGAGGAAAATGTTGGCTTTTAAGTCCAACATAAGTCTTCGACAACTCATCATGCTGAGGGGAATAGCATGGCTAGCCCAACTCAAACGGTAGTTGGTGAAGGCACCTCAAACCCGTTGACAGCTGAGGATTTGCTAAAAATCCTAAGGGACACGTTCCCATTTGATCCGACGCCTCCGACGGCTAAGGATAGAGGAAAATGTTGGCTTTTAAGTCCAACATAAGTCTTCGACAACTCATCATGCTGAGGGGAATAGCATGGCTAGCCCGACTCAAACGGTAGTTGGTAAAGGCACCTCAAATCCGTTGATAGCTGAGGGTTTGCTAAAAATCCTAAGTGGACTTGGCTCCACTCCTTCCTCCAAAATCCCCTACCAATTCTCATCCACAGAATAGTAGGTCTACAAAATACAACCATTACTAAGTTAACACTATACCTCTGGTAATGGAAACTTTTCAATATTCCTTGTCGAGTACAAATTTTGCTTGTCAACTCTACACGGAGTACCAAATTTTCAAATTTGCCAAGTTAACACTACACCTCTGGCACTTCGAATTTTCACTTGTCAATTCTCACCAACAGAATGACAGGTCCTCAAAATTGCTCTTATCATGAGGCAATTTTTATCAAGTTAACATCACACCTCTGACAAATTGCTGTTAAAGTTCAACACCACACCTCTAAACAGTAATCAAGTTTCTGCCAGGTTTAATATTACACCTCTGACAGTCACTCTTCTTCAGACTTCCATATCGAAGCTGAAATGGATGATGCTAAGTTAACACAACACCTCTAGCATCCAAGTCATTGCTAAGTTCAACAACACACCTATAGCCATGACTTTCCCTCGGACTTCCTTATCCAAGCCGAGATGACCAATGCTAAGTTCAACATTACACCTCTAGCATTCCCTCATTGTCAAGTTAAACATTACACCTATGACAGTGACACTTCTGAGTTAAGTTAATATCACACCTCTGACTCACATCCTTGTCAAGTTAACATTACACTTCTGACAAGACCACTTTCAACCCGTTAAGTTAATATCACACCTCTGACGGTAACAAACTTTCCTAGATTCCCCACGAGTCTAGTCCCACTTGTTATTCTCTTCAGCAGAATAACAAGTCTACTTAAAAACATTGTTAGGTTAATACTACACCGTCAACGGTGTTTCCCTCAAATCCCCAGTTGAGCCCAATCAAGTTAATCCCAAACACTTGATAAAAGTTCACCCTCCCTGGGGGTACCAATTCTACTTGTCGCTTTCTCTTATAAAGTGGCAGGTCCACCAAAAATTATTTCATCTCTGTCAAGTTAATATTACACCTCTGACAGTACTGTGAGAGTTCCCGAAATAGGATCTTTCCCTCCAAAGTTTGACTTGTTGAGATTATCATTATAATTTTGACAAAGTCAGAGATTCTTTGCTTCTATGGGTCTAAGACAAAAAGTTCAAGACAAGGAAAGAGGCAAAAAGAAAAGTGTCACTTTTATTTATTTCCAAACATATGAAAGTGATACAAAACGCTCTCTTATACAATAAGATGGAGTGTTACAGTAAAACGCTCTCTTATACAATAAGATTGAGTGTTACAATTAAGGAGTACAAAGAAGTCCCTCTCTCTCTCTTGGAGGTTGCACTCACTCCTTATAAGCCGCGTCAGATTCCAAGTGCGCGATGTTTTGTGACTACAATAGAAGCTGGTTACACCACGATGCATGATGTAAACATCGAAAGCGCTCTAGCTGACTAAGCTAAGAGCAATGGTGTTCTTGAGGTCTGGTGGCAACAGAAAGTCCTGCAACCCTTCGTTCAGAAGCGTCCCTTTCCCTAGCAGGCCATCCAACGGACATAGACTGTCCTTGATGTGACTTCTAGAGTGGGAGAGGAAGAGGATCTTGTCCGCCACCACAACCGCCGGAGCCCTCATCGCCGTCATGCATAGCCTGACCATCTCTTGCCAGCAGGCATGAATGGCGAAGCAGATCTGAAGAGACCTTGGCGAGGGTTGGGTCCTCGTCAGAGATGTAATATACTCTCTTATAGGTGACGAGGACCATAATATACTCTCTTATAGGTGAACATCGAACAAGTTCGCCGGCCAAAGCATCCTTCCAGGGGCCCAGCAAACCAGCAAGCCTACCTGCAAGAAATGAAACAAAGGAATCAGAACAATCCGCAACTTAGTATGCTTCAACAGAGAAAAAACTAAGTCGCAAATGCGGACTGCAGACGCGGGAATGATCCACGCAGTCAGCCAAGCAGACGCGGGAATGACCCACGCAGTGAGCCAAACTGCTGCGTCAGCAGAGACAAACGCGAATCAAAACGCGGTCTCGTTCTGCGCCCAAGTCGAAAGCACAAACGCCGAAAAGGCACAGACGCCGAAAGTTGCCATCTCCTTGTTGAGTGAACAAGAGTTGCAAGGCTCGGGTCTGAAACCTTTTTGGAATTCGTTCAAGGCAGTGGCTATAAAACGCGCCAAGACAGTGGCTTAGAAACGCAAGCTTTGTGAACAAAGCCAGCGCCAAGTGCCAAAGACCCCTGCACTCGCGTCCAGAGAAGTTTAATTCTGTGGCGCAAATTCCAGAAGGAATGCACCAACACAGACTTCGTGAGGGGGTCCAGATAATGCAAGGTACAGGCCGTGGTAGATTAGAATATCATGGCTAATCGGGACGGCGTACCAACAAAGGCTTCTACCAAGAGTCGGGCTCTCCGCGTCCAGATGCGGACGTGCAAGATGATCAGAGAGACACTCTGCCCCGAAGAGACCAAACAGGAGCATACAAGCCCTGGGTCATCTTCATTCACAGAGCCATCCTCATCCATGGAGACAACACTCTGAAGAAGATGAAGGTTCTCAGAGCGCTCGCTCTCAAAAAGAAAACAGTCCAAAAATTGGATTGAAGGGAGAGGGTGCGCCCTATTTATAGGCAGCCCCCGATGACTGCAATTAATGATCTCTTAATCTGAACCGCCGGCCTTAATGACCGCACGATTGTCAAGAGCCACTAAGGGACTGACGCGTGTAACGCCGCTTCGAAAACCGTCGCAGGCGCCAATCTCCAACCACCCGCATCGGTTCCTCATTAAAGGGAATTGACGCTCAAGACCAATAAGAAGCCGACGCGTGGATAACCGCTTCGGGAAACAGCGGAAAATCTGCATTCCCGATCATCAATAGAGATTTGAAGATCACATCAAATCTTTATGACAGGCTGTATGTAACGCCTGGGAGGTTACACCAAGACGCAGACTGAAGAAAACCATATCCAAAATTCGCGTCCCCTCCCCAGATTGGATGACGATCACCCGCGTCCTAGAGGAATGTCCGCGTGATGCAAAGTCGCGTCCCCTCAGCAAACGGCGTCCTTTTTAAAGGAGAACACTTAGTCCATTCTGGGATTGATGGAAAATGCACAAGGCTGCGTCCCTCGCGTCTGTTCGATCCGCGTCTTTCCCATCGAAGCAGATTCGCGTCCCTCCCTACAGACGGATGCCGCGTCTTCTGAACTCATGGCCGCGTCTCCTTATGGATTGACGCTGCGTCTCATCAAAAGAACTTGGTTCTGCCCAAGTTCTTCTGAACTGATACCCGCGTCTCCCTATGCACAGAAACCGCGAGTCGATGCTGCGTTTCATTGAAAGAACTTAGTCTTACCTAAGTTCAGTATTCACAGCCAGTGATCAAGAAGTTGGATTCATCCACAACTAAGCAAAGAAGATGGAACAAAAAGTGTCCTTTTTATATCAAAAGTGGATACAAACACTCTGATAAATAGAGTGCCCTTTTCTTTACAAAAAAAAAAAGAGAGAGAAAGGAGGCTAAATGTCCTGGTTCGCCAAGGAACGGATTTGCTCCCTGAGATGATGCATCTTGATCTGACGTGCCTTCTCAGCCTCCATCATGGCCTGGACCCGCAGCTCCTCTTCAGATAGGAAGGATTTTGCAGCCAGCTGCGCTCGCAGAGATTCCACCCTGGAAGAATGTAGAGACAGACTCTCTTCAGCTCGCGCCTTAGCCGCCTGTTGCTCCGCAAGCTCCTCTTTGATGGTGACAAGCTTCTTCTCATTGATCGCAAGCACAGCTTCTGCCTTGGCAATGGTGTCCCGAGCCTTGGCAATGGTGTCCCGAGCACTGATGATGACGTGCTCCGTGCTCTGCATGACAATCTCAGATTCCCTTGAATCGTCAGTTAGTTTCTGACATTCAGCCTGGGAATATTCGAGGCTGCGGATCTCTGCATCTATTTGTGCCTCTGCCTCCTGTCGCTCTTGTTCTTGAGCAGCTAAGAGCCGGGTTAGGGTGGCCTGGGCCTCACTAGAAGAGCTGGCATTTTCCAAAGACTTCAGCTCGTGCAGGTCGCCTCCCAGTTGCTCCACCACCCGCAAACACGCTTGGGCAAGTGAGGGGCCTCCGGTTAATTCGATGTTCTCGGCCAGATTTCTGAGAAGCGTCTGGGCAAAATTGAAGGAGCTGCTTCCACGTAAGATGAGATCAATACATGATCCCATCGAAGCAAAGAATTGTTGCACCATCTGGCGTGCCAGTTCCCCCATATCGTCACCACCTGGGAAGCTTCCCGACCCCTTTTCTGTCACGGGATAAGGCGGATCTTCTCGCACAAGAGTTGTGCTGACCACCGATACGGCTAGAGCAGAAGTAGCCTCGGGTGCTTCCGGAGGTGTTATCTCGGCAGGAACCTCCACAGCTAATGACGGAGTAGCAAGCTCAACCTCCTCAGAAGCTTCAGCCGAGACCTGGGCTGTGTGGCTTCTTGGAAGGGTACCGACCGCTGCACTCTCTACCTGAACCCCCTTAATTCCCTCTGCAAATTATTGCGACATTAGCCACAAAGGAGAAAAGCGAAACATTTAAAATATCAGAACTTCCTTACCATCTGGGAGGCCCGGAGATGCCAGATCCTTGGGCAAATCTTGCGGAGTGGAAGTCTCCTTGGCTTCAATGGTAACCCCTTCATCCTGCAGAGTGGGTTCTTCCCTGACCTTAGGGGTTGCTTCCTCTTCCGGCAAAGTGGAAGCCTCCTCGGCATTAGTAGTTGCCCCTGCTGGAGTTATCTCGGCAACTAAAGCCGTAACCCCTTCTGGCTGGGTCAACTCTTGTACCATCTCCTCGATCTGCGAAGAGGATGCGGCTTCGACGTTCTCAGCCAATCCTGCAACATAAAAGGGAGAATGTTAAGGTCTCTTCTTCAAAATTAAAAGGGAAAGCAGGTCAAAAGGTGAAAAGAGTACCTCCAACGGGAATAATCGCCAGCTGTGATACCGTTGACGGCTCACCCCCATATATTTCTTCCTCTGAAATATGGGAGAACTTACTCGGATCAGGAGGAGCGGGTTCATCACCGTAGTCAACATCGTCTTCAAAATCGCTTTCCCCTGAGAGTGAGGAAGACGATAGCGCCTCGCGCGAAACCTCTGCAGCTGGAGCCTTGTCACCAATTACCCCAGTAGTAGGACTAGGGTCAACTGCCCGAGGACTGAAAATGAAGACACAAGGCGACCCAGGTTGTTGTGCCTCATCTCTCCCTTCACGAGCAGGTGAAGATCCGGGTTGAACCAAAATCCCCGGAATATCGACATCTCCTCCACTCATGATGTCGACCTCAGGCTGCTCCTCCTCGTCAACAGTCGTGGCTCTGTCAACGAGCTCCCCTTCCTCCACAGACCTACGGTCTTTGCTGCTCGACCTAGGGGGGCGGATTAAATGATCATCCTCTTCAGCTATATCTTCTTCCCTCAGTGGCTCAACGACAGCAGGGATGTCTTCGGGTCGAGAGACTTCGGTCGTCAAGTCTCTCCGAACCCTCTTGGGAGCGGGTTCAGCAGTTGAAGTAGAGCCGTGACGACGCTTGCTCACCGCCTGTCGAGATTTAGTTGCTTGCGGCTCTGCCCTTGTTGCTCGCGGCTCCGCCTTAGTCGCTTGCGGCTCCGCCTTTGGTGGTCGTGGCTCCGTGGCTCGTGACTTCCCTCTCGTTCTTCTCCCGGCCTCCTTCTGAGCCTTCAAGTACTGGTCAATGATTTTCGAGGGTTTACCAGACTCTGACCTTGCTTCGAGACTTGCATTGATGCTCTCAATACACGAAGACGCTGGAAAAAAGTCTGGTGTCTGGATGGCTTGGGTGTACCAAGTGCAGAAGCTGAAGCTCGTACGGCACTTAGGCCCCTCGAGAGGTAGACGGAAAGTTGCTCCCGTCCCTCCAGCCACACTGTAGTACCAGGCCCGAGCACCCTCGAACAGGTTCCCTTCGAAGGCGAGTCTAGCATTAGGGTTCCCGACATAGAGCTGATCATAGCCGAACTGTCGAGCGAAGCGATTCGGCATGTACGGCTCAATGGTGCATGACGTCCCTTGCCGGAAAAGCACATATCCGGGCCGAATATTGAGCAACCACCAGAAGGCTCCTGTGGATAACCTCGTGAAACCATCTGGGCCCGCAGAATCAATAAGTAGATCCCCGGAAGATGCACCAGGGATCTGGGGGAGGCAACGATTGAGCTGGTAGTTCGCAGGGTCCGAAAGGCACTTCCGGACGTAATATATATAAGAATCACGCCAGCTCGAATCCTCCAACCGCTGTACAAAAGGGACGGAACTCTCCCTCCAACGCACTGCCGTCATCAGAGAAGGGCAGTGCATCACGTACCAAGCCATGAGGTACGTGTAAGGCAGCTCGACCCGAGGGTTGGGACGCTTCACCGTCGAATTCCCCTCTGAGTCAACATACGGTTTTCCCTCGGAGTCTGCAGTCCTCGGTGGCTCGCAGAAATTCTTAGCTAGCGCCCGCAGCCCGCTCTGAATACCAGCCGCCACGGCCGGGAGAAGGGCTATGGGGTTGCCATGAGCTAGGAGCACCGCCGGGTACACCACGTCAGCAACAATAACTTCATGTGGCAGCGTGGGCACCACACAACGCTTCAGCCACAGCATTAGAAAGCCCGCCAACAGCGCCCGATCGGAGATAGGGGTCCGGGCTTGATGGTGAAAGCTTTCAAAAACCAAGTCAGGATCGAAACCGTCCTCGTTCGACTCCGTGGTGTAAAAACTGTCAGGAGCCTGGTCGATCCTGTCTTCAATCTCCCTATCGGAGCTGGGAGCCAATCGGGTTATCAGATGGTCTTTGGTGTTGACGTTGTTGAACAAGTAACTGGCCCAAGACAGTTGCTTGACTCCCTGCGACCGCCATTTGGTTATTTGGCCGCAAATGTGGAAGTGACATAGCACTTCCCAGTAGGTCTCATATATTAGGGGAAACTCCTCCTTCAAATGGTAAAGCTCCACAGTGGTCGGGACATATTCCTCATAGGGAATGTCCCCTGTTGCCAATCCCGAGACTTCATGCAGCTCGTGCAGAGCGAGGCCCATCTCCCCGACCGGAGTAAAGAACGTCCCCGTCAAAGAATTATAACGCTCTAGAACCCCGAAGAAGTTTTGAGAGCTTTGAGGGATCCCCCACTGCACGGCTCTGACTGCCGAGTACAGTCCCACACGCTTTAGCAGATCCCCGAGCTCGGTAAGGACAAAGCCGACCATTCTGCCCCACCAATAATTCTCTGTGGAACGGACCCACCCGGGCGCACGGAACCCAACCGGATAGTCACCCTCCGCTTTCATGAATGCGTTGAGGAAGGTAGTGCCAAGTTGTGGTATCTCCCCAGCCGGAACCTCAGACTTGCGCGACCCAGGGAAAAGGCCGATAACTGACCTGTCATGGCTATCATGACGATATACTTTATGGGAGCCCAAATCACCGAGAGTAATCTCAGGGACATATCGAGAGAGGTCCCATTCCATCTTTCGAGGGACGGACATGTGCTGGAAATAGGACAGCGGGAACATCCTCTCCATGTTCGGAAGAAAGAATCTTCCACCCCTTATTTGACGGAGCCATTTGTAAGTTCCGTCATACACGCGATAGCCGCCATCGTGGATACGATCTCCGAAGAAGAAGGCAGGCTTCTCCAGCTTGATGCCAGCATCCGTTGTGAATGCTGCATCAGTCATAAGCACCCGAAGAGTCCTCATGTCAACATTCGAGAGCCTCTCCTCACGAGCCTGCGACTTGTCAGCAGTCACAGGAACAGTCCTTTGTAACACAAAGGTCAAGTCCCGGTCAGCACCACCTACATGTCCAAAGTGGCGCGTCTTGGCAAGTGAAGTAGTGGGGTGTGGCGCTGCAAAAAGAAAAGGACACTTAGTTAGATACTCTATCAAAAGCAAGGAAAAAATGCTAAGTGTTCATAATCCAAACGCGGAAGAGATACTGGACGCAGGAGTTATCAAATCCGCGTCCAGACCTGCGAAACCGCGTCCAAACGCAGAAGAGATACTGGACGCAGGAATTATTAAATCCGCGTCCAGACCTGCAGGATCCGCGTCTCCACCACATTCTCCTTGATGTCACTTCTGGGGTGCGAAAAGAAGGGAGTTATCCACCTTAACCCTTCCGTCACCATAATCGCCAGAAGTTAAGGAGAGTAACTCCCTTCCTTTCACATCCCCAGATATCTAAGTGCTTGAACTCGGACGCTAGATTCATCAAAATCAGCCGCTGATGAAACAGAACGCAAGGATCAAATCCGCGTTCTGTGAACCAAGTCCGCGTTTGAACTCTTCACAATTAGAAATATTCTAAGTGAAGAATCCAAAAGGCAGGACCTAATGGCACCGGGTCATCAAACCCGCGCCTCGGTTATCAACCCAAAGACTGCGTCTGGGAATCAAACACGATTTAAATTTGTGTGTTCTTAAGGGTTCTTTGAACTTCCTTTAATGGCGAAATTCACGCCTAAAAGGCAGTTACCTTGGACACCTTGGAGAACAATATCCTGCGCAGAGGAGGAGCTGCCCCTCCGGGCCTCGGCGACGGTCGCCTTTGAAGAAGAAGCAGTCGGCTTGGTCTTGGGTGCCATTGCTAATTCGATCCAAGTTTAAACAGATGAACGGAAAAGGGAAATTCTCTTTCTTAGTTTTATCAGCGAGTGTGTTCGGAGAAGAAGAGGAATCTCCCCAACTGTGGCCTTTTATAGGCACAAGGATTCGCGAAGATACGCAGCGTATGGCCCGATGAATTCTGCGGCGAATCTCTGTTCGACGCGTGGAACGAAATCGCTTTAACGCACAGAGAAGATCATGCGCCACGACTCTGCAGTGAATCGTCGCTCGACACGTGGCACGGATCATTTAATGAGCCAGGAAATCCGCGCGCCAAAAGGCGAAATCCCGTCGGTTCCCCAGGCCAACTGGCAGAGCAATCATGACGTGGCACGGACTCGCACCCGACGGCCATGTCTCTTCGATGGATATGCCCTATCAGCATCGCCATAAATGCGCCCAGACAATCGCGTCTATATTCAAAAGATGCGTCTCTCTGAAATTCGCGTCTTCAGCTGAACATCGCGTCTGCCTTATGAAGATCAGTCGCGTTTCCGTTGCCAAAAGGTCGCGTCTTTACAGCAGTACCATCTCGGCTTTTTGAAAAGAACCTGCGTTCGGCCTCCTGCTTCTGCAAAATCAGTTCAACAGTACACTGACGCAAGCAGACGACCAACCACTCCTGGCTTAAAGCGCACCTGTGACAGACTTAAAAGCAAACGGGGAGGTTTAGACTGTGTATCTAGACACTCAACATGATCAACTCTGGTGGCTTCAAAGAGTTCAACAGTACACTCACGAAGACCAACTCCAGAATAGATCAAACCTGGAGCATTAATAGTCTAGTCATGAAGGCAAATGCAGCTAGAATCCAAAGTATTTCGAAATCCGTCCCAGTTAACTGCGGAATATCGAAAACTTTGGAGGGGGTTCTGTAGGCTGTCTAAAAAATCACCAAGACAAGCCACCAAAACGCAGAGATCCAAGACCCAGACGCAAGGCTAAATGTGACAATCAAGACGCGAAAATCCAAACCCGCGTCTCAGCATTAAGGCACGCGGGCCCGACACCCGCATCTCAGCCTCAAAACGCGAGAGTCCGAACCCGCGTCTCAGAACCAAGACGCGTAGGGTCCAAACCCGCGTCTCAACCTCAAGGCGCTATGGTCCAAACCCGCGTCTCAACCTCAAGGCGCTAGGGTCCAGACCCGCGTCTCGGTTACAACCACCCCGATTATGGCGCCGTTCACCGCCCATGTAGCGGGAAAGTTGGCCCTCATCGTGGAACACTTTTAGGGGGCACGATCACCCCCTAAACCTCTATAAATAGCCCCGTCACTATGAAGAGAGGGAGAATTTTTTTGGAGGGGAGCGATCAGCATCAAGGTCAAACTTCTGGCAATCGGCAACAAGAGGGCGACACAGAGAGAAAAGAAGCAGGTCAACTCTTCAGCAAGTTCGCTGCGTACGAGCTAGCTTTCGCCTACCTTCTCTTCGAGAGTTTTGGTAGACAGAGCTGAGTTACTCTTTCTACCGGCCAAAGAGGAGATCCCAGAAGGACGGTCAACTGGTCAACGGAGAACAAGATTCACTCTCCACCGCCACACGAAGAACCCAGCATTAAACAAAGGGGAATTCAAGATTCAATATTCTCCTTCTCTTGTAACCGGAAGGAACAGTTTTTGTTGTAATCCTTTTCATTTGATTCAAGGAAAACTTTTACCGCAAATCCTCGTCCCTCTCCTTTCCCGGGTCATACACCCACATTATGTCGAATATCGTTCTCAAGTCACGAAGATGGTCATTCTTATTGCGGCTTTTGACAGCAATGTCGTCGACATAACATTCTACCGTTTTTCGGAGATGATCGCGGAAGATTGTACTCATTGCCCGCTGATAGGTTGCTCTGGCGTTCTTTAGCCCGAAGGGCATCACAGTGTAACAGTATATCCCCAAGGGTGTTCGGAACGAAGTATGCTTCTCGTCGTTAGGATACATCTTAATCTGATTGTACCCTGAAAAGCCGTCCATGAAAGACATTCTTTCGAATCCACAGTCAATCATAACATCAGTGATGGGCAGTGGGAATTCGTCTTTAGGACAAGCTGTATTGAGATCACGGTAGTCGATGCAGATCCGTATTTTTCCATTCTTCTTGAGGACGGGAACGATATTAGTAACCCAATCTGGATGTTGTTCTTCCCGTATGAAGCCACATACAATGAGCTTATGAACTTCGACTTCAATAACCTCCATAATGTTCAGGCGAAACCGACGTTGTTGCTGCTTGACTGGCTTGACATCAGGTTTGATATTTAGACGATGCATGGCTACTTGTGGATCAAGTCCGGGCATGTCTTCGTAGTTCCATGCGAAGACGTCTACATACTCCTTTACGAGTATTATTAATTCTTCTCTTTCTATAAGTGATAAGCTCTCACTTATAAAGATGGGTTTAGGGTGATCTTGACTACCCAAGTTGACCTGCATCACCTTATCTTCAGTAGGTGGTTCACGCTGTTCAAATCGCTTTTCCCATTGGAGATCTAATTGCTGAACCCATGGTTCCTCATCAGTAGCTTCCGCTGGCTCCAATTGACTGCTTGAAGTCATATTAACGGTGAGATTCTCGAACATCATTCCCACACTGACATCTGAGTCCCACTCGGAGGAAGAGGCAGAATGTGATGGAATCGGTTCGTCATCCTTAAATTGAACCATTGCTGGTGGTGTGGGTGTAACGTATCCCAACCCCCTGCGTGTGTTATCATAGTAATTTGCAGGTTTCCCTTTTGGCACAAAGTTACGCAGCAAACTACGCCTTCCTTTTTCGAAATTCAAGCCCTCTTCATGCTTTAGGTTGTACCCCATTTTCTTCATCACATGGTGCGCTGGTCGCGCATAGTGAAAAAATTGTGGGGTGTTTGAGTCTGAACTTGAATCTATGGTTGTGGACCCTCGTGGTTGGGCTTTACTGAATATTATTGATAACTGACCTTCTTTGGATGGAGGGATCACTAAAACGGCTCCTTCTACAGAATTCATGGGTGTGTCGGATGCACTTGGTCTATGTAAAGGCATGTGCAGAGAGCTATCCGTAATGGATTCAAGCAACCCAACACTCACAGGATAATCAAAGAAAATATTATCATTAATTACCCATTCGCCCTCATCTTCAGAAGGAGTGTTACATTGGGGATTATTAAGACATGCTATAATTGGTTCACCAATCAAAATGGCTGGCATGTCTGCTTCAGATTCTGAATTCGCCTCATTGCCACTATCATCATCGTCCGGCAATGATTCTTTTGATGTTTCACCGGTCTCTTGATATAGGAGAGTGTCAGTGAAGTAATTTTCCACCCCTTTGAATGGTTGCTTCTCAGCGAAGACAGTTCGTACTGTTGCATCATCTTCAACATATTTGAAGCACTGGTGCAGAGTGGAGGGAACGATTCAGTTGGCGTGGATCCACGGTCGTCCTAGTAGCAAGTTGTATGACGTGTCAGCATCAATGACATAGCACGTCACTTCTGACTTCAGGCTCTCGATTCGGCAACGGAGCCAAATTTTCCCAAGTGGATGACTACTTCTGGCATTAAAATCGTATATTGTTGTAGTGGTTGCGGACAACCTATATAGTGGTATACCGAGGAAGTAGAGGAGCCTTTTGGGGATGATGCTGAGTGCAGACCCCGGATCAACCTGTACCCTTTCAATGCATGTTGAACCGATGTATCCAGTGTAGTACAAAGGTCGATCATGCTTGTTATCCTTGAGAAGCATATCTTCCGCTGTGAAGGTAATAGCAGGTACCTTTGATTGTACATGATGGCATTCAGCGCAAGAAGACTGAGCGTCATCGTTAGGGATTTCTGGCATATATGTTAGGAATGATTCTGAATTAGCTAGTGCATCTCTGAGTGCTTATCTTGTCTCTTTTGAGAGACGAAGGAGCTCATGTATGGTAATACGAGCCGGGATATTAGCCAGCTGGGCCAATATGTCAAAACGAAAGGGCATGTCAAGCCCTAGGCTTGAAGGCTTCTTCAGGATATGGTCGAACCGGACTTCTTTGGCTTCTCCTTTCCCTTGGTTGGAACTGAAGCGGGTGCTGGTATTTGTACTGACGTCGTCTACTGTTATGTCTCGTCAGTAGCTTTCTCATACTGTTTTAAGTATGATTTTCTAGATCAAGTACCTGTTGGCTGAGGTACATCAGCCTGCGTCGTGCAAGCGTGCTTTTCCCCTTCAAACTCGCTGAGAGAAGCTGATGTGAAATTGTCATCGTCTGGCAGGATGGAGATGACATTGCAAGATTTGCCATTCGACTTGGACTTCTTTGAATCCCATTGTTCGTCTTGGACAAGGTCTGGGTGTATCCACATGATTTTCCCTGTCTCCAGTGTCAAGGGAACAAGACCCTTATTATCTTGCGTTTTAGCTGCAGGATGTTTGACTTCCAGCCGTGGTGCAAGGATTGGATAAGTCCCGTCAGGAACTGTGACCATTGGGGTTTTGCCGAACTCGAGGGTCACCATGTTTGCAGTGACTTTCTTCTACTCTGACTTCAGTGTCAGGACTCTGGCGTCGACTAAAGCTTGAATTCTGTCCTTGAGAACAAAGCACTTGTCGGTAGGATGGTGAATCATTCTATGAAAGAGACAGTATTTAGGATCGTTCGTGCGTCCTATTTCATTGGGACGTCGAGCATCCGGCAGCTTCAATTTATTCCCTTTGTGGAGTAAATGGAATATTGTGACCACCTGATCGTCTTTGAAGGAGTATTGTTTCAAAGGAAACTTAGACTCCTGATTATTGAAGCCGCACTTCTTGGCCTTCGACTGAACATCCCCTGACAATTCTACAGACATAGTCTCTTTCCCTTTGGCTTGAGAAGACTGTGCCATGTCGCCACGTCTTTTATTATTCATACCCCATTTGCCTTTAGGGATGGATGGTTCGAACTTTTTAGCCGACTTTTCGGCTATCTCAGCTTGCTTGACCAGTTCTTTTCAGGTATGGACTTTGACAGCCCCACGCGAACCTCTACTTGGTCTAAGAAGTTGTGCCTGCACGTCTGTAAGAGCATGGGTAATGACATCCCTACTGGGCACATCAAAGACAAGTTTCTAAACCGCTCAATGTAGTCACGGACAGATTCGCCCTTCTTCTGTACGGTAGAGAGGAGTTTGTCCATGGTTACCTCGGTATCGTCCTCATAGAAACGAGAAAGGAATCGGGTTTCCAGGTCGATCCAGGAATTGACGGAGCCCGGAGGGAGACTTCAGAACCAGTCAAATGCTACCCCCTTTAAGGTGCCAATGAACAGCCTAGTCATGATAGCATCATTGTCTATAACATTACCGGTCTGAGACCAGAAATAGTAGATGTGCTAGTTTGGCGAGCTCTTACCATCGTACGTATGTAACGTTGGTGGTTTGAACTTTGGTGAGTATGGTACTAAATCCCACTCCAGCGGATAAGGACGGACTGCCCCTACTTTCTTTAATTCATCCCTCTGAGCTAAGGATGCGATTTGAGCTTGGATGCCTTTAAGGACTTCAGCGTCCAAAGAAGAACCCTCCTTCGACTTCTCCGTCCTTGGCTGTTCATTGCTAAGATGTTCTTCCTCATCATGGTTACTCCCGATATCATTATTATTTCGGTTATTGAGGAGTTGAGCGAGCATCTGTTGAATGTTGTCCAAAGCTTCTTGCTGGGTCTTGGAAGTTTGCTCCTGAGCTTCCAAACGTCGACGAAGGTCATCATTACCGTTTTCAGCCATATTCACTGAACTCCATCTGTTCGCACTGAGCTGACTATCGCCGAAGAGGCATACCCACTGTCTTCGTCCTCTTCATCAGTCCATTGGACTAATCCTTTCATTGGTTCTGGTGAGGTTACTGCAGTTGAGGAAGATGGCTGTTCATAACTATAGGGTATTGCAACCCTAGATCTGGTGTTTCGGAAGACACCTTCATGTACCAAGACTTCGCCCAAGCCTGGGCTATAATCCGGATCTGGAGAACTGTAGGGAGTGTCATGGGACGCTCGTCTGCCCCTACGCAGCTCTCGTCCTCTTTCGATCATGTTAACGGATGTAGAGGGTAGATCTCGCGATACGCTCCTTTTGCGAGTTTTCACCGGGGCCTGCACCGACAGTCGATCAAAAACTGATCGTCAGCCTGGAGGAGTGGCGGGGATTGGTCATAACCGGCAATGGACTGAGTGGACTGTCACCAACTGACATCCCACTTGTTGACAATAGGAGGGAGAAGTTTAGAAAGATTCTGACTTCCGTTTGCTTGTCAAGAATTCCCACAAGTCAGAGCCAGTTGGGCCTAAACGATCCAGCGCAGAGGCTCTGTTGGATTGCACATAGAATGATGTCCTGTTCTTTTCATCACAGCAGAGGTAATTAGCACTAAATAGTGCTTTAGCTCTAACTTCGTGGCTAAGAACCTTGGGAATGTTCTTGGGTGTTGAAGCTGAATAAGCACCGCTGTCAACACTTAGGGACGATCCCTTAGCTCCGCTACAAAGCGCGAGCTTAGCGCTTGATGAACTGGGGAGCGAAGCACACTGTGGTGCTTTATCCGCTATGTTGCTGCGAAAGTGATTAGCCCTAGATATTGCCTTGGCTCAAAGTTTGCGGTTAAAAGCTTTGGAAATGCCCTTGGGCGCTGAAGCTGCATAAGCACCGCTATCAGCACTTAGAGGTTATCCCTTAGCTTCGCCGCTAAGAGCGAGTTTAGTACACTGTGGTGCTTTGGTTCCAACTTTGCGGCTGCGAACATTATGCGTACCCTGAGGTACTGTATTTGGCACACCATCAGTAGCTTCGCTCATAAGAACGAGACTGACGCGAGGAGTTACTGCTCCTGAATTAGGCGAAGGCATGGTCGTCGTGACTTCGCGGCTGACAGTCTCGACGAAACAGGCAGGCATCTTGCCTTTTTCTTCGCGAGAGAGAAGAACTTGTGGCGTAGTTATGCCTGAGGCTTCATACAGAGCCTTCTGCTTTGGTTTCCACATCTGCTTTGAAAGAGGAGACTTAGGTTCGCAGGGAACCTGACTAGCCACACGCGAGGCTGGGAGGTGTTGGCAGGATTCTGCTTCCAGTTTCTGCTCCGAAACCTTGGCCATGGAGACCTTTCTATGCCTTCGTGCATGGAGCATTGGACCACCCCCAGAGAGGAGTTCTTCAAATTTTCCTTGGTCAAATTGGACGACTAGGTTTTCGAAGGTGACAGGCTGAAGATTTTGACCCTTGCAATGCGGTCCTGCTTCGTTGTTGCGCCAGAAGACCGTGGTAGGCTCGCAGAGAGCCTTATCTGTCTCCGCAGAGACTTGCTTTGAAGACTTAGCCAGAGGGACTCTGGCCACACCGGCTTCCTTGAATTCAGAGATAGACCCGAAGGTCTGTTCGTCGCATTGCGACACTTGATTCTCGACAGTGGAGAAATCATTCCCCAGCAGAGTCGCCATCTTATTTTCCATTGATTTTGCAAAAGGAAAACTTACAAAAAAGGGGTCGAGGAGCTAAATTACAAGTATTCTAAAAAGATTACAAGTAGATCTCCTCTGAGATTCTGGAGAAGTGTGCCGATAGGAGTCTAGTCAGCGCGCAACCACTTTGTCCCTTTGACGATGCAATCGATGGGATTCCCTTCTCGCCTGGTTCGGGGAATCGGAGAACAGAAGGTTAGTAGAACCCTCTTGTTACTTCTCAAACTGCCTCCACTTGGAAATTCCTTCTCGCCTGGTTCCGGAGATTCCTTGAGAGGGAGGAAGATCTTAGGGTATTAGCACCCTGATTAGAGAAGCAGTTCTCTGAATTCTTGGAAGTAAGAGAATAGGTCTCTGTTTAGCCGTCTCTCTCTGTGCGTCTCTTTGCCCGTGCGTGTGTGTTTTTGCCCTCTCGCGTGTTCTCCCTCCTGTGCCTCGGTGGGCTATTTATAGGGAGAGCAGGGTATAATTGTCCCTTGAAAATCTGGAAACAGATTGAATCAATCTGTTTAAATCTGGAAACTAGCCTTGCTGCGAGGATAGAATCAGCTTCTGCGAAGCTAGGAATAGCAGGTAGCGTCGATCTCCTGATCTGTTTTGATTCTTTCCAAATAATCGAAAGATCTCCCCTGATCTTCTTACTTGTTTTAGGAGAGTCAAGAGATTATGATAAACAACTACCAAATTGATCTCAGATTTGATCTTGATTAGATTTGATCTTCATCTTGAATTGATTTGGTTCATCTGTAGATTTAATTGGTCAAAGGTTGACCATCAAAGACCCGCAGCGGAGTTGCTGCGTTGAGCTCGCAGCGGAGATGGAAGAAGCATCTGGCGAAGTTAGAAGAAAGCTCTTCAGCGGAGCTAGATAACATCTGTAGCGAAACTACCGAACATCCTTCTGCGTGGTTGCGTGTAGATTTGAGCGAAGCTAACTCTCTGCGGAGTTAACTGAGTACTTCAGGCGAAGCTGTAAGTTAGCTTATTGATGGAGCTTTGAATGGCTTCAAGGCGATGTCGGACAAACTTAGCCTCTCAGGCGAGGCTATCCCTTTGGGCTCATGTGATGCTAAGTGTTGAGCTAACCTAGCATCTTAGACTTGCTTAGGTCTCTTCAAAGACAATCTGGGCTTACTGTCTGCTTCACTAGATCAGTAGAGTCCCAGTTGCTGATTTGTCCCTCGGAGATGAGTACAGAACTGGTCGTCAGCTTGTCTGTCACTTGTCTTTTGTAAATGTCAACAAGTTTAGACATTGTTTAGGCCAGTCAGGAATCTTGTCTATTTTAAAGTGTCAACACTATCTTTATAGGATTCTTTTATTGTGAGATTTCTACTTTGTGATCTTTGTAGTCATCAAGTGTTGTAATCTTCAATTGCTTAGTGTTTCTCCTCTTGGGTATATTAGTATTTGCTTTGTGCATTCCTCTTGGGTAGAGGACCATTGGCTTACAGCCCTTCTCTTACGTAGAGGATTGAAAATTGTATCATTTTGTAGAGTTTCTTTTTAAAGACAGTGGAAATTCTTCATTGCGGTGAAGGCGTGGACGTACAACAAGTGCTTGAACCTTGAAACAAATATTTCATATTTGCGTTTGCCTATCTCTCAACACAACTCTACTCTTGTTTATATCTTACCTTATTATTATTGCTCATTCATATATGATTGATATTGTTTATGTGCTTACATTTATTTGATTCAAGAAAACTATTAAAGCATCTCAACTCTTATTAAAGAGAAATCTTGAGGAGAAGTTCTAGAGCCCTTCAGTGAGAATTCGGCTTCACTTCTTGGTTATAAATTGTATGTTATTAGTCTAATTTTTTAATTTTCGCATTTGATTAGCATATCCCCTTTAGTTGATTTTACATTGACAATAGGAAATTCACTCCAGGTGATATCTTCTTGATGGCAGGAGGAGCGATTCCTTAAAAAGTGTCAAGCAGACACTTCTTGCTTCATCTATGATGGAGGCAGAGTTCGTTGCTTGTTATGAAGCTTCGAACCAAGCTATATGGCTCAGGAATTTTATTTTCGGGCTTCAGTTGGTGGATCGAAAGGTCATTACAATTATAATGTAATAATAGAGCTGTAGAGCTCTACTGCAAAAGTGACAAGAGTTCAGCAAGGTCGAGGCACATCGATATCAAGTTTCTTATCATTAAAGATAGAGTTCAGAATAATATTGTATTTGTTGATAGTATTAGTATTATTCTTAACATTGCAGATCTACTCACTAAAAGGTTGACACTTAAAATTTTCTTGGAGCATGTTGCTTATATGGGGATGGCTAGTCCTGATAATATCCTGTTTTAGTGTGAGTAGATAATTTTATTTTATGTCATTGGCACTATTTTTTAGTGCACTATGTGTGTGTGTGTGTGTGTGTGTGTGTGTGTGTGTGTGTGATTTTGTGATTCTGATAATTGAATAATAATTGCTTTTCTTAAAGTTTTCTTTGTGCATTTTAATTTGTTAAACTAACAGTTAAACTCTTTGGAGTCATAAAGATAGACTTATTGGGATCGTAAAGTGAAACCCGTTAGAAGTGTGCCTTATTTGATCAGAGGATATTTCCATGCAACACATCTACATTTGATTTATATCATTAAGTTTTATAAATCTTGTGATGTGGAAGGTCCTACCTTAATTATAAGAAAGCAACGAATGTCATATTCGGTTGTAGGGCATTTAATGGATTAGATTAATATGAAATGTTGGTTTTGTTGCAAGTTAAAATTTTGGTACCACAAGGATAGGTGTACTATTCTTCCAGTATGACTTGTTAACTCAAATAGAAGATTGTTAGGCTTCTCTGAACTGGAGTCTAAATTTATTTGGGCCTATACAAGTCTAATTGGATATTATACACCCATCTCTATAAGTATTTTGTTTGATGCAATAAAAAATTGATCAAGTCTAATAGTTTGGGTCTAGATACGTTTCAATTACACTTAACCATGAGTGTATTTAAGTAAAGATGTGAGACTTGAAATACACCTAGAGGGGGTGTGAATAGGTATACAAGCTAATCAAGAACAAATGATGCGGAATTAAAAACTAATTGCAAACACACAACGTGTAATCAAGAGTGAGTCTGAATTCCCCGTGAAAGGCTCTGGAACTACTCCTTTAGATTCCTCTAAACTAAGAGTTGAGGTGCTTTAAAAACTCTCTTGTTAAACACAAGTGTGGGCACACAAATAATACCAAGTATGTATATAATATGAGCAATGTAAAGTGATGCAAGATATAAGAGAGATAGAAGATCAAAAGTAAGCACTGGGATATATTTCGAGGTTCGAGCCACTGCTCTACGTCCCTGCGTTCACACAGAAGGATTTCAACTATCCGCTATACGATCTTCCACACAGGGACCTCCACTGATGAATTACAATCCATCATCGGAGTACACAACTCCTCTCTGCACAATCACCTCTACACAAGAGGGAAGGTACAAGCCTAGCACAAAGTAAAGAAAGAAATAAAACATGGTGATCCAATGATCACAAACGCTCTCTTGGTGATCTTAAAGGATCACAAATAATTTTTCTCACAATTCAAAGATCCTAAAGATAGATTTGAATGATAGCTCAAGTATGTGAGAAAATAACATATTTAAAAATAAACAACAAAGAAAATACTTGGAAAAACTTCTTGATGGATATATAAAATGAAGAACAAAATAGAATTCCCAAAGACTTAATTTTCTTTGAATTTTCAAAACTTTGAAAACAAATAAAGATAGAGAATTTTGACACAGAAACTCTTTTGAAAACTTTGTTAAAAATACTTGAGAAGGTGAGAAATATTGCTTTACAAAATCTTAGAAGAAACA
Organism: Agave tequilana; assembly: GCA_038442645.1. Taxonomy (NCBI): domain Eukaryota; kingdom Viridiplantae; phylum Streptophyta; class Magnoliopsida; order Asparagales; family Asparagaceae; genus Agave; species Agave tequilana. The sequence goes on from JAVJIF010030096.1 coordinate 283,999, forward strand.
GGCCAAGGGGACCCATATTTATAGGATTCCCAAAATATAGCCATTGGGTCAGGCCCAGAATGGCCTGTCGGTCGACCGCCCGGTCAACCGGCCAACGGTCAGATTTTTGACCATTGGGGTTGTCGGTCGATCAGCCGGTTGACCGCCCCAAGGCAAACTGCCTGTCGGTCGACTGCCCGATCGACCGAGGTCAGAACCAGAGAGTGAACTCTCTGGTTGGTCGACCACATGGTCGACTGGCCCAATGGCCAGAGCCTTGTGCACGTCCTGTGCACATCGGTCGACTGCCCGGTCGACCGAGATCTGGTGCGGTCAACCGATCGGTCGACTGCCAGTGGTCTCAGGCTGGGTTTTAGGGTTTGAAAACTTGGTCTTTTAAATACCCATAAAATCCTATAAAATCGCATAAAATCTACAAAAATAAGTTCACGTAAGCACTTATAATACAAATATATTTGATCAAAGATTAACTCATATTACAAACAATTTGAATTAATATTGAGGCGTAAAAATTAAGTTTGAAACCAAAAACTGTATTTTCAAAACTCGTTTTAATTTTGTCTTCAAGAATTTTTTAGAAGACTTCAAAATGAAATACTATTTCTCAAAAACTTGTTCAAATACAAAAATAAAATATTGAAACCCATTTGAAGCATAGTGTGTATGGAAAGAATCCAATACACATATAAAAGATATATCTTTGTTTTTGACAATAATCCAAAATTAAGTTTTGTTAAAAAATAAATACTTGAAACCATGAACTAGATATATATCAAAGTAAGTTTCTAAACATTATGAACCTTCAATGTATATGAAAGAAATTCAACATACATATAAACCATGTAAAATTTCTTTTGATTCTATCTATTCATGAAAACCATATATGTATACTTGAAAATAAAAACGGTTAAACCGAAACTAAAAACTATTTTAACTTTTGTGTCTGTGTGTGAACTTGAGCATATCAAGACTAATCAATCCGTATACAAGATTTAAAACAAAACTAAACTAAACAAACTGAAGTCTTCTTGTAAAACTCCTTCTCCAAGTCGACTCGATCCAAACTTGACCCAAAGGAGCTAGATGCGATCGTTGCGTTGTGAGCTTTTGAATCAATATTTGATTGCTTCAATACTTTGATTGTAAATCTCTTGTTGAAGTTAAATCTCTACAAGATCTTGATCAATAACCGAAACTATATAAATATAAGATCATTAGCAAACTAATCTTCATAAGTGAGTCATCATCAAAACTAAGGTCAAGGGCCTCTGGGCCAAAAAATCTCCCCCTTTTTGATGATGACAAAACTTATAAGATTATATATGTATTAATTAAGGATAAGTTTAATTGAAGCTCTCCCTTAACTCATGCATAATCAATAAACACATAAAGATATGCAATGTAGCTCAAGATACCAAATAAAAGAAAGATATATATGCATAAATATTTAATAAATATGCATATATAATCCTAAATCCTTCTCTCTTTTTGTCACTCATCAACAAAGGGATGAAGACAAACAAACAATACCAATAAACTTATCGTAAAATAAAAATTTTGATACCAACAAACACAATCAATTGAAAGAATCAATTGAAAGTAAAAAACCAATAATTTTTTGGTAAACACTAAAACCAATTTTTTTATTGTTTCATTCATATGCATAAACTATTGTAATAAAGATACTAAATTGAGAATAATACCAATTTAAGATTATTGATACCAATATTGAAAATATTAGTATATACCAAAACAAAATATTTTTCATTATAAACAGTGAGAGTAAGACACCAATTGAAAATAAAACCAATTGAAAGTTATAATAAGAATTTTTCTCCCCTTTTTGAAATACCAATAAGAACTATGCATAAGCTTGTATATGATATCAATTAAAAACAATTGATATTAAGGACTAAATCAAGCTTAGTAAGAAATCATGTGCGCTAGAAATGTATGGCATATATGTTTAAAGTACAAAAAAATCATATATATGATCAGAGCAATATAATGTTAATTTAGATATGATTCATATATATAAAGAAAATATGAGTATACAAAAATGAAATACTTTAAAATTATGTATATCTCATACCTACCACCCTTTCGTGCACATGTTTAAATAGATTTCAATAAGAGCATACAAGGCATGGTCGCCAAACCAACCGCCCTTTGGTTGGTAGGGTTTTCAAAAAAATATGATTTGAAAATATTTTAGCATATTTGAAAACTTTACCAATTAAAAAGTAATGACTAGTTTAAAGATAATTTTATAAACTAATACTAAATCTTTCAATAAGAAATAAAACAAATTATATATATATATATATATATATATATATATATATATATATATATATATATATATATATATATATATATATATATATATATATAATACATGAGAATTGTCACTCAAAAATCTACAAAACACATATAGGCTCATGGATCAATACCAAGAGTAAACAAATGATATAAAGAGTGTTCAAGATTCATGTGTAATATTCCTAAGTTAAAATACTGTATTTTTATTTTTTTCTAAAGTATTTATTTTGATTTACTAATTATTTTATTAACTTAATTTATAGTTTTATTATTAAATATACAAAATTAGATAATAAATGGTAATTTGATTTTATATTTACCATTATATTTCATTAACATTTTTTTACTAATTATTATTATTTTTATTTCTATTAGTTGTTAATATCCGAAGTAGTTATTTTCATTATTATTATTCTTTTATTATGATTATTATTTATTGTTATTATTATTAATGTTATTATTATTAATATTTTTGGTGTTTATTAATTATTATTAGTGTTAGTATTATTTTATTTATTTACTGTAATAGTTGTATTAATATTGGTTGTGGTAATAGTTAATTCTATTATTAATTCATTATGATAATTATTTATTTTTATTTAGTGCCACTATTATTGTTGTCATTGTTATTGTTAATTAGGATTATTATTATTGCTTGGTAATAATTACCATTACTAGTTAAGATTATTATTATTATTTATTATTATTATTATTATTTCATATATTAATATTGTTGTTGTCGTTAATTAATTATCATTATTATTGTTAAGGTTATTATGGTTCTTATTATTATTTTCTCTTTTTAATCCTATATCCATACTCATACCCGTTATCCTCTTTTATCCCCATACTCAAGATCCTATATCCAAGTCCAAACATATACCCAATAGCAGAACCCAATACCCATTAATCTAAACCCTATATATAATCTCTTCTTATTAACATAACCCTAATTATCAATATCATTTTCTTCCCCTTCATCTAGCCGCCAACAACCTGGCATCCTCCACCTCTGGCCGAGCACAGCCTACTCCCCCTCAGCACCACAGCCCCATCCATGGCGCACTCTTCCTCACCCCCTTGCCTCGCAGCCGTCCCTTGCACAGCCAGCGGCAGTCCTACAACGCCTCTGTGAACCCTCTTCTTCCTTTGCCTCCTGCCTTTACCATCGGACCTCAGCAGCCTAGGCCAACAGCCCGTGCACCAAGCGCCCCACCACCAGCAGCCCGGAGCACCCACGACCTGCATCTCAGCGTGAGCACTCCCCGTGGCCGCACCTCACCTTGCTATGAGCACTCAAGGCCGAGCACATCCTCCGCTGGAGCCTCCGTCGGCAAGCCGTGAGTCCTCATCTCCTTTCCTTAGGCCGGATCCCCTATCTCCACATTACTAGCATCCCCCTTTCGTCGCCTCCGTGGATCACCGTCGATCGCCGTTGGCGAGCGCGAACGCACCCGCGCCTTTCACAGCGAGATCCTCTATCCGTCGAACTCCTCCGCGACCGCCACTACCTTCGTCAGAGCCTCCGTCAACGCGCCGCAAGTCACTCAATGTAAGCGCATTAATATGTGTAATAGTTATGTGTAGGGGTATGTGGGTAAATATATATGCATATGCATGCATGTGTTTTAATTACATAGTGTTTGGGTGTGTTTGCAAGAGTGTGTGTGTGAGTTGATGTGTGTGTGTGTATATATATCTACATATATATTAAGAGTAATCATATATATGTGTGTGTGTGTGTATAGGTGTATGTATGCGTATACTCATATATATGTATGTATGTAGGTGTACCCGTGTATGTATGCACGTGTGGCGTACGTGTATGGGTACGTGTGTGAGTGTTTTATGTGCATGTGTTGATTCCCCTTCTTCTCTCTGTGTTCGGTTGCGTGTTATAGCATTTCAGACTCGTTCGTGCGATCCAAACTCGGTAACGGGAGTTCAGAGTTGTGCCCGTTAGAGACCCGATACAATGGCGATTCGAAGACCAATCTATGAGATGTCCGTAGATCAGTACTTGTTCGTGCGTGAAGATCAGACAATGATTCGGTTCCGGGACCGCGTCATTTCATGTGAGTGTTTGTTCTTATGTATTTTCTTATTTACCGTTGTCGGTATGCGTTTACATGTTACTCTTATTATTTTATATGACTTTCTGTTATATTTTACCAGTTCGATTACTTTTATCACTTCATGAGACATCAATGATTGTTCACTTTAATTACGTAGTTGATATGAGCTTGTATCAGTGTTATTTCATGTGTCAGTAGTTTGTCGTTATTGATTTGGGCCTAGTAGCGATATACCTTAGACAGTGACTCGTTTCGATCCACTGGTTAGTTGGCCCAGTTCATATTTGAGGACAGATGACATATTTCTTATAGAGTACTTCTCAGAATTGTTATTCTTTCATTTGGTAATAACTTAGGTGATGATTAATTCGGGTATTGACGACGGACTTGTTATGATGTTACTTTACAAAGAGATTGGATTTCTTGATGCTTGGATCAGTATATAGACTTAGTTGGAGGTTGAACTGAGATTTATGTTATTTATATTGGATATTGATCAGTATATAGTTGTGACCGATTTTTGTTGGATTGTGACCAGATATATGGGTATCTTACCTTTGACTTTGATATGTGATATCATATTGGTTTTGGATTATTGAAGCATGGTTTCCTGGATGTATCAACTGATTTAATCATTTGAGTATGGATGAGTTGTTGGTATTAACTTAGAAGTGAACTATTCTACATTGCAGTTGTTTGAGGATGTTTTCTCTTTAGATATGTGGTTGCTAAAAATGAAAGAACAATCAAAGATTTAAGAATTTACCGTGTAGCTTGTGGCTAACGGGTCGTGTCCACGAGGAGAAATGCGATGAAAGCTTTTTGGTGATTCGTTTAATAACAAAGAATTTGCTCGTTTTTTTTAAGTGAAAAGAGAATGGAAAGAAGGAGATGATTAAAAGAGAAATTGCAACTTTTAGAGAAGGCTTTGGAGAAGGTGATTTAAAAAGCTCGAAAATTGTTTTGTTGATTATAATAAGGAAGAAAATCTGGGCTCACTATCTCACTACTCAACTGTTCATTCTTCTATTGAAATCCTAAATGCCTCAACTTGATCATAGGCAAAACTTAAGCTTGACTTTAGAAAGTTTGAAGTAAAGCACATAAGATGGTTGGAAGAGTTCACTCTTTTCTTTAAGAAATCGTTTTGAATCGGATGTTAAATCATCAAGCGCGAAGAAGCAAGTATGAAATAAAAATAGTTCAAGAGACGTTCTTAAAAGAAGTACGAGTTTAAAAATCCAAACCCATCCTCATGTCCCTTCAAGAACACTTTCAAGAAGAAAGGCTTTAAGTAAGGCATGCAAATGATTCATTGGGTCTTTTTCTTTAAAAACAGAAGAGAAGAAGAATTGAAGAGAGGTACAATAGTGAGCCCAGAAAACCGATCTAGCTACTCATGGAAAACAAAGAAGAAAGCAAGTAAATAATGCATGACATACCGTAATAAGAGTGGAAGAAAATGTGGCTCGATTCTTGTATTGATGTCACTTCAATCTTCAAGTACAAGCACTCAATTCCTCTCTCTCACAAGTATTTGTACTGGACTACAAATTGAAAAACAAAAATACAACTTTTGTACTATCTAACAAAGAGCCTAAATCCTTAGAAAATAAACAAAAATTCTAATCCTAGTCTTCGCTCCATTTTGCTCTGCTGAAACTGGTATTTATAGGGAAAAACCAAAAGGGGGAATCCCGGGAAGATTGGAGGAGCAAACGCTCCCCCAACTGACCTAACAAGGCTGCGAAAACGCAGCTAGGGCCGCGTTTTCGCGGCCCTGGTGTGGCCAGGTGGCCACACCCAGTTGGTGGTTTCCCCTGGTTTGGTGATTCTCATGTATCTTCTTCTGGTTCTCTCGTTTCTGCTCCAGGATTTGACGAAACAGCTTTTGATTGTTGGCTTCAACCGCTTGATTCAGGGAGGATTCTTCTCAACCGGTTTTCAACCTCTCTGATATGCCAAGATTTAGCCCTGATTCCTTGATTTCGAATTTCTTCTGAATTAAATCAGAATTGGTGGTCTTTTGGGCTTGTTTCTCTTTCCTTTCTCTTAGCAATTTGGGCCTACATTTAACAAAGAAAAAGAAGACTTATTAATAGGATTTATTAGCTAAAAAGTATGGTAAGATGACAATGTATATGCAATATATGTGACTAATCACACCCCCACACTTATCTTTTGCTCGCCCTCGAGTAAAACATCAGACTAATTCTAATCAATTATTAGACCACTTTCGCAGGTCACTCGATTGCATTAAGCATGTGCAACAAGCCGTTAAACCTCTAGGTTACCCCTAGAGGACGAGTTTTGTCTCGTGAGGGTTTTCAGTAGACTGCACCCACAAAATCCATAAAGAAAGAGAAAAAAGTTAGTATTTTCGAAAAGCATTTTTAAATGAGAAAATATTTGAAGTATATTTGTGAGAGTTTAAGTAATCTATAAGTTATAGGAATATCAAATTTTCATTCCTAAACTTAGTCTTTATTCAAAAACATGTCATCAATCAAAGTAAAGAGTCAAATTATTTTTCTCATCTAGTCTATTAATTTACCCTGAGTCGTATGCACCACCGTGACTGTGAAGTTGACTAAGGGTTCTTTAACATTAACTCCTATGCCTTATTTATATGTATTTTTGGTGGATTTTATTCCTCAATTTCATTAGGCTTTCTAATCTGCCCATGTAACGAGCCTTCAGTCGGTGACACCCAAACTGGACAGTTTTAGGGCACCAGGTGAGAAAACACCCCTAAGGACTTAAACACTCGAGTAGATAAGGCCACGAAACCAAGGTTTTTATTTATAAGATGTACCCCTTTTAGGCGTGAATACTTATGCTTCATGAGGCATAAATACCCAGCTTAATCAGAGGATTTATATACATACATTTTTCTTTTCTTTTTTTCAAACTTATCTAATTATCTTTTGCATAAATACCAAGGCTTTCTTAGGCCAAAACACCTAGCTAATCAATAATTAGATTTGTTTATATATATATATATATATATATATATATATATATATATATATATTTTCATAATATTTTTTTATAAGGCATAAGAGTCTCTGTTTTTAAACCCTAAGTGAGTAAGTGTATTTGGTGTGCATATTTCATCAAGGTAAATATCAAGAATAAATTACTTTCACAAATTTTCTTCCTAACCCTAAAAATCAAACAAGTCATCTTATTTTGACCAAGTATAAGAAATCCTAATTATGATTTTCCTATTCCTTAAAATTGACTTAATTTCTTACAAAAAATATATCAAAATATTGTTCTAACCTTTCAAAAAGTTTTTTTTTGTTTTGTTTTTTTATCTATATATATTTTTTCTTTTTTTCTTTTTTTATATATATATTTGTCATGTTAGAACCCTCCCCCACACTTATCTCATGCATTGTCCCCAATGTATGAAAGAATTGTATAAATGCATGAAATAAAATGGAAAAGAGGAAAGTTACCGATACACTGGGTCAAAAAGACCCATAGCCGTTTCATTTACCGGCACCGATTCCAAGAAAAGTTTAAGGCGTTGACCATTTACCTTAAAGTCATTTCCATTCTTGGTGTCACTGATCTCAACTGCACCGTGTGGAAACACGATTTTTACAATGAATGGCCCAGTCCATCTTGATTTCAATTTTCCTGGAAAAAGATGAAGCCTAGAATTATAGAGTAAGACTTTTTGTCCAGGGACAAAGGTTTTTCTTATGATGTGTTTATCATGAAAAATCTTGACTCTGTCTTTAGTGATCCTAGCATTTTCATAGGCCTCATTTCTCAATTCCTCTAATTCGAAAATTTGTAATTTCCGAAGGTCACCGGCCTTGGTCAAGTCGAAATTCAACTGCTTGATTGCCCATAAGGCTCGGTGCTCTAACTCAACGGGCAAGTGACAAGATTTGCCATAGACCAACCTATAAGGAGACATTCCTAGAATCATCTTGAAAGCGGTCCTGTAGGCCCATAGGGCATCTACAAGTTTGATGAACCAATCTTTTCGGTTTTGGTTCACAGTTTTCTCCAAGATAAGCTTGACTTGTCTATTGGAAACCTCAACTTGCCCACTGGTTTGAGGATGATAAGGTGTGGACAACTTGTGAGTTATGGCATACTTTCGCATAAGTGCTTCAAAAGATCTATTGCAAAAGTGAGTGTCATTATCACTGATGATAGCACGAGGGGTTCCGAAGCATGAAAAGATGTTCTCTTTCAAAAACTTTATGACAACTTTGTTATCATTAGTTTTACAAGGAACCGCTTCTACCCACTTGGACACATAATCCACAGCAACCAATATGTATTGGTTTCCAAATAAATTAGGAAATGGACCCATAAAGTCGATGCCCCAAACATCAAAGAGTTCTATTTCTAGAATTGGGTTGAGGGGCATCATATTTCGTTTTGAGATCCTTCCTACCATTTGGCATATAGGGCACGTCTTGCAAAATTCATAAGCATCCTTGAACAAAGTGGGCCAATAGAACCCGCTTTGTAGCACTTTTTCAGCAGTCTTGCGGGGACCAAAGTGTCCACCGCATGCAAGTTTGTGACAAAAAGATAGAACACTCTTAACCTCCTCATCGGGAATGCATCTCCTAATGATTTGGTCAGAACAGTACTTAAAAAGATACGGTTCCTCCCAACAGAAATACCGGAATTGGGATAAGAACCGGTATACATCATTTTTGGACCAATGAGACGGAGTTTGGTTTGTGACTAAGTAATTCACTATATCCGCAAACCAAGGTTCCCAGAGATAGCTAACAGATTTTCATCAGGAAAATCCTCATTTATGGGTAATTCGTTGCATGGAGAATTAGGGATCCGTGAGAGATGGTCAACAACGACATTTTCTACGCCTTTTTTATCTCGAATCTCAAGATCGAATTCTTGAAGAAGGAGGATCCAACGAATGAGTCGGGCCTTGGCATCCTTCTTCATCATGAGGTACCTAAGCGCAGAATGATCGGTGAAAATGGTGGTTTTGGACCCTATTAGGTAGGGACGAAATTTCTCTAAGGTAAACACTACTGTCAAGAATTCCTTCTCAGTCGTAGTGTAGTTCAATTGAGCATCGTTGAGAGTCCTACTAGAGTAGTAAATCACATGCTGCTTGTTATCAGTGCACTGTCCTAGGACAGCGCCTATGGCAAAATCGGAAGCATCGCACATGATTTCGAACGGCTTAGACCAATCCAGTGCAGATGTGATTGGTGCAGAAATAAGCTCTCTCTTAAACTTCTCCCAAGAATTAATGCATTCAGCATCGAAAGTGAAGGACACATCCTTAGCTAACAGATTAGTCAAGGGCCTAGCAATTTTGCTAAAATCCTTAATAAATCTTCGGTAAAAACCAGTGTGTCCTAAGAAGGATCTGATGTCCTTAACGCATGTGGGCATGGGAAGCTTAGCAATAACCTCAATTTTGGCTCTATCCACTTCAATTCCTTTCTTGGAGATTTCATGACCCAAGACAATTCCATGTTTTACCATGAAGTGGCATTTCTCCCAATTTAATGTCAAATTTTTCTCAGCACAACGTTGGAGGATAAGTTCTAAATGGTGGAGACATTGAGTGAATGAATCTCCATAGATGGAGAAATCATCCATAAAGATCTCTAAGAATCGTTCTACCATATCAGAGAAAAGACTCAACATGTAACGTTGAAACGTTACTGGGGCATTGCATAAGCCGAAAGGCATTCGACGATAAGCAAATGTCCCAAATGGACATGTGAATGTAGTCTTTTTTTGGTCCTCAGGAGCAATAGGGATCTGATTATACCCCGAGTAACCGTCCAAGAAACAGTAATACTCGTGACCCGCCAAACGTTCAAGCATTTGATCAATGAAGGGAAGTGAAAAATGGTTCTTACGAGTTGCAGCATTAAGCTTCCTATAGTCGATGCAAACTCGGATCTTCGTGGGAAGTCGAGTTTGAACCAACTCTTTGTTCTCGGTTTTCACTACGGTGAAACCGGATTTCTTTGGAACCGCGTGGATAGGATTGACCCATTGGCTATCAGAAATGGGATAAATTATCCCATTGTCTAAGAGTTTGACAATTTCAGCATGAACAGCTTCTTGCATTATAGGGTTTAACCTACGCTGCGGGTCTCTTTTAGGTGTTGCGTCTTCATTGAGATGAATGCGATGTTGAACGATGGTCAGACTTAATCCCTTTATATCGGTCATAGTCCAACCAATGGCTTCCCTATATTTTCTTAGAATTGCTTTAAGATCTTCTTCTTCCCTGTCATTTAAATGGGAGGCAATGATGACAGGAAAGGTCTCTTGTTCGCCTAGATAGACGTACTTGAGATGCGTAGGTAAGGCTTTCAATTCTAAGGAAGAGGAAGGCTCACTAGAAGGACTAGTCAAATTTGTTGGCTCCATTATCGGTGAAATAGGGTTCGAGGCCCAATTCACATCAGAATCTACAACCTGATCAAGATTAAAGTCGTCAGACTCTAACCCGAAGTCACACTCGGTTTCTAGTTCCAATTCTTCCCTATGTTCACTTGTTAAGTTCTCAATTAGGTTGACTTCAAATGTTTGGTCCTCAAGATCGCGGGGTTATTTTCCTAGATTGAAGACATTGACTTCTCTAGTCATGTCCCCAAAGGTTAACCTCATGGACCCATTCCTACAATTGATGATGGCATTGACAGTAGCAAGGAATGATCGCCCTAGGATAACAGGAGTTTGAGCCCTATGATTAGAGTTGGACATAGGTTGTGTCTCCAGAACTATGAAATCGACAGGGTAAATGAACTCCCCTACTCGGATCAGGACATCATTAATCTCCCCTTTTGAAACTTTTACTGAACGGTCAGCCAGTTGGATGGTGACTCGAGTTGGACTAAGATCGCCCAACCCGAGTTGTTGATAAACTGAGAATGGAAGCAAGTTGATACTTGCCCCCAAGTCAAGAAGTGCGCGACTAATCTCGGCTTGTCCTATTGTGCAGGCAATGGTAGGACTACCTGGATCCTTGTACTTGACAGGGATCGGACCCGATAGTAGCTCACTAATATTAGTGGCTAAGAAGACCTTTTTTGGTACATTAGTCTTTCTCTTCTTGGTGCACATGTCCTTAAGAAACTTAGCATAGGAAGGGACTTGTTGGATGGCATCAAGAAGTGGCACATTTATCTTCACTTGATTAAATATCTCAATTATCTTGTCCATGTGTGGATTTTGCTTGTTGTTTTTCAGCCTATTAGGAAATGGTACTATAGGCTGGTGCACCTGACTGGTTGACTTATCTTTTTAAGATTCGTCAGAATTGGAAGGATTTGGATGAGATGAGGTGGATGCTTGATTGTGGTTGTGCTGAATGGGATTGGTTGGCGTTAACACTTGATTATCAACTCTCTTTCCTGACCTCAATGTATGAACTGCATTACATTGATTTAATGAATTATCCTCAGCCAAATGAGCTTGTTGAGAATTTCTCGAATTAGTTATTGGCTGACTATGCAGGTTACCCTTTTGTCTCTCATTCTGTGGAGTGGCTAGTTGGCTCATTTGAACCTCTAACCTCTGTATAGTTTGCATGAGAGAATCTTGATTTTTCATGTATCTTTCCATGTTTCTTTCAAAGTCAGTCATTCTCCTTTCTAGTTGAGGATTCTGGAAGGAGGATTGTGGAGCTTGGTTAGGAAAGTTTTGTTGATAGTTTGAAAAGTTAGGTGGATGGTTGGGAGAATTATTATGGAAATTGGGAAAGTTGGGTTGATGATTGGAAGAATTATTGGCATGATGGAACTGGCTAGCATGATTTGATCGTGAATGGTCATTGTTATTTTGGCTCCATGAGAAATTAGGGTGATTTAACCAGCCAGGATTGTACGCTGGTGCGTAAGGATTATTGTTTGGCCTTGAAAAGGCCGCATTCATCGGTTCATGGTATTGTTGCTAAGCCTGAAACACAGGGCACTCCTCGAACACATGATTCATGGCTTGGCAGTAAGTGCAGCCCGGAGTTGGAAATTGGTTTGAGCTGACTTGATTGACTGGACTTGGTTCCTTCGTTTCTAGAGCTTCCAGTCTTCTAGCTAGGTTAGCTAACTTAGCCCCATTAGCTATGGATGATTCGATAGAATGGAGACCTCCTTTTGAAGAGATGGAGTTTGAATTCCTAGAGGTCTCACTAGTAGGTTCCCATTGGATGGTCTTTTCAGCTAGGTTTTCATACAAATCCCATCCTTCATTTTCATCCTTCTGCAAGAATCCCCCTTGGCACATACTTTCTAAGAGGATTTTGGTAGAATAGTCTAAACTGTCATAAAGGATTTGGCATTGTTGCCATTTCTCTATTCCATGATGTGGACATTGGGCAAGGAGGTCTTTAAAGCGTTCAAAGTACCTCAAGAACGGTTCACTCGGTTCTTGCTTGAATTGCATGATTGTCTTCCTAATCAGAGCGGTCTTATGAATTAGATAGAATTTCTTCAAGAAGACCTTGATGAAACCATCCCAAGATGTGATAGAACCGGCCGCTAAGCTATAAAGCTATTTATTTGCTAGGTCCTTAAGTGCGAAAGGGACAAATCTCAACCTAATAGCATCGTCTACAAGGTGTGGGATTTTAATCATTAGACATACTTCCTCAAACTCTCTTATGAAGAAGTAAGCATCTTCGGACTCTAATCCATGAAACTTGGGGAGTGTGTTGATGAATTGAGGCTTGAGCTCAAAATTGTATTCACCAACCGATGGAAGTAGAATGCAAGATGGAAGTGAGGTTCTAATGGGGTAGAATCTATCCTGCAATGATGTTGATTGAGCCATTACCGGATCTGGTCTTGGTTCAAACTTGGGTGGTGATGTGTTTCTAGTCAACCTAGATGAATTAGGGTCTCTTGACCACACTTACATACACAAACACAATCACAATCACAAACAAGTTTACCAACAGTCAACAAGAGTAATCAACCAAGCCTAGTCTAAGGTAACCTCGAGCTAGACAACTCCTAACTGGTTGATTGTCTACAGGAGGTATAATGTAGACTTTGACCACAAGCTAATCAGCCAGGTCAGGGCAAGATTGGTGGGAGGTTATCCGTCAAAGACGTTCCTTAATTAAGTAACCACCAACCTTCGGGCTTTCGGCCCTCAATCCCCTTCCTAGACACTGATTTGGCAGGAGTCAATTTTCAACACTTTCTCCCTTAGGATAATCTCCTAGTGAGTTCGAGATGTCCCTAAGGCCAACGTTTATCAGATTTTACTTAGGCTTAGGTTGTGCGTGCTTGGAGATGGTTTGTGGGCTAAGGAAGGGTAATGACTTCTCCACCTTATCTTGAATTTGGTTTTGCCCTTAGAGTTAATTGTGCAAAGTGTGCAAGATACATAAAAGTAACATTCAAAAGCAAAATATCACCCAAGAATATTTTTAAACTATATGCTATGCATATGTACCTTGTCTCCAGCTCTCTTCAACAGTAATTGTAAAGTAAACGTAATTAGACAAATGCCTAGAATGCAAGTCTAAACGTTTTTTAAGCAATTAACAATCACTCAAATTACTGTTGGATTAAAACAGGGATGGTGGATAGCAGATATAGCAAGAATATAACATACAAAAACTTAATTTTTTGCGAGCAATATGTCCTGCAAAAAAGAGTTTTAGTAGTCCAATAGAATTTTCAGTTTTTGCAACGCAATTTTTTGAAATTCTGTTTCCTACTTTCGAGAGTAGGGGCACAGAATTTGCAAGTCTTCTCTTGCAAAACTTGAATGATAGATCTGAATCTTCAAGTCCCTGAAACAACACACAAAACTTGTTAAAAGATAAATACACCATTCCCTCCCCGGCAACGGCGCCAAAAATTGGTTGCTAAAAATGAAAGAACAATCAAAGATTTAAGAATTTACCGTGTAGCTTGTGGCTAACGGGTCGTATCTACGGGGCCGTTTGTTTCGCGTAAAACTCCGTAATTCGTAAATGACTTACTACCCAGTTACAACTACGGCGTTTGTTTGGACCGTAATTCGTAAAAGACTTACGTAACTCAACTAACACTCACTTGCAACCCAGTTACTACTCACTTACAGCCCAGTTACAGTTAATTTTGTGGTCATACAAATTTGTATTATTTTTTATATTAATATTAAAAATTTTAAATATTTAACTTTTTTAATATTTATTTGCAGTATTAAAAATTTTAAAATCACCAAATAGTTAATTTTGTGGTCAACTTTTTCACTTACGACTTATACATTACGACAACCAAACACCGTAAAGTATAATACACTTTCCCACTTTACAATTTTATATTACCATTTACATACATGTAACTCATTTACAATTGTAAAAGACTTTACCAATTACAACTACGAATTACGGCCAGTTACGACAACCAAACAGACCCTACGAGGAGGAATGCGATGAAAGCTTTTCGGTGATTCGTTTAATAACAAAGAATTGTGCTCGTTTTTTTTTAAGTGAAAAGAGAATGGAAAGAAGGAGATGATTAAAAGAGAAATTGCAACTTTTAGAGAAGGCTTTGGAGAAGGTGATTTAAAAAGCTCAAAAATTGTTTTGTTGATTATAATAAGGAAGAAAATCTGGGCTCACTATCTCACTACTCAACTGTTCATTCTTCTATTGAAATCCTAAATGCCTCAACTTGATCATAGGCAAAACTTAAGCTTGACTTTAGAAAGTTTGAAGTAAAGCACATAAGATGGTTGGAAGAGTTCACTCTTTTCTTTAAGAAATCATTTTGAATCGGATGTTAAATCATCAAGTGCGAAGAAGCAAGTATGAAATAAAAACAGTTCAAGAGACGTTCTCAAAAGAAGTACGAGTTTAAAAATTCAAACTCATCCTCATGTGCCTTCAAGAACACTTTCAAGAAGAAAGGCTTTAAGTAAGGCATGCAAATGATTTATTGGGTCTTTTTCTTTAAAAACAGAAGAGAAGAAGAATTGAAGAGAGATACAATAGTGAGCCCAAAAAATTGATCTAGCTACTCATGGTAAACAAAGAAGAAAGCAAGTAAATAATTCATGACATACCGTAATAAGAGTGGAAGAAAATGTGGCTCGATTCTTATATTGATGTCACTTCAATTTTCAAGTACAAGCACTCAATTCCTCTCTCTCACAAGTATTTGTACTGGACTACAAATTGAAAAATAAAAATACAACTTTTGTACTATCTAACAAAGAGCCTAAATCCCTAGAAAATAAACAAAAATTCTAATCCTAGTCTTCGCTCCATTTTGCTCTGCTGAAACTGGTATTTATAGGGGAAAACCAAAAAAGGGGAATCCCGGGAAGATTGGGGGAGCAAACGCTCCCCCAACTGACCTAACAAGGCCGTGGAAACGCGGCTAGGGCCGCGTTTCCGCGGCCCTAGTGTGGCCAGGTGGCCACACCCAGTTGGTGGTTTCCCCTGGTTTGGTGATTCTCCTGTATCTTCTTCTGGTTCTCTCGTTCTGCTCTAGGATTTGACGAAACAGCCTTTGATTGTTGGCTTCAACCGCTTGATTCAGGGAGGATTCTTCTCAACCAGTTTTCAACCTCTCTGATATGCCAAGATTTAGCCCTGATTCCTTGATTTCGAATTTCTTCTGAATTAAATCAGAATTTGGTGGGCTTTTGGGCTTGTTTCTCTTTCCTTTCTCTTAGCAAAGTATGGTAAGGTGACAATGTATATGCAATATATGTGACTAATCAATATGATTTGGGCATGTGTTGACCTAGTTGGTCTCGAGGATATACCACGCGCTTTATGTTTAGTTATTGATTACTTCAGTTAATAGAGATTAAGTTATTATGATAGTGACCTAGTCGATAATAGTGATCTTGTACTTTAGAGTATCAGATAGCAGTCATCAGTTTATCAGTTATTGGTGAGATTATTTGTTGGTGATCATATGATGTGTTCAGAGTTTATAAGAGTTGGTAGGTATCGATACCAGTTACCAGTTGTTAGTGATACCATTGTGTTAGTAGCTATATCTTCAGTATCTTATTTCAGATGTCAGATATTAGTTGTCAGCTACTCAGTTGTTAGATATCAGTTGTCAGTTGTCAGATTATCAGTTAGTATTGACATCAGCAGTTGTTGGAGATATCACTTACTATTACATATTAAATCACATTAATTGCTTATTAATAAAAGACACATAACCCGGGGACAGGGGTAATTGCCTGATGATGCATGTCGTGTATTTTGAAAGGACTTATTATAGTACCGAGTTGTGGGTTCCAACCATGAGGAACCAAGGTAGTACAGGCTACCTAGTTATTCAGTTGTCAGTTGTTAGGGCTATGCCCGGATTATGATGCCACACTAATTGTCTTTTCATGTGGGACTGTGGTCTGAGTTATTAGAGCCTTGCGGCTTGTCCTGATTCAGCATCAGGGGTGTTAGACCGTGGTACCGGGTATGCACGATACCCTTCCAAAACACATGCACTACATTGGCGGGCAGTTACAATAACGATAACTTTGCTTGATATATGGAAAAACGGTTGTGGTATGAGACACAGCTAAGTACTACATTAATTAGGTTAATAATAATCAACCAGACTAGTGACATATGTTAGGTTACACATCTTGACATCAGTTATTTGTTTACAGTTGTAAACAATTGCCTTTTATCTTCATACATGTTGTTATTCAATTATCCTTCAGTTGTCTGTTTATCATGGTTATTTAGTTATCTTTTGTCTGTGGTTTATCTTATTATTATTCTGTGCACGTTGTTTATATATATGAGCACTTCCCTTTACACACACTCACTAGGTCACTTTCTAACAACCCTGAATATGCACGTCCAGATATTGGATGCTTTCTTATATTGTTCAGTGTTCGATGAGACAGTACGCTTTGCGAGGAGCTGGAGTTTCTCCCTATTTGATACCGGCATTCTTTTCTTTCATACTTTCCTATTATTTCTCGATTCTCGATATATCAGATTCAGTTGTTATTCTAGTTCTTTATTTATATGATATCATGCGTGGATGCTTATATGTGATATTGCAGTGTTGATCGAATTTTCCTGCACACAAAATATGAATATTAGATCTGAGAATTAAAGGTGTGCGAGGTGCTCAATACTAATCCGCGGTAGCAAGGCTATGCGGGTCGTGATCCTCAGGGAGGGACTGCGATGGAAGCGTTAAGCAAGTTATCTCTTTTTTTTTAGTTATTAATACGAGAATATTAGTTATGTTAGAAAGAAGGTGGTATTTACAATGAATCGGAAAAGAAAGAATTGGGAGATAGTGATTTAATCTACAAAAATAGAATAAAAGAAAAGAAAAGAAAACTAACCTTGGTTGGAGAAAATATGTGAAAACCTAACACTTTCTACCTTATTTCGGAGGCGTTGAACGCATAAACCATGGGATCAATCTCAGTCCGCTATTCGCATTAGATCATC
This sequence comes from Agave tequilana, assembly GCA_038442645.1. Classification (NCBI taxonomy): domain Eukaryota; kingdom Viridiplantae; phylum Streptophyta; class Magnoliopsida; order Asparagales; family Asparagaceae; genus Agave; species Agave tequilana. The sequence continues at coordinate 301,807 of JAVJIF010030096.1, forward strand.
AAGCCTTGGGCAAGTATGAATTGATACGCCTCAAGGAGGAGAACATCTCCATGAAATATCGTTGGCACCACCAAGACTTGTTATACTCGTGGTTCGGAAATCACTTGCGTGCTCATCAAAGATCAACAGAAATAATGTAGACAAGAAAAAGAAAACAAAAAGAAAAGTAAAGAAATGACATAAATAAAAATAAAAATTACCTTCATTACTTGAAACAATGGAGAAGAGAAGCATACATCAGTGTCACCCTCAACATAGCCATCTCCCTCTCTTGAAAATAAAAAGAAACCCTAATTACAAAACTAGAAGAAAGAAGAGAAACCCTAAAAACCCTAACTTTGGCCCTTGGCTCTGCCTCTGGACGCTGGACCACCCTGTACGTTGCACTGCAGGGGGTATTTATAGGTGCAGAAGAGAGAAGAGTCCCGGATAAAGCAGCCCACAAAAATTTGTCCAGAGATAAGCTCGGATTGTCGCGGAATCTTGGATTTTGCCGCGGATTTGCGGCATTTTTGTGGAGTCTGGCCACGCGCTTTGGCGCGTGGCCTCTCCTGGTCCGTCCATCTGGGCGCCTGCTTCTGGAAGTATGATCCTGGCTCTTCATATTGGGATTTTGAGATAACTTGATAATCAAGTTACCTAGATTTTGAATTCTCCCAATCTGTTTTAAACGAATTTCCTTATCTCTGCACTCTTTTCATTCTCATCTGCAAGAGTTTAGGGTTGGGTAGAAGTCTATCCTTCCCTCATCTTTGATATTTGCAACTTTAGCCCTTTGTATTTGCATTTTAACTTCTTGTAATTGCGCTTTTACACCTGGGCTTCAAACATGGGCTTAGATCTGGGCTTTTGGGCTCTTTAAGTTTTATTTATTATTAAAATAATAATTCGAGGCCTGCACACAATAAATTACAAATTATTAATAAATGTGCAGAATTAAATGAATAAATATGAAAATGTGATGGTAAAAATGATGATAAAAATGCACTTTTCACTACCAATCACACCCCCACACTTATCTTTTTGCTCGTCCTCGAGTAAAAACCAAAGAAAAATTAATCTAACCTAACTCACTTTCGTAGGAATCACGGTTGCACTTAGCATGTGCAACAAGCCGTTAAACCCCTAGGTTACCCTAGAGGACGAGTGTTGTCTCGTGAGGGTTTTCAGCGGATTGCACCCACAAAATTCATGAAAAGGAAAATATTTGAATTATTATTGAAGAGACTAAGTAGTCTATAAGTTTTAAGATCCTCATTTTTATTCATTCTTCAAACCTAGTCTTTATAAAGTCAATTGTTATTCATTTTAGGTAAGGTTTAAAATTGAATTTCTAATATAGTCTTTTTCGTTACCAAAAATCATATGCATCCTTATGAATTTTTACTAGCAATTCCTTAACTTGGACTCTCATGCCTCTTTATTATTTTTATAACATCATCTAATTTTCTTTCGTGTAAGTATCAAGGCTTCTTGAGGCCCTCATACCTAACTAATTGACTATTAGATGTGTTAATATAATTTTTTTTTTTTTGGCATGTATAACTCATCTCATCTTCTTTCGTATAAGTATCAAGGCTTCTTGAGGCTCTCATACCTAACTAATTGACTATTAGATGTGTTAATACATGTATAATATTTCTCAGTTTTCTTAGGCTTTCTAATCCACCCATGTAGCGAACTTAAAGTCGGTGGCTCCCAAACCGGTTGGCTTTAGGGCACCAGGTGAGAAAACACCCCGCGGACTCAAATTCGAGTGAACTAGGCCCCAAAACTAAGGACTTTATTTTATTTACTCACCTTTAGGCATGAATACTTATGCTTCTTGAGGCACATGTATCAGCTTAATTGGTGAATTTTTTTTTTTTATATGAGGCACAAGGTCTTCATCTTAGAATCCTAGATATGTATTAGGTATGCAAATTTCATTAAGGTAAAAATCAAGACTAATTAATTATTCAATTTCTTCTCCTATACCTAAAAATTAAACAATTTATTTATTTTGACCAAGTTTTTAGAAATCCTAATCATGATTTTCCTAATCCTTAAAACTAACTTAGATTTCTTTCAAAAAATAAGTCAAAATATTTCCTTTTTATAACATTTTTTTTTTTATAAACAATTTTTTGTTAGTTTCTACCTATGTTAGTATGTTAGTAAAGCCCACCCCCACACTTACCTCATGCATTGTCCTCAATGTATGAAATGAATGCATATATGCATGAAAAAGAACAAGGGAAGGCGGAAAATTACCTTAGGGGGTGGTTCCGGTGGTGGTCTAATTGGGCCAAGCGTTGCTACCCAATCAAGATAATATAGTATTTCATGGAGGAACCCACCAAAAATTTTTCTTGTATAACCCACGAAAATGTATGTGTGATCATTTTTTAAAATTTCCACCCCATCAAATTTTCAAATTTCATAATAAATTTCAGAGTCAATTGTGTCAACCGCCTTGTCCCAAAATGGAGTATGGAAAGATGGAATTATCGACTTGGACATTATAGGTACGGGAACGAATACCGACTCAAGGAAGATGCTCAAATCAAATAAGGGCTCAGGAGTCGGGCTAGGTTCAAGAATTGAGTCCAAGTCAAGAAATTGAAACTCAAGTCCACAATCTTCTTCCCACAATGGAATGTGACCTAATATGGGTGATATCTCTTTACTTCCAATATTAAGGAATTCTAGCTCATCACCATACAATTCTTCAAAACTAAGGTCAACATCTTCCGTCAGAATTGTACAATCAGTTTCAGAAGTAAAGAGATTGTGAGAATCTAGGTCAAGTTCAATATGATCTTCTAAAATGGGTGATTCAATTTCATGATGAATTGGAATAGGATCCAATGTTGACTCGGGAAAAGTGAAATCAGGTGGAGACACTGGAGTCATTATTGAATCAGGAAATAAAACTGAATCATCAAGTTGGGGATCATGATCATATTCATGTTCAAGTTCTAATTCATGAAAGGAAAAACTAGCCAAGTTATCAGATTTTGAAGTTTCGGCAAGTTCACATGATGGTACTGAATTAGAATCTTGTTGTCCAAAGCAACTTGGTTCGTCGGCTCTAAGCGAGTGGTCAACGAAAGCGGAAATGGCCGAACTGTGAGAACGTAAAGATTCAACCATCAAATCTAGTTCATGATCATGGGCTAATCTAGCCTGATTCATGGCGGCAAGCATCCCTTCATAGTCGATAGGTGCATCATGTTCTGATTGGACTTGAAAATAGGACGGGTAATCGTGATGAAGTTGTGAGTCAGTGGACTCACGCATCATCATGTCTAAGATTGATGGTGATTTTTGCTTGGACTCATTCATACTCATCATTTCCAAGATAGATGGATTTCTATTCTGAATGGGTGGATCTGAATATGAATCTTGGGAAGAATGTGGACTAGATGGATATGGAGGACAATTTGGTCGAGAATTAGACTCGGGGGACTCGAAACCCCATAAACTCTGTGACGAATTGAAATTATTATGAAAATTATAGTCATAAGATGGGGGGTGTGGGTTATATTCATTCGGATAAGACCATTCCGGCACACTAGATTGGTCAAAGTTAGGGTATGCCGGGTTGGTAATATCCGAATAATTGTTAGGGGTGTAATATGGATTAAAATTGGAATTATTATATGCCATATCACACCAACACAAACACAACAAACAAACAAACAAAAAAGAAAAATTCTAACCTAAGTTAGGGTAGACCTATGACCTAGACGACTCCTAACTGGTTAGACCGTCCACAGGAGGTTGGGTGCAGACTTTGACCACAAGTTAATCAGCCAGGTCAGGGCAAGAGTGGTGGGAGGTTTTCCGTCAAAGACGTTCCTTAATTAAATAACCACCAATCTTCGGGCTTTCGGCCCTCAATCCCTTTCCTAGACACTGATTTGACAAGAGTCAACTTCCAGCACTATTCCCCCTTAGGATAATCTCCTATTGAGTCCGAGATGTCCCTAGGGCCAATGTCTACTAATTTTTAAGTTAGGCTTGGGTTAGTGAGTGCTTGGGATATGATTTTTGGGCTAAGGAAGGGTGATGAAATCCCCACCTTATCTTGTTAATAGGTTATGCCCTTAAGATGAATTAGTGCAAGTGTACAAGATAAATAGATAGAATTCACTCAAAGCAGATAATCAACCAAGAGATGAGTCCTATTCTACATGCAATGCGTACGTACCTTGCTCCTCCAGCACTCTTCAACAGTAAATAAAAATAATTGAAAAGACACGTGCCTAATATGCAAACGTCTAATCAATTTTTATTTTTAACAACCAATAACTTACTGTTGAATTATTAGCAATTTACAGGTATATCACAGAACAAAATAAACAGAGCAGTAAACAGAATTTACAATTTGCAGCAACCTGCAAAAATATCAATCAGTAGTTTTCTACTGTTGCCGCGTTTCCGCGGCTCTGGCCGCGGATCCGCGGCCAAACAGTAGGTTCTGGTGCTCTGCCTTCGAGGGCAGAGACACAGAATAGCAATATGTCCACTTCTGCTGCTATGTTTCTGTTTCCTGTTCTCCAAACCTGCAAACAGAAAAGAATAAAGAATTAGTTAAAAATTAAATTTTTGTTTTAGAGATAAACTTACCGTCCCTCCCCGGCGACGGCGCCAATTTGTTGATCGAATTTTCCTGCACACAAAATATGAATATTAGATCTGAGAATTAAAGGTGTGCGAGGTGCTCAATACTAATCCGCGGTAGCAAGGCTATGCGGGTCGTGATCCTCAGGGAGGGACTGCGATGGAAGCGTTAAGCAAGTTATCTCTTTTTTTTTAGTTATTAATACGAGAATATTAGTTATGTTAGAAAGAAGGTGGTATTTACAATGAATCGGAAAAGAAAGAATTGGGAGATAGTGATTTAATCTACAAAAATAGAATAAAAGAAAAGAAAAGAAAACTAACCTTGGTTGGAGAAAATATGTGAAAACCTAACACTTTCTACCTTATTTCGGAGGCGTTGAACGCATAAACCATGGGATCAATTTCAGTCTGTTGTTCGCATTAGATCATCAAGCCTTGGGCAAGTATGAATTGATACGCCTCAAGGAGGAGAACATCTCCATGAAATATCGTTGGCACCACCAAGACTTGTTATACTCGTGGTTCGGAAATCACTTGCGTGCTCATCAAAGATCAACAGAAATAATGTAGACAAGAAAAAGAAAACAAAAAGAAAAGTAAAGCAATGACATAAATAAAAATAAAAATTACCTTCATTACTTGAAACAATGGAGAAGAGAAGCATACATCAGTGTCACCCTCAACATAGCCATCTCCCTCTCTTGAAAATAAAAAGAAACCCTAATTACAAAACTAGAAGAAAGAAGAGAAACCCTAAAAACCCTAACTTTGGCCCTTGGCTCTGCCTCTGGACGCTGGACCACCCTGTACGTTGCACTGCAGGGGGTATTTATAGGTGCAGAAGAGAGAAGAGTCCCGGATAAAGCAGCCCACAAAAATTGGTCCAGAGATAAGCTCAGATTGCCGCGGAATCTTGGATTTTGCCGCGGATTTGCGGCATTTTTGTGGAGTCTGGCCACGCGCTTTGGCGCGTGGTCTCTCCTGGTCCGTCCATCTGGGCGCCTGCTTCTGAAAGTATGATCCTGGCTCTTCATATTGGGATTTTGAGATAACTTGATAATCAAGTTACCTAGATTTTGAATTCTCCCAATCTCTTTTAAACGAATTTCCTTATCTCTGCACTCTTTTCATTCTCATCTGCAAGAGTTTAGGGTTGGGTAGAAGTCTATCCTTCCCTCATCTTTGATATTTGCAACTTTAGCCCTTTGTATTTGCATTTTAACTTCTTATAATTGCGCTTTTACACCTGGGCTTCAAACATGGGCTTGGATCTGGGCTTTTAGGCTCTTTAAGCTTTATTTATTATTAAAATAATAATTCGAGGCCTGCACACAATAAATTACAAATTATTAATAAATGTGCAGAATTAAATGAATAAATATGAAAATGTGATGGTAAATATGATGATAAAAATGCACTTTTCACTATCAATCATGCAGTAATCATGATTTTTTGATTTCTAATTGTTTTGTTTATTTAAGGCTTAGTGCGTATACGTGAGGTATTTTCCTTGCGTATATGCGTCGCTGACTCTCATCGCGTCTCCGCTTCAGCATATTTTTGGGAAGCGAGGCGTGACATCATGTAAGGACCATATACATGAAAATAAAGCTCACATGAAACTTCTTACTCAAAAACATGAAACTATAAAAAATTTAATTTTCCATTAAAATTAAACTAACTTCAAGGTATAGGTATGTTTTGTCGAAACTAGAGTATACATACATATCCCAAACATAAACGAGTTCATACAAGAATATTGTATGAAGGCAAGTGACTCTAGGATAGACATGGATGTCTATTAGCTTTAGACAAAATTATCATATACATGTAGCAAAATATAAAACATGTACAAAAATAGGAAAAATAAGTGTAAATGTAAGAATCATCAAAACTAGGTTATACATGTACATCTAATGAGTACAGATGAGCAATGAAGCATAAACACATGATAATCAAGTGTACCTCACTAATTGTACAGGTATAAATATAAGTTTTAATAAAAACTGCATTTAAACAAGTAATCAAAACATGAAGCACAAAACATAAATGAGCCCGATCATTAGGCTAAATGCGCGTGCTATTGGAACTAAGATATACACAATAGTTAAACTAAAGTGAGAACACAAAAATATGAATCCATATGAATATGGGTGTATCTCAAGGACTATCTATGTATATCATAAGTTTGATAGGCATTGCATTTAAACATAATGAGCACGAAAACCAGTAATGCTAAAATATCAATATTAATGCATAAACAAAATAAGGAGGTAGAGATAGTTACCAAAATCAATAGAACTAGTTTTTAGGTCTCCAAATTATGGTGGTTTTCCCACCTAAACATTCCTTGAAAGTGACGCATCCATAGATATGACCTTTGAGTTCGAAACGCATCCACCATCAAGGCACCAACACTCTCACATCATGTGAGAGCCCACACTTGCAACAAATGAAATAGGGGTAGATTTTGGTACCCACATTTTATTGGGTCCATGGGAGTTAGCACCTTTCCTAACCCAAATAAATTTATTTACAAAATTTGAATTATGTAATCTATCATAACAAAATTTTGTAAGGTGGCCCGTACGTCCACAATGTGTACAAGTGTAGACAAGAGCATACATATGATCACGTGTGTGAGCATTATGCCGTGAATAGTGTGCATGCATAGGTGGAGCATGTTTCTTGCGAAACATGGATTCCAATCTCTTGTGATCCAAGCACATTGGCTCAAAGTGGAACCCAAACAATCTACACTTTTCTTCAACACACAAATATTATTTTTAATGATTGAAGAAGAAGTGGAGTATGCAACATGTTTATCACTAGTAGATGGAACAATAGAAACATGACAAAACTGAGAGAAAAAAATATTTTTCAAAAAAATTTTTTTTGAAACTAATTCTAATTCTTTTAAAATTAAAACAATTTTGTTTTTCAAAGAATCACTTTCTTTTAAAACAAAATCTAGTTTTGAAGACAAAACCTTATTCTTCTTTAAAACAACATCAAAATCATTTTTATTCGTAAAAAATTCATTTTCTTTTAAAGTAAGATTAAGTTGAACTTTTAATGAGTCCCTCTCATTTGGAATCTCAACTCTTTCTTACAAAATCAAATTAAGTTTTGAAAATAAATTTTTATTTTCTTCTTTTAATTCAAAACTCTTGCTTTTTAAAATTTGTATTTTGAAAGCAAGTTTTCACAAAATATGGAAAGCTCTTCATTTAAAGCATATGCATCTATAACATTATCATCACATGAAGAACTAGCACTATCATCTAGTTGAGTGTCCGAAATTACCACAAGAGAGTCGTTCCCTTGGACCATGAAGCAAGCTTGGTCGAACTCATCTCTACTAGATTCCTTTTTCATATTGTTTATCGTTTGTTGCTCGAAAGAGGTCAATGTGTTTCACACTGCAAAAGCGGAATCACAATGAGAAAAATAGAAAGATGTTCTTTATTAAGTGTGTGCCTAAGTGCATGCAATGCTTGTGTATTTGCCTCTATATGCTTGTCATTACCAAGATAGAATTTCTTGGTAGTAGTAAGATAAACATGCAATCCCAGGGCTTTAAGATATGCACTCATCTTAAATTTTCACATATCGATGTTGGAAACATCATACATTAGAGGGGCAAGGAAATCTATGAGTGTACAAACTATATGTGTGCAAAGCAATCTAAATTAGCAATTCAAGGATCACACTCCTAGGTGGTTAAACCGAATATCAGGAGCGTAGGTTCTGATACCAACTGAAATACACCTAAAGCTAGGTGAATAAATGTACAAGCTAATCTAGGACAAATGATGTGGAACTACTTCTCTAAAACAAACCAAGAGTGAGATCGAATTCCCCGTGAAGGGCTCTGGAACTACTCCTCTAAATTCTCCTAAACTAAGAGTTGAGGTATTTTAAAATTCTCTTGGTTGAACACTAGTGTGGGCACATAAACAATACCAAGTATGTATATAATATAAGCAATATAAAGTTTTGCAAGATAAAAGAGAGATAGAGTTGAGAGATAGAAGATTAAACGCAAACACTGGGATATATTTCGAGGTTCGAGCCACTGCTCTACGTCTCTGCCTTCACACAGAAGGATTTCAACTATTTACTATAAGATCTTCCAAACAGGGACCTCCACTGAGGAATTACAACTCAACACCGGAGTACACAACTCCTCCTCTATACACAATCACCTCTACACAAGAAAGAAGGCACAAGCCTAGCACAAAGCAAAGAAAGAAATAAAACTTGGTGATCCAATGATCACAAACTCTCTCTTGGTGATCTCAAAGGATCACAAATAATTTTTCTCACAATACAAAGATCCTAAAGATAGATTTGAAATGATAGCTCAAGTATATGAGAAAATAAAGTATTAGAAAATAAAACAATAAAGAAAATACTTGAGAAAAAATTCTTGATGGATATATAAAATGAAGGACAAAATAGAATTCCTAAAGACTTGATTTTCTTTGATTTTCTAAAACTTTGAAAACAAATAAAGATAGAGAATTTTGGTACAAATTTTTTTTTGAAAACTTTATTAAAAACACTTGAAAGGGTGAAAAAAATTGTGATTGGTAGTGAAAAGTGCATATTTATCATTACATTTACCATCACATTTTCATATTTATTCCTATAATTCTGCACATTTACTAATATTTTATGATTTATAGTGTGCAGGCCTCGAGAAATAAAAATAAAGAAATAAAGCCTTAAAAGAAGCCCAAAAAGCCCATATTCAAGCCCAAGGCAAAAGTTGCAATTATTAAATGTCAAAATTGCAATTACACAAGGGCAAAAGTTGCAAATACAAATAAGAGGGAAGGATAGACTTCTATTCAACCCTAAACACTTGCAGAATGAGGATAAAAGCCAAAGAAGAGAGTGCAAAGATAAGGAAATTCGTTTAAAAAGATATTGGGAGATTTGAGATCTAGGTAACTTGCTTCCCAAGTTATCTCGAAATCCCAAGATAAAGAGCCAGGATGCACCTTCCAGAAGACAACGCCCAGATGGACGACCAGGGAAAGCCACGCGCCAAAGCGCGTGGCCATCTGCCACTACCAGGCCGCGGAAACGCGGCCCAAGCCGCGTTTCCGCAGCATTCATGTCGAGTCTGGCGATAAGATTTTTTGGTAGAGTCATCCCGGGACTCTACCTCCTTCTGCACCTATAAATACCCCTGCAGATGCAACACAGAGGGCGAACAGAATCCAACAGAGAAAATACAGAGCTAAAGCTAGGGTTTCTTTTAGGCTAACTTGTAATTTAGGTTAGGTTTTTCTTTTAGTAATTTTTTATGTAACTGAGAGTGGAGGATGCTTTCATGGAGGAAGGAGTTCATGCTTGTGCTGAGGGGACATCGGTGTAAGTCACACTTTTCTTCCATTGTTAATAAAATCTACTCAAGATTTGTTTTTATTGTTTTTATTCTTATTTTATCTTTGTTCTTCTATTCTAGATCAACTTTATTATTTCTCTCTCTGATGACTTGCATACCATGAGATCCGATAGCTTCGAGACTGCCTAGCTGTTGACTGAGATTTCCTGCACACAAAAATATAGTATTTTAGTTTTAAGAATAGGATGTGCAAGTTCTCAATTCTAATCCGCTGTAGCAAGGCTATGCGGGTCGTGATCCTCAGGGAGGGACTGCGATGGAAGCGTTAAGCAAGTTTTACTCTAAAAATTATCTTTTTATTATTAGCAGTGGTATTTACAATGAATGGTATTTACAATGAAGTGAAGAAAAGAATTGTGGAAGATGTGGATCAAAACTAAAGAAAGAAAATAAAGAAAACACGTACGAACCTCTTCAACCTTCTTACCTTTGATCCGTGCGATGATTTACCTTTTCTCGGAAGACTTGCAAGTATGGCGTATAGGATGTTCATCGCCATAAGCCATCAAGGGATCTTCGTTGGCTAGGCAGTCTCGAAGCAGTTGGGTCTCATTGTTCATAAGGCATTAGAGAACAAATAGAAGAAAGAAAATAGGAACAGAGAAACACAAGAATAAACAAGAGATGAAAAACATAAAATAATAACAAAAACGAACCTTAAATGGATTTCATTAACAATGGAAGATAAGCGGGCTTATACCGCTGTCACCTCAGTACAAGCGAAGACTCCATCCTCCATGAAAGCTTCCTCCACTTTCAGTTACAAAATAAAAACGAAAACAAAATCTAACCTAGAAGAAAGAAAAACCTAAACCCTAGCTTTTGGTCCTTTGCTGGACTCTGGACGCTCTGTACGTTGCACTGCAGGGGGTATTTATCGGTGCAGAAGGAGTTAGAGTCCAGTTAAAACTCTCCCACGAAAGCTGATCCCCAGACTCGTCAGAAATGCCGCGGAAATGGGAAATTTGCCGCGGAAACGCGGCACTTTTGTAGCCAAATGCCACGCGCTTTGGTGCGTGGCCTCTCCTGGTCCGTCCATCTGGGCGTTTCCTTCTAGAAATTGCATCCTGGCTCTTAATCTTTGGATTTGGATATAACTTGGGAATCAAGTTACCTAGATCCCAAATCTTTTCCACGAATTTCCTTCTCTTCTTTTAGCTTTTATCCTCATCCTGCAAGTGTTTAGGGTTGAATAGAAGTCTATCCTTCCCTCTTCTTTGTATTTGCAACTTTGGCCCTTGTGTATTTGCAATTTTGACAATTGATATTTGCACTTTTGCACTTGGCTTCAAACATGGGCTTTTGGGCTCTTTTTAGGCTTTAATTCTTTCTTTTTATTATTTCGAGGCCTGCACACAATAAATTACAAAATATTAATAAATGTGCAGAATTAAATGAATAAATATGAAAATGTGATGGTAAATGTTATGATAAAAATGCATTTTTCACTACCAATCACACCCCCACACTTATCTTTTTGCTCGTCCTCGAGTAAAAATCAAAGAAAAAGAAAAAGAAAAGAAAAATTAATCTAACCTAACTCACTTTCGTAGGAATCACAGTTGCACTTAGCATGTGCAACAAGCCGTTAAACCTCTAGGTTACCCTAGAGGACGAGTGTTGTCTCGTGAGGATTTTCAGCGGATTACACCCACAAAATCTATAAAAAGGAAATTATTTGAAATACTTTTGAAAAGACTAAGTAATCTATAAGTTTTTAGGATCATCATTTTTATTCATTCTTAGACTTAGTCTTTATAAAGTAAATTGTTATCATTTTAGGTAAGGATCAAAATTGAATTTCTAATATAGTCTTTTTCGTTACCAAAAATCATATGCATCCTTATGGATTATTACTAGGAATTCCTTAACTTGGACTCTCATGCCTCTTTATTATTTTTATAACTTCATCTAATTTTCTTTCGTGTAAGTATCAAGGCTTCTTGAGGCCCTCATACCTAACTAATTGACTATTAGATGTGTTAAATTTTTTTCTTTTTTTCTTTTTTTTTTAGCATGTATAACTCATCTAATTTTCTTTCGTATAAGTATCAAGGCTTCTTGAGGCCCTCATACCTAACTAATTGACTATTAGACGTGTTAATACATATATTATATTTCTTAGTTTTCTTAGGCTTTCTAATCCACCCATGTAGCGAACTTAAAATCGGTGACTCCCAAACTGGTCGGTTTTAGGGCACCGGGTGAGAAAACACCCCGCGGACTCAAATTCGAGTGAACTAGGCCACAAAACTAAGGGCTTTATTTTAATTATTACTCACCTTTAGGCGTGAATACTTATGCTTCTTGAGGCACATGTATCCAGCTTAATTGGTGAAATTTCTTTTTTTTTTTTATATATATATGAGGCACAAAGGTCTTCGTCTTAGAATCCTAGATATGCATTAGGTATGCACATTTCATTAAGGTAAAAATTAAGACTAACTACTTATTCAATTTTTCCTCCTATACCTAAAAATTCAACAATTTATTTATTTTGACCAAGTTTTTAGAAATCCTAATCATGATTTTCCTAATTCTTAAGACTAACTTAGATTTCTTTCAAAAGATAAGTCAAAATATTATCCTTTTTATAATATTTTTTTTTTAGCAAATTTTTTTGTTAGTTTCTACCTATGTTAGTATGTTAGTAAAGCCCACCCCCACACTTATCTCATGCATTGTCCTCAATGTATGAATGAATGCATATATGCATGAAAAAGAACAAGGGAAGGCAGAAGTTACCTTAAGGTGGTGGTTCCGGAGGTGGTCTAATTGGGCCAAGCGTTGCTACCCAATCAAGATAACATAGTAGTTGGTGAAACCCACCAGAAATTTTTCGTCTATAACCCACTAAAATATATGTATAATCATTTTTAAAATTTTCACCTCATCAAATTTTCATAATTCATAATTAGTTTCAGAGTCAATTGTGTCAACCTCCTTGTCCCAAAATAGAGTATGAAAAGATGGAATTATTGACTTGGATATTATAGGTGCGGGAACGAATACCGACTCAGGGAAGAAGCTCAAATCAAGTAAGGGCTCAGGAGTCGGGCTAAGTTCAGGAAGTGGGTCCAAATCAATAAGTTTAAGCTCAAATCCACAATCATCTTCCCACAATGGCATGTGACTCAATGTTGGTGATTCAAGTTCAGGAATGATAGGTGTGGGAATCAAAACTGACTCTAAAAGATTACCTAAGTCGGGTAACAAAACAGGAGTCAATAATGATTCTGGAATTTGAACTTGACCACAGATTTGAGAATCTAGGTCACATATCTCATTGGGTTCAATGTTATAAAAAGAACTTGCCAATTTATCCATAGGATTTTCAAAATTGCACAATTGGTCAAGTTCAATATGATCATCTAAAATGGGTGATTCAATTTCATTATGAATTGGAACAGGATCCAATGTTGACTCGGGAAAAGTGAAATCAGGTGGAGACACTGGAGTCATTATTGAATCAGGAAGTAAAATTGAATCATCAAGTGGGAGATCATGATCATATTCATGTTCAAGTTCTATTTCAGGAAAGGAAAAACTTGCCAAATTATCAACAATTGGAGTTTCAGCAAGTTCAAATGATGGCACTGAAGTAGAATCTTGTTGTCCAAAGCAACTTGGTTCGTCGGCTCTACAAGAGTGGTCAATGATATCAGAAATGGCCGAACAGTGAGAACGTAAAGATTTAACCATCATATCTATATCACGATCACGGGCTAATCTAACCTGAGTCATGGCTGCAAGCATCCTTTCATAGTTGATAGGTGCATCATGTTGTGATTGATCTTGAAAGGATGAAGTGTAATCGTGATGAAGTTGTGAGTCGGTGGACTCACGCATAATCATTTCTCCGATTGATGGTAATTGTTGCTTGGACTCATTCATACTCATCATTTCCAAGATAGATGGATTTCTATTCTGAATGGGTGGATCTGAGTATGAATCTTGGGAAGAATGTGGACTAGATGGATATGGAGGACAATTTGGTTGGACATTAGACTCGGGGGACTCGAAACCCCATGAACTCTGTGACGAGTTGAAATTATTATGGAAATTATAGTCATAAGATGGGGGGTGTGGGTTATCGTTATTCGGATAAGACCATTCCGGCACACTAGATTGGTCAAAGTTATGATATGCCGGGTTGGTAATATCCGAATAATAGTTAGGTGTGTAATATGGATTAAAATTGGAATTATTATTATATGCCATACACACCAACACAAACAAAACAAACAAATAAACAAACAAAAAAAAAATTCTAACCTAAGTTAGGGTAGACCTATGACCTAGACGACTCCTAACTGGTTAGACTGTCCACGGGAGGTCGGGTGCAGACTTTGACCACGAGTTAATCAGCCAGGTCAGGGCAAGAGTGGTGGGAGGTTTTCCGTCAAAGACGTTCCTTAATTAAATAACCACCAATCTTCGGGCTTTCGGCCCTCAATCCCTTTCCTAGACACTGATTTGGTAAGAGTCAACTTCCAGCACTGTTCCCCCTTAGGATAATCTCCTATTGAGTCTGAGATGTCCCTAGGGCCAACATCTACTCTTTTTTAGTTAGGCTTGGGTTAGTGAGTGCTTAGATATGATTTTTGGGCTAAGGAAGGGTGATGAAATCCCTACCTTATCTTGTTAATGGGTTATGCCCTTAAGATGAATTAGTGCAAGTGTACAAGATAAATAGATAAGAATCACTCAAAGCAGAAAATCAACCAAGAGATGAGTCCTATTCTACATGCAATGCGTACGTACCTTGATCCTCCAGCACTCTTCAACAGTAAATAAAAATAATTGAAAAGACGCGTGCCTAATATGCAAACGTCTAATCAATTTTTATTTTTAACAACCAATGATTTACTGTTGAATTATTAGCAATTTACAGGTATATCACAGAACAAAATAAACAGAGCAGTAAACAGAATTTACAATTTGCAGCAACCTGCAAAAATATCAATCAGTAGTTCTCTACTGTTGCCGCGTTTCCGCGGCTCTGGCCGCGGATCCGCGGCAAAACAGTAGGTTCTGGTGCTCTGCCTTCGAGGGCAGAGACACAGAATAGCAATATGTCCACTGCTGCTGCTATGTTTCTGTTTCCTGTTCTCCAAACCTGCAAACAGAAAGAATAAAAGAATTAGTTAAAAAAAAATTTTAAGAGAAAAACTTACCGTCCCTCCCCGGCAACGGCTCCAATTTGTTGACTGAGATTTCCTGCACACAAAAATATAGTATTTTAGTTTTAAGAATAGGATGTGCAAGTTCTCAATTCTAATCCGCTGTAGCAAGGCTATGCGGGTCGTGATCCTCAAGGAGGGACTGCGATGGAAGCGTTAAGCAAGTTTTACTCTAAAAATTATCTTTTTATTATTAGCAGTGGTATTTACAATGAATGGTATTTACAATGAAGTGAAGAAAAGAATTGTGGAAGATGTGGATCAAAACTAAAGAAAGAAAATAAAGAAAACACGTACGAACCTCTTCAACCTGCTTACCTTTGATCCGTGCGATGATTTACCTTTTCTCGGAAGACTTGCAAGTATGGCGTATAGGATGTTCATCGCCATAAGCCATCAAGGGATCTTCATTGGCTAGGCAGTCTCGAAGCAGTTAGGTCTCATTGTTCACAAGGCATTAGAGAACAAATAGAAGAAAGAAAATAGGAACAGAGAAACACAAGAATAAACAAGAGATGAAAAACATAAAATAATAACAAAAACGAACCTTAAATGGATTTCATTAACAATGGAAGATAAGCGGGCTTATACCGCTGTCACCTCAGTACAAGCGAAGACTCCATCCTCCATGAAAGCTTCCTCCACTTTCAGTTACAAAATAAAAACGAAAACAAAATCTAACCTAGAAGAAAGAAAAACCTAAACCCTAGCTTTTGGCCCTTTGCTGGACTCTGGACGCTCTGTACGTTGCACTGCAGGGGGTATTTATAGGTACAGAAGGAGTTAGAGTCCAGTTACAACTCTCCCACGAAAGCTGATCCCCAGACTCGTCAGAAATGCCGCGGAAATGGGAAATTTGCCGCGGAAACGCGGCACTTTTGTAGCCAAATGCCACGCGCTTTGGCGCGTGGCCTCTCCTGGTCCGTCCATCTGGGCGTTTCCTTCTAGAAATTGCATCCTGGCTCTTAATCTTTGGATTTGGATATAACTTGGGAATCAAGTTACCTAGATCCCAAATCTTTTTCACGAATTTCCTTCTCTTCTTTTAGCTTTTATCCTTATCCTGCAAGTGTTTAGGGTTGAATAGAAGTCTATCCTTCCCTCTTCTTTGTATTTGCAACTTTGGCCCTTGTGTATTTGCAATTTTGACAATTGATATTTGCACTTTTGACTTGGGCTTCAAACATGGGCTTTTGGGCTCTTTTTAGGCTTTAATTCTTTCTTTTTATTATTTCGAGGCCTGCACACAATAAATTACAAAATATTAATAAATGTGCAGAATTAAATGAATAAATATGAAAATGTGATGGTAAATGTTATGATAAAAATGCATTTTTCACTACCAATCACTAGCCGAAGAAGTGCCCTTGATGGCCTATGGAGATGAACAAGCCTTCTCTTTAGTTTGTCTTTTCTTTTCGTAGTGTAGATCGCGAAGGTGGAAGATCCTATACGCCATACTTGAATGCCTTCCAAGACAAGGTAAGTCGTTGCAACAGAGCAAAGGTAAGCAGGGCAGAAGAGGTAGGTATGTGTTTAATTTTCTTTCTTTTATTTCTTTAGTATAGATCACCACATCTTCCACATCTTTCCAATTTCTTTCCCAACGCATTGTAAATACCATTGTAAATAATAAAATAAATAAAAAGAGATAACTTACTTAAATGCTTCCATCGCTAGTCCCTCCCTGAGGATCACGACCCGCATAGCCATTGCTACCGCGGATTAGAATTGAGCACCCTGCACTATTGTTTTAAATTCTGATATTCTATATTTTTGTGTGCAGGTAAAATCTCAATAAAAAAAATTGGCGCCGTTGCCGGGGAGGGACGGTAAGTTTTTCTCTAATAAAAAAATTAACTAATTCTTTTATTCTTTCTGTTTGCAGGTTTGGAGAACAGGAAAAATAACAAGCAGTAAGGACACATAGCAACTCTGTGCCTCTGCCCTCGAAGGCAGAGCAGCAGAGCCTACTACAGTGCCGCGGATCCGCGGCAATAGCCGCGTTTCCGCGGCCATAGTAGTGAATTACTGACAGAGTTTTCTGCAGGTTGCTGAATATTTAAAATCTGGTTTACTGCTTTGTTCCAATTTGTTCTGTGATATACCTGTAAACTGCTAATTAATCAACAGTAAAATATTTGTTGAAAAAAATAAAAAATTGATTAGACGTTTGCATATTAGGCACGTGTCTTTTCAATTCATTTATTTTTACTGTTGAAGAGTGCTGGAGCAAGGTACGTTCGCATTGCATGTAGAATAGGACTCATCTCTTGGTTGATTTTCATTGCTTTGAGTGAATCTTATTTACATATCTTGTACACTTGCACAAAATTTTCTTAAGGGCACTAACCCATAACAAGATAAGGTGGGGATTTAATCACCCTTCCTTAGCCCAAAAATCAGATTCCAAGCACTCACTAACCCAAGCCTAACTAAAAATTAGTAGACGTTGGCCCTAGGGACATCTCAGACTCAATTAGGAGATTATCCTAAGGGGGAACAGTGTTGGAATTTGACTCCTGCCAAATCAGTGTCTAGGAAGGGGATTGAGGGCCGAAAGCCCGAAGATTGGTGGTTATTTAATTAAGGAACGTCTTTGAAGGAAAACCTCCCACCAATCTTGCCCTAACATGGCTGATTAACTTGTGGTCAAAGTCTGCACCCTACCTCCCGTAGACAGTCTAACCAGTTAGGAGTCGTCTAGGTCATAGGTCTACCCTAACTTAGGTTAGAATTTTTTTTCTTTTTCTTTTGTTTGTTTGTTTTCTTTTTCTTTTGTTTGTTTGGTGTGATATGGCATATAATAATAATTTTTCCAATTTTAATCTATATTACACACCAACCTCTTTTTCGGATATTACCAACCCGGCATATCATAATTTTGATCAACCTAGTGTGCCGGAATGGTCTTATCCGAATGAATATAACCCATGCCCCCCATCTTATGACCATAATTTTCATACCACTTTCAACTCTTCACAGAGTTCATGGGTTTCGCTTCCCCTGAGTCTAATTTTCAACCAAATTATCCTCCATATCCACCTTGTCCACAATATTCCCAAGATTCATACTCAGATCCACCCATTCAGAATAGAAAACCATCTATCCGGGAAATGATGAGTATGCAGGAGTCCAAGCAACAATCACCATCAATCTTAGACATGATGATGCGTGAGTCCACCGACTCACAACTTCATCACGATTACACTTCCTCTTTTCAAATCCAATCACAAGATGATGCACCAATTGACTATGAAAAGATGCTTAAAGCCATGACTCAGGCTAGATTAGCTCGAGATCATGAAATAGATATGATGGTTCAATCTTTACGTTCTCACCGTTCGGCTGATTCTGCTTTCGCTGACCACTCTCTTAGAGCCGACGAGCCACGTTGCGTTGGACAACAAGATTCTACTTCAGTACCATCATTTGAACTTCCCGAAACTCCAATTTTTGATAGTTTGGCAAGTTTTTCCTTTCCTGAAATAGAACTTGAGCATGAATATGATCATGATCTCCTACTTGGTGATTCAATTTTACTTCCTGATTCAATAATGACTCCGGTGTCTCCACCTGATTTTACTTTTCCCGAGTCAACATTGGATCCTGTACTAATTCATCATGAAATTGAATCACCCATTTTTGATGATCATATTGAACTTGACCAATTTTGCAATTTTGAAAGTCCCATGGATAAATTGGCAAGTTCTCATTTTTATAACATTGAACCCAATGAGATATGTGACCTAGTTTCTCAAATCTATGATCAAGTTCAAATTCCTGAATCATTATTGACTCCTGTTTTGTTATCCGACTTAGGTAATATTTTAGAGTCAGTTTTGATTCCCACACCTATCATTCCTGAACTTGAATCACCAATATTGAGTCACATTCTGTTGTGAGAAGATGATTATGGACTTGAATTTCAACTTATTGATTTGGACCCACTTCCTGAACCTAGCCCGACTCCTGAACCCTTACTTGATTTAAGTTTCTTTCCTGAGTCGGTATTTGTTCCCGTACCTATGACGTCCAAGTCAATCATTCCATCTTTTCATACTCCATTTTGGGACAAGGCGGTTGACACAATTGACTCTGAAATTAATTATGAAATTTGGAAATTTGATGGGGTGGAAATTTTAAAAAATAATTATACATACATTTTAGTGGGTTATGCAAGGGAAATTTCTGGTGGGTTCCGTGAAATACTATATTATCTTGATTGGGTAGCAACGCTTGGCCCAATTAGACCACCACCGGAACCACCACCTTAAGGTAACATCTGCTTTCCCTTTCTTCTTTTTCATGCATACATGCATACATTCATACATTGAGGACAATGTATGAGATAAGTGTGGGGGTAGGCTTTACTAACATACTAACATAGGTAGAAACTAACAAAAATTTGCTAATATTAAAAAAAATGAAAAAAAATTTATAAAAAGGACAATATTTTGACTTATCTTTTGAAAGAAATCTAAGTTAGTTTTAAGAATTAGGAAAATCATGATTAGGATTTCTAAAAACTTGGTCAAAATAAATAAATTGTTGAATTTTTAGGTATAGGAGGAGAAATTGAATAAGTAATTATTCTTGATTTTTACCTTAATGAAATGTTCATACCTGATGCATATCTAGGATTCTAAGACAAAGACCCTTGTGCCTCATATTTAAAAAAAAAATCACTAATTAAGCTGGATACATGTGCCTCAAGAAGCATAAGTATTCACGCCTAAAGGTGAGTTTATAAATAAGCGTCCTTAGTTTTGTGGCCTAGTTCACTTGAATTTGAGTCTGTGGGGTGTTTTCTCACCCGGTGCCCTAAAACCGACCGGTTTGGGAGCCACCGACTTTAAGTTCGCTACATGGGTGGATTAGAAAGCCTAAGAAAATTGAGAAATATTATATATGTATTAACACATCTAATACTCAATTAGTTAGGTATGAAGGCATCAAGAAGCCTTGATGCTTACACGAAAGAAAATTAGATGAGTTATACATATTAAAAAAAAAAGAAAAAAAATAACAATAAAGAGGCATGAGAGTCCAAGTTAAGAAATTCCTAGTAAAGATTCATAAGGATGCATATGACTTTTGGTAACGAAAAAGATTATACAAAAATTCAATTTTGATCCTTACCTAAAATAAATAACAATTTACTATATAAAGACTAAGTTTAAGAATGAATAAAAATGATAATCCTAAAACTTATAGATTACTTAGTCTCTTCAAATATATTTCAAATATTTTCCTTTTTATGAATTTTGTGGGTGTAATCCGCTGAAAACCCTCACGAGACAACACTCGTCCTCTAGGGTAACCTAGAGGTTTAACGGCTTGTTGCACGTGCTAAGTGCAACCGTGATTCCTACGAAAGTGAGTTAGTTAGATTAGGTTTTCTTTTTCTTTTCTTTTTGATTTTTACTCGAGGACGAGCAAAAAGGTAAGTGTGGGGGTGTGATTGATAGTGAAAAGTGCATATTTATCATTACATTTACCATCACATTTTCATATTTATTCCTATAATTCTGCACATTTACTAATATTTTATGATTTATTGTGTGCAGGCCTCGAGAAATAAAAATAAAGAAATAAAGCCTTAAAAGAAGCCCAAAAAGCCCATATTCAAGCCCAAGGCAAAAGTTACAATTATTAAATGTCAAAATTGCAATTACACAAGGGCAAAAGTTGCAAATACAAAGAAGAGGGAAGGATAGACTTCTATTCAACCCTAAACACTTGCAGGATGAGGATAAAAGCCAAAGAAGAGAGTGCAAAGATAAGGAAATTCGTTTAAAAAGATATTGGGAGATTTGAGATCTAGGTAACTTGCTTCCTAAGTTATCTCGAAATCCCAAGATAAAGAGCCGGATGCACCTTCCAGAAGACAACGCCCAGATGGACGGACCAGGGGAAGCCACGCGCCAAAGCGCGTGGCCATCTGCCACTACCAGGCCGCGGAAACGCGGCCCAAGCCGCGTTTCCGCGGCATTCATGTCGAGTCTGGCGATAAGATTTTTTGGTAGAGTCGTCCCGGGACTCTACCTCCTTCTGCACCTATAAATACCCCTGCAGATGCAACACAGAGGGCGAACAGAATCCAACAGAGAAAATACAGAGCTAAAGCTAGGGTTTCTTTTAGGCTAACTTGTAATTTAGGTTAGGTTTTTCTTTTTGTAATTTTTTATGTAACTGAGAGTGGAGGATGCTTTCATGGAGGAAGGAGTTCATGCTTGTGCTGAGGTGACATCGGTGTAAGTCACACTTTTCTTCCTGATTAGTATCCAATATTGCATATTTTACATCATAATTCCCATGCATATTACAAATAAATATGTGATTTTTACTCCTCTTCTCTACATATTTGAAGGTACACACTTAATGGAGAGATATCCAAATAATCACTTAATTAACACTAATTAAGTGATTAATCCATGATTAAGATAAAGCCAAATTCAAATCCAGATCCAGAGAAATCCGCGCAACAAACGAAGATTCTAGATATACCACGTGGCTAACAACCTTGTAACTAATCTCCACCAGAAAGTTGTTAGCCAACGGCCACAAAAGTGCCGCGACTTGCGGCGGATCCACCGCAAAATCCGGGCCGTTGGATCTCAGATTTTGCGCCAACAAAGTAGGCTCTCGAAGGTTCTCATCCATGCTATAAATACTCCATGAAGACCTGCGTACAAAAACTGAATGGAGAAGAGAGGAGATTAGTTTAGTATTGTAATTTTCATGTATTTTTCTCTTTAGGTTTTGTTCTTTAGATCCCTCTTCTTCTTCCCTAGAATTCAATGTAAAAGAGAGTGATTGTGAGGGAGAGAGCTTGTGTAATCAAGGGTGACACTTGAAGCAACAAGGATTGATCCATCCTCCTTCCTCTACTTGAAGCTTGGTTCTAGTTTTCTTGCATTCTTACTTGCTTTATTTCATTTCTTGCTTTAATTACTTGCAATCTACTTCCATGCTTTGTTTTACCTTTCTTATGGCTTGTTGTAGCTAATTCCTTCTCCATGTACTAGGTTACCACTAGTCTTGCCACTTCACTAACTCATGGGTGATTGCCTTTGTTCATCTTGCAAGTGTATGATCTTCTCTTCTCCGATGGTTAAACCACCATCTTGCAAGTGAGAAAGTAATTAGGTCAACACGCGAGACGAATCCTAAGCCGATGGAGTGACAACATTAGGCACGCATTCGCTATCAAGGAGTCTAGTAAGTCTTGGCAAGCTAGCAAGGTAAGCTAGTCATGGTGTTCTTTCATTCAAGCTTCTTTAAGTTTTCTTTCCTTTTCTTGTGAACACCACATCCACTTCTTGATTTCTTTTCCACTTCCACCATGAACATATCCATCCTTCCTTTTAGTTTCTTTTGCATTTGATTCACTAAGTTTATAAGCAAGAGAAGAATACTCGTTTGTTCACTTCACTACCACACGTAAAGCTTCCATCGCGAGCTCTCCCTGAGATCCGACTCGGTATAGTCCTATACTATAGCGGAGACAAGAAAGGGTACATCAAATACATTTGCTTCATAATAAATACACCTCTTTCTAGTCTAATCAATTTTGGCGCCGTTGCCGGGGAGAGCAACGTATTTTTAGGTTAAAGTGAAGTACTAAACGATCCTTCTTCTCTGTTGCAGGTTACAGGAGAAGAAAACAGGAAACTATTCATTGCAGTAACATACAAGTGGACCTGGGACTCTGCTCAAGAAAGCAGAGCCCAGGATCCCTCCAAATTGCCGCGGATCCACGGCACTTTGCCGTGGGAACGCGGCAATAAGGAGTTCACTACTCACCAATTTTCTGCAGGGCCTCTGGTTCTGTAAAATACATCTGTTTCTATACTTTATTTCCTGTATTCTGCATCCTACTCCTGCTTAATTAAAAAACAGTAAAAAGTTGATTGAAATTGCTAAAAATTGTTTAGACACTTGCATTTTAGGCACGTGTCTTTTCAATTCTTTACTTTTACTGTTGAAGAGTGCTGGAGGCAAGGTACGTGTTTGCATTGCATTTAGACTAGGACAAATTCTTGCTTGATTTTCATGCTTTGAGTGTATCCTAGCTATCTTTCTTGTACACTTGCACAATTCAAATTTAAGGGCATACCCGTAAATAAGATAAGGTGGGGAGGTCATTACCCTTTCCTTAGCCCGAAAATCATTTTCCCAAGCACTCCCTAACCCAAGCCTAATTTAATAAAAAAGTAGACGTTGGCCCTAGGGACATCTCGGACTCACTTAGGAGATTATCCTAAGGGGGAAAAGTGTTGGAACTTAACCCTTGCAAAATCGGTGTCTAGGAAAGGGGTTGAGGGCCGAAAGCCCGAAGGTTGCTGGTTACTTAATTAAGGAACGTCTCCGGACGGAAAACCTCCCACCAACCTTACCCTTCCCTGGCTGATTAGCTTGTGGTTAGAGTCTACACTAAACCTCCCGTGGACAGTCTATTTGTTAGGAGTCGTCTAGGTCTAAGTCTACCCTAACTTAGGTTAGAATTTTCTTTCTTTCTTTTGTTTGTTTGTTTGTTTGATTTTTGTTTGTGATTGTGTGATATGGCTTACAATTACAATTCTTTCCATCCATATGTCACACACACTCCGTATTCGGATAATTCCAACCCGGTGTTTTATAATATGCACCAACCACATACACCGGGTTGGCCTTATCCGAATCAATACGACCCATACACCCCATCTAATGATTATAATGTCCAAAATAATTTCAACTCTTCACCGAGTCATTGGGGATTCCAGTACCCCGAATCAAATTCTCAAATTCCTTGTCCACAATATTCATTTCCCGAGTCCACTTCATATACTCCTTTTGCTGAACCTCCATTTGAAGAAAAATCTGAGTTGCAAAGGAGTTTAGAAGCTAATTTATAGAGAGCTGAGCAGACACTTCCAGAACCATTTTCCTCTCCAATTCCACAGTATTTTCAAGAGTCTTACTCAGTTCCACCTTTTTCTAATGGACAATCACTTGTCAAGGAAACGAGTAAAGATTTCTTGTGTGAGTCCACTCTTCCATCATCACACATTTGTGACTCACACTATTCACAAAATTTCCAATTTCAAGATTCCTATACTCCCATTCTAGAGCAGCCATCTGTAGACCTATCACATCTAGAAAAGAGTATAGACATCTTGCAAGAGTCTTTCTTACAATATCAAACAACACGTGCCGAGTCTTTCAATAGTGTGAAAGAACAATTGGATAACCTTCTTAGGAAAGAGGAAACTCTATCCTATCAACATTTGACTAATCCAGTTATACCACACTCTATTGATATGACTCAAGACTCTTGTCATTTTGGAAATCCTGATTCAATTTCAGCACATTCACCTAAACTTGTCCAAACTTCAAATCCAATTGACGTTTTGGCAAGTTTTCCTTTTTCTGAAATTGAACTGGAACATGAATTTGATCCTGAACTTTCATTTGATGATTCCAATCTACTTCCTGATTCAATCATGACTTCCATAACCTTACCTGATTTCAATCCATTTCCCAAGTCAGAATTGGATCCATTTCCTATCCATTGTGAAAATGAATCACCAATCTTTTATGATGATCACATAGAACTTGGCCAGTTCCTTACTTCTGAAAATTCCATTGATAAATTGGCAAGTTCTCCACATTTAATTGAATTACATGAGGAATGTGATCTTGAACCCCAACTTTGTGATTCAATTCTTCTTCCTGATTCCATAATGACTCTGGTATCTTTACCTCACTTTAATCTTTTCCCGGAGTCAATCTTGGATCCTTTCCCAATTTACAATGAAATTGAATCACCCATCTTTAAGGATCATGTCGAACTTGCCCAATTCTACACTTCTGAAGATTCAATTGACATTTTGGCAAGTTCTCCATCTTGTGGAATTGAACTCAATGAGAAATGTGACCTTGATTTTCTCGATCTCTTTACTTCTGAAACTGATTGTACAATTATTAAGGAAGATGTTGACTTAAGTTTTGAAGAATTGTACGGTGATGAGCTTGAATTTCTTAAAATTGGAAGTAAAGAGATATCACCCATAGTAGGTCACATTCCATTGTTGGACAATGATTGTGGACTTGAGTTTTCATTTCTTGACTTGGACACAATTTCTGACCTCACTTCGACTCCGGCACCATCACTTGACTTAATTCACTTCCCTGAGTCGGTAGTCGTTCCTGTTCTTCCAGAGTCCAAGTCAACTGCTCTATCATTTCATCTTCCATTCTGGGACAAGGATCTTGATGAAAATGACTCTGAAATTATTAGGAAAATCTTGAAATTAGATGGGGTCATGTACATAATTAAAATAACACATGCATACATCATTTTAGTGGGTCATATTTCTGAGATTTCTGGTGGGTTCCTCAAAACCCAAAGAAACGTTGATTGGACCATGTTCCGTGGACCAATCAGACCACCACCGGAACCACCACCTTCAGGTAATTTTTGTTCCTTCCCTTTCCATTTTGTTTCATGCATACATATATCATGATGCATTGAGGACAATGCATGAAATAAGTGTGGGGGAGGGTTTACTAACATAGAGTTTTTAGACTTTCTTTCTTTTACATTTCCTTTCTTTCTTTTACATTTCTTTAGAAATAATAAAAAATAAATAAATAAAAAATAAAAACTTTTTGAAAAAAGAGACAAAGTTTTGTTCTATTTTTAAGAAAATTAAGATGTATCTTAGAGATTAAGAAAGCCTTAATTATGACATCTTAAGCCTAGTTGAAATAATAGATCTTGTTTGAAATTATAGACTAAGTAAGTAAAATTGGTGAGATATTTTTATCTTGAATTTTTACCTTAGATAAATATGCACTTTACACTTACACATTTCTTGGGATGGAGACAAAGACCAAAAATGCCATATAAATAAAATAAAAAAATATATATATATATATAAATAAAAGATCACTTATTAAGCTGGATAACTATGCCTCAAGAAGCATGGTTACTCACGCCTAACGGTGATCTCACTTATTAAGCTGGATAATTATGCCTCAAGAAGCATGATTATTCACGCCTAACGGTGATAATAAATAATCCCCTTTAGTTTCGTGGCCTTTTCTACTCGAGACCTTAAACCCGAGGGATGTTTTCTCATCTGGTGCCCTAAGACCGTCTGGTTTGGGAGTCATCGGTTAAAGACTCGTTACAAGGGTAGACTAGAAAGCCTAAACTAAGGGAAGAAAAAAGCATAAAAAAAAAGTATATATAAATAAATAAATGGCTTTATGGTTGGAGTTGAAATCCCAGAAATTTTCATAGAGCACGGTGTGCATATTATGTAGGTTTTATGAAAGATAAAATATTCAATCCAATTTTGAATTCTTACCTTAATTAAAAACAAGATCTTGCATGGATACTAAGTTTAAGGAAGAATAATTATAGGTGGACTTATGACCTAGGATCACTTATATTTTTGCAAAAATAGTTTGTAAACGTGTCTCTTATTCAAAATGCGTTTTCAAAACACTAACATTTGTCTTCTTTCTTTATGGATTTTGTGGGTGTAATCCGCTGAAAACCCTCAGGAGACAACACTCCTCCTCTAGGGTAACCTAGAGGTTTAACGGCTTGTTGCACATGCTCAGTGCAATCGCGTCACCTGCGAAAGTGGTGCAATAAATTGGTAGTTTAGATTTTTCTTTTCTTTTTCTTAGTTTTGCTCGGGACGAGCAAAAGAATAAGTGTGGGGGTGTGATTAGTATCCAATATTGCATATTTTACATCATAATTCCCATGCATATTACAAATAAATATGTGATTTTACTCCTCTTCTCTACATATTTGCAGGTACACACTTAATGGAGAGATATCCAAATAATCACTTAATTAACACTAATTAAGTGATTAATCCATGATTAAGATAAAGCCAAATTCAAATCCAGATCCAGAGAAATCCGCGCAACAAACGAAGATTCTAGATATACCACGTGGCTAACAACCTTGTAACTAATCTCCACCAGAAAGTTGTTAGCCAACGGCCACAAAAGTGCCGCGACTTGCGGCGGATCCACCGCAAAATCCGGGCCGTTGGATCTCAGATTTTGCGCCAACAAACTAGGCTCTCGAAGGTTCTCATCCATGCTATAAATACTCCATGAAGACCTGCGTACAAAAACTGAATGGAGAAGAGAGGAGATTAGTTTAGTATTATAATTTTCATGTATTTTTCTCTTTAGGTTTTGTTCTTTAGATCCCTCTTCTTCTTCCTAGAATTCAATGTAAAAGAGAGTGATTGTGAGGGAGAGAGCTTGTGTAATCAAGGGTGACACTTGAAGCAACAAGGATTGATCCATCCTCCTTCCTCTACTTGAAGCTTGGTTCTAGTTTTCTTGCATTCTTACTTGCTTTAATTACTTGCAATCTAATTCCATGCTTTGTTTTACCTTTCTTATGGCTTGTTGTAGCTAATTCCTTCTCCATGTACTAGGTTACCACTAGTCTTGCCACTTCACTAACTCATGGGTGATTGTCTTTGTTCATCTTGCAAGTGTATGATCTTCTCTTCTCCGATGGTTAAACCACCATCTTGCAAGTGAGAAAGTAATTAGGTCAACACGCGAGACGAATCCTAAGCCGATGGAGTGACAACATTAGGCACGCATTCGCTATCAAGGAGTCTAGTAAGTCTTGGCAAGCTAGCAAGGTAAGCTAGTCATGGTGTTCTTTCATTCAAGCTTCTTTAAGTTTTCTTTCCTTTTCTTGTGAACACCACATCCACTTCTTGATTTCTTTTCCACTTCCACCATGAACATATCCATCCTTCCTTTTAGTTTCTTTTGCATTTGATTCACTAAGTTTATAAGCAAGAGAAGAATACTCGTTTGTTCACTTCACTACCACACGTAAAGCTTCCATCGTGAGCTCTCCCTGAGATCCGACTCGGTATAGTCCTATACTATAGCGGAGACAAGAAAGGGTACATCAAATACATTTGCTTCATAATAAATACACCTCTTTCTAGTCTAATCAATTTTTGAACAAGGTATATCAATTAAATATTTGAAGTGAACAAGAACCAAAGGTGAACTCTAAACATTGAACCATATCGTTTATACCTAGTTCTTGTGCAATAACTTCTTGTACCTTGTTTTATACCAATCAATTTTTGGCGCCGTTGCCGGGGAGAGCAACGTATTTTTTAGGTTAAAGTGAAGTACTAAACGATCCTTCTTCTCTGTTGCAGGTTACAGGAGAAGAAAACAGGAAACTATTCATTGCAGTAACATACAAGTGGACCTGGGACTCTGCTCAAGAAAGCAGAGCCCAGGATCCCTCCAAATTGCCGCGGATCCACGGCACTTTGCCGTGGGAACGCGGCAATAAGGAGTTCACTACTCACCAATTTTCTGCAGGGCCTCTGGTTCTGTAAAATACATCTGTTTCTATACTTTATTTCCTGTATTCTGCATCCTACTCCTGCTTAATTAAAAAACAGTAAAAAGTTGATTGAAATTGCTAAAAATTGTTTAGACACTTGCATTTTAGGCACGTGTCTTTTCAATTCTTTACTTTTACTGTTGAAGAGTGCTGGAGGCAAGGTACGTGTTTGCATTGCATTTAGACTAGGACAAATTCTTGCTTGATTTTCATGCTTTGAGTGTATCCTAGCTATCTTTCTTGTACACTTGCACAATTCAAATTTAAGGGCATACCCGTAAATAAGATAAGGTGGGGAGGTCATTACCCTTTCCTTAGCCCGAAAATCATTTTCCCAAGCACTCCCTAACCCAAGCCTAATTTAATAAAAAAGTAGACGTTGGCCCTAGGGACATCTCGGACTCACTTAGGAGATTATCCTAAGGGGGAAAAGTGTTGGAACTTAACCCTTGCAAAATCGGTGTCTAGGAAAGGGGTTGAGGGCCGAAAGCCCGAAGGTTGCTGGTTACTTAATTAAGGAACGTCTCCGGACGGAAAACCTCCCACCAACCTTACCCTTCCCTGGCTGATTAGCTTGTGGTTAGAGTCTACACTAAACCTCCCGTGGACAGTCTATTTGTTAGGAGTCGTCTAGGTCTAAGTCTACCCTAACTTAGGTTAGAATTTTCTTTCTTTCTTTTGTTTGTTTGTTTGTTTGATTTTTGTTTGTGATTGTGTGATATGGCTTACAATTACAATTCTTTCCATCCATATGTCACACACACTCCATATTCGGATAATTCCAACCCGGTGTTTTATAATATGCACCAACCACATACACCGGTTGGCCTTATCCGAATCAATACGACCCATACACCCCATCTAATGATTATAATGTCCAAAATAATTTCAACTCTTCACCGAGTCATTGGGGATTCCAGTACCCCGAATCAAATTCTCAAATTCCTTGTCCACAATATTCATTTCCCGAGTCCACTTCATATACTCCTTTTGCTGAACCTCCATTTGAAGAAAAATCTGAGTTGCAAAGGAGTTTAGAAGCTAATTTACAGAGAGCTGAGCAGACACTTCCAGAACCATTTCCTCTCCAATTCCACAGTATTTTCAAGAGTCTTACTCAGTTCCACCTTTTTCTAATGGACAATCACTTGTCAAGGAAACGAGTAAAGATTTCTTGTGTGAGTCCACTCTTCCATCATCACACATTTGTGACTCACACTATTCACAAAATTTCCAATTTCAAGATTCCTATACTCCCATTCTAGAGCAGCCATCTGTAGACCTATCACATCTAGAAAAGAGTATAGACATCTTGCAAGAGTCTTTCTTACAATATCAAACAACACGTGCCGAGTCTTTGAATAGTGTGAAAGAACAATTGGATAACCTTCTTAGGAAAGAGGAAACTCTATCCTATCAACATTTGACTAATCCAGTTATACCACACTCTATTGATATGACTCAAGACTCTTGTCATTTTGGAAATCCTGATTCAATTTCAGCACATTCACCTAAACTTGTCCAAACTTCAAATCCAATTGACGTTTTGGCAAGTTTTCCTTTTTCTGAAATTGAACTGGAACATGAATTTGATCCTGAACTTTCATTTGATGATTCCAATCTACTTCCTGATTCAATCATGACTTCCATAACCTTACCTGATTTCAATCCATTTCCCAAGTCAGAATTGGATCCATTTCCTATCCATTGTGAAAATGAATCACCAATCTTTTATGATGATCACATAGAACTTGGCCAGTTCCTTACTTCTGAAAATTCCATTGATAAATTGGCAAGTTCTCCACATTTAATTGAATTACATGAGGAATGTGATCTTGAACCCCAACTTTGTGATTCAATTCTTCTTCCTGATTCCATAATGACTCTGGTATCTTTACCTCACTTTAATCTTTTCCCGGAGTCAATCTTGGATCCTTTCCCAATTTACAATGAAATTGAATCACCCATCTTTAAGGATCATGTCGAACTTGCCCAATTCTACACTTCTGAAGATTCAATTGACATTTTGGCAAGTTCTCCATCTTGTGGAATTGAACTCAATGAGAAATGTGACCTTGATTTTCTCGATCTCTTTACTTCTGAAACTGATTGTACAATTATTAAGGAAGATGTTGACTTAAGTTTTGAAGAATTGTACGGTGATGAGCTTGAATTTCTTAAAATTGGAAGTAAAGAGATATCACCCATAGTAGGTCACATTCCATTGTTGGACAATGATTGTGGACTTGAGTTTTCATTTTGACTTGGACACAATTTCTGACCTCACTTCGACTCCGGCACCATCACTTGACTTAATTCACTTCCCTGAGTCGGTAGTCGTTCCTGTTCTTCCAGAGTCCAAGTCAACTGCTCTATCATTTCATCTTCCATTCTGGGACAAGGATCTTGATGAAAATGACTCTGAAATTATTAGGAAAATCTTGAAATTAGATGGGGTCATGTACATAATTAAAATAACACATGCATACATCATTTTAGTGGGTCATATTTCTGAGATTTCTGGTGGGTTCCTCAAAACCCAAAGAAACGTTGATTGGACCATGTTCCGTGGACCAATCAGACCACCACCGGAACCACCACCTTCAGGTAATTTTTGTTCCTTCCCTTTCCATTTTGTTTCATGCATACATATATCATGATGCATTGAGGACAATGCATGAAATAAGTGTGGGGGAGGGTTTACTAACATAGAGTTTTTAGACTTTCTTTCTTTTACATTTCCTTTCTTTCTTTTACATTTCTTTAGAAATAATAAAAAAATAAATAAAAAATAAAAACTTTTTGAAAAAAGAGACAAAGTTTTGTTCTATTTTTTAAGAAAATTAAGATGTATCTTAGAGATTAAGAAAGCCTTAATTATGACATCTTAAGCCTAGTTGAAATAATAGATCTTGTTTGAAATTATAGACTAAGTAAGTAAAATTGGTGAGATATTTTTATCTTGAATTTTTACCTTAGATAAATATGCACTTTACACTTACACATTTCTTGGGATGGAGACAAAGACCAAAAATGCCATATAAATAAAAAAAAAGAAAAAAAATATATATATATAAATAAGAGATCACTTCCATTGTTAATAAAATCTACTCAAGGTTCGTTTTTATTGTTTTTATTCTTGTTTTATCTTTGTTCTTCTATTCTTGATCTACTTTATTATTTCTCTCGATGACTTGCATACCATGAGATCCGATAGCTTCGAGACTGCCTAGCCGAAGAAGTGCCCTTGATGGCCTATGGAGATGAACAAGCCTTCTCTTTAGTTTGTCTTTTCTTTTCGTAGTGTAGATCGCGAAGGTGGAAGATCCTATACGCCATACTTGAATGCCTTCCAAGACAAGGTAAGTCGTTGCAACAGAGCAAAGGTAAGCAGGGCAGAAGAGGTAGGTATGTGTTTAATTTTCTTTCTTTTATTTCTTTAGTATAGATCACCACATCTTCCACATCTTTCCAATTTCTTTCCCAACTCATTGTAAATACCATTGTAAATAATAAAATAAATAAAAAGAGATAACTTACTTAAACGCTTCCATCGCTAGTCCCTCCCTGAGGATCACGACCCGCATAGCCATTGCTACCGCGGATTAGAATTGAGCACCCTGCACTATTATTTTAAATTCTGATATTCTATATTTTTGTGTGCAAGTAAAATCTCAATCAAATTGCACTTCAAAACTTAGAAGAAACAGGCCAAGGGAACCCATATTTATAGGATTCCCAAAATATAGCCGTTGGGGTCCAGAACAAGCCCAGAATGGCCTGTCGTCGACCACTCAGTCGACCAGCCTTTCTGACTGTTGGAGTTGTCGAGCGACTGGCTGATCAACTATCCCAAGGCAAACTGCCTGTCGGTCGATCGCCCAATCGACCGAGACTAGAACGAGAGAGTGAACTCTCTGGTCAATCGACTAGTCAGTCGACCGGGGCCAGATCCAGAGAGCAAGCTTTCTTAATCGGTCGATGCACGATCGACCGGCCTAATGGCCAGAGCCTTGTGCACGTCCTGTGCACATCGGTCGACCTCCCGATCGACCGATATCTGGTCCGGTCGACCTGTCGGTCGACTCACGCTGGGTTTTAGGATTTGGAAACTTGGTCTTTTAAATACCCATAAAATCTCATAAATCACATAAAATCTACAAAAATAAATTCATATAAGCACTTGAAATATAAATATGTTTTATCAAAGATCAACCCATATTACAAACAATTTAAACTATTTTTGAGATATAAAAATTAAGCTTGAAACTAAAAACTTTATTTTCAAAGCTCGTTTTAATTTTGTCTTCAAGAGTTTTTGAGAAGACTTTAAAATGAAATACTATTTCTCAAAAACTTGTTCAAATACAAAAATAAGATATTGAAACACATTTGAAGTATAGTGTGTATGAATAGAATCTAATACACATATAAAGATATATCTATGTTTTTGACAATAAATCCAAAACTAAGTTTTGCTAAAAAATAAAAACTTGAAACCATGAACTAGATATACATCAAAGTAAGTTTCTAAATATTATGAACCATCAATGTATATGAAAGAAATCCAACATACATATAAACCATGTAAAATTTCTTTTGATTCTATCTATTCATGAAAATCATATATGTATACATGAAAATCAAAAACGGTTAAATCAAAATCAAAACTATTTTAACTTGTGCGTGTGTAAACTTGAGCATATCAATCTGTACATAAGATTTAAAACAAAACTAACTAAACAAATCGAAGTCTTCCTGTAGAACTCCTTCTCCAAGCCGACTCGATCTAAACTTGATCCAAAGGAGTTAGATGCGATCATTGCAATGTGAGCTTTTGAATCAATACTTGATTGCTTCAACACTTTGACTGTGAATCTCTTATTGAAGTCAAATCTCTATTAAGATCTTGATCAATAACTGAAACTATATAAACACAAGATCATTAGCAAACTAACCTTCATAAGTTAGTCATCATCAAAATTAAGGTGAAGGGCCTCTGGGCCAACAAGATTCATCTACATGTGTGAAATTCGTGTTATTGATTAAGAGCCTAAATCTATGATGAGTTTGACTAGAATTTCTTGATGCTATATATGACATGGGCAGTATTCCCTCTCCATCATCATGACATAATCTCTCTTTCTGGAGGTCTCTCATCTACTCTAAGGATCAAGAGGAGAACTTACTGCTAGGAAAGAAGAATCCCCTCTATCATTCTCAAGTGTCTGAGATCGTGCTACTTTCGGCGTTGCCTTCATGATGGAATTTAGTATGCCTATAATCCTCATTCTCTTTGATCTTGATAAAGAGGCTATTGCATGCGTGCAATTTTATTTGAATAAATAATATTTAAATCTACAGGAGAACCATTATGAACCCCAGGCTTGCTAGGATTTGCGCAGCTGTTGGCCGCAGCCTGGTCGTCGGCGGTGGCTCTAGGGTTTACTCTCACTGCTCGCTCATTTTTTTTCCTCTTAGTGTTGTTTTAATAAAGTCATAGCTGAAATAAAATTGACTTGAAAAGATAAAGTTAGAATAGGTCTTTCAATGGGCCAGGGTCAACGCCAAGCCTAAGATAGTAAGGTAAAGGGCCCCCCATTCCCCTCATTTTGGTTTAAGGCAAATTCCTGGTTTTCACTTTTGATAATTAGGAAACCTAACCCCATCAAATATTAGAAATCATATAAAATTACAAACTTGCTAACTTTTCTTATTACAATACTACATGCATTTGAGCTGCGCTCAACCTAGCAAGAGACTTAATCTAAGACTAGTGCCAAACGATATTTACACATTATGCCAGTGAAACAATTTGTGGGCCCTTAGTTCCATAAACTTTGTGGGCTAGCCTTGGGCCTGGGCAAACCATCAAAGGAACGGCCTTTTATAAACATATTCCATTTTCTCTGCCGTTTGGGTCCAGGGCAAGGCCCAATCAAAGGCGGGGATCACTTGATGCAGATTGAATTATAGTGTCTGTATTTTGTTAAATGTTTGTAATACCCCGTTTCCAGAATACGTACTTAGTTGCGTATTCAGCTTTTCGATCGTATTTTTCGATTTACTTCCTGTATTTGACCGATTTCGATTTCAAATATCATTTTCCAATACATTAGATTTTATATGATTTTCTGGATTTTTCCTGAATTTAAATGTATTTCTTCAAAACCGGTGTCGACCAGTGTCGCTGATCGATTCCTGGAATTTTAATTCTCAAACAGTTAGGAATTTCTAGATGGTCCTTTAGACTTTATTTCTTAGAATCATATTCCCTACTTAAATATTTTTTCTGAGAATTTATAAATTTATGAAAATTCCAACGGAGTCGGTAGATAACTGATTCCGGGATTTTTAGTTTTAAAACTATAAAGTATTTCTTAAAAAGGATTTCACTATTAGTCTTCATATATTATTATTGATTTTGGTAAAATTGTCGAGTCATTCCGAGATACTTGAATTTCGGACGATTTCGGTATTTTCTGAAATGTTTTCCGCATACTTGATTTAAACCTAGGAATCCATGTTTTCAATATTTTCAATTTCCAAGTTAGAGTAAATATCTTCCTTTATGAATTTCTTTCCATTTTTCCTTTTCCTTTATTCCTCTTTCTCCACAACCACAAATTTTTCCCATTTTTCCAAAAATACAAATCTCTTCCAAAATTCCAACTCCACATAATCTCACCAACCCCCATTTAATGCACCTCTCTCTCTCTCTCTCCCATGGCCGGCCAAGTGGCCAAGGAGAGGGACACCCATCCCCTCTCCCATTTTGCAATAAACCCCCTCACATTTACACTATTTACATCTCCTTTACAAAAATCAAATCCTATATAAACTTTCCTTTACAATTCTTTTCTCTTTTTTCTTCACTTCACCAAGAGATTAGCCCTCACCTCTTCCTTCTCCATCTCAAACTCAACCCTAACTCCAAGAACACCACAAGATCTTCACCTCTAGCTCAAGCAACTGATTTGGAGCTTGGATCGTAGCTCTTTTCGTCGCCAAGGATCACATAGGTGCCATTTGACGACCACACTCTTCCCGGACTCGTAAAGCTTCAATCGAACCTTTCCTGGTGAGTATATCTACTCACCAAGACTTGTGAACTCCTTTGTGTACTTGTGTTGACAAATCATACACACTTGTGACATAAAAATCATATTTTAGACCCTCAAACAAAACCCTAGAAATCTGTTCTGTTTGCTGTTTTCCCACGATTAGTCGACTAGACCTAGGGACTAGTCGACTAATCCACTTTAGTTGAAACTTAACCTTTTCTGATTTCACAGTTTTAGTCGACTAGACCAGATTTCCAGTCGACTAGAGACCCCTAGTCGACTACCCATTTCTCCCCAGTCGACTCCTGTTTTCCTGAAATAAAACATCAACTCTCTGTATCTCAGACTTAGTCGACTTAGGTATCCATTAGTCGACTAGTAGTTCCCTGTTAGTCGACTACCCTTACAACCCTAGTCGACTAACTTTCCCTGAAACAGAACCCAACTCTCTGTTTCCCAGTTTTAGTCGACTCATCCAGACTAGTAGTCGACTTAAGACCCCAAATAGTCGACTAACCCTTCCACCTAGTCGACTAATTCTGACTGTTTGACTTAGTTGATTTTGTTCTGAATTTGGATCTTATTGTTGATACATGTATGGCATATTATTTTTGTTCATGCTTCATAACTGGTACTACATGACATGTTACTTGATAGACATTATCTCATATTACTTCATGACTTGTTATTACATATCATCGCTCCATAACTTGTTAAAATGTGAATATCACCACTTATCATGCCATCACTTGAACCAAGCATGATACACTTGACTTTTGCATAAAATGGACCAACTTACACATGGGTCGGGGGAAAACATGCGGATATCGATATGTGTTCGTGTTTACAGTGGCTTTTAGGAATGTTGTGCAACTCATGTTCCGGTCTGACCTGTGGGCCTCCAGGGGACCGAGGGGAGTGCTTGCTCCCTCTATTACTGGTACCATCATGTTAAGGGCATACATAAGTCCCTCCTGTTTAGCCTAGCGGCTGGCTTCCGTCACCAAGCAACGGAACAATCCTGGACCGTTATCCCGGGCATGTACGGGGTCCACTGTAAACATAGTTCGTCGATACAACCGCTGTTTCCAATAACAACCTTGCTTTACTAGGATATGGATCTATGTGTTCTGGGACGCTGGGTCACATAGCTAGATATCACAGTAAGACAAGTAATAATAATAAGACGTTAGCTGTAGACTTATTGTATTTAGGATTTTATCTCCTCATGCTTTTCATACTTGTTAGTTGATATTCCTTATAACTGTTTCATCTTTCCTTATTCATGTCCCTTAGCCACTTGGCTATAGTTTGTTTATTGTATATGTCTTGACTCCTTGGATTTGCACATTCAGATTCCGAAGCTTGGAACGAAGTGGAGCCATCCACAGAGGACCAAGCTTACTTTAGCGAGCAGGCGGACTAGTTCCAGTCCCTTCGTGCCAGACTTACCTTTTGACTCACGAGATCCTCTTTCTACTTGTGAGCTTTTGTATACATATTTGTATATATTTCTTTTGGACTTGGTTATGATGTAATACACATGTAATGTGTAATACTTTTAATATCCTGTGATAACTTTGTATGTGTACTTCTTGTGTTGGCATATGTATTGATACCACGCTTTGTCGTGTACTCTGTTTCTTGTTGTACTTTTTGCTTAGCGTATATACGTGTGGGGCATTATCTGACCTACGTATATACGTCGCAGTGACGTCCCCGTATCCGTGGAATCGGGGCGTTACAGGTTGGTATCAGAGCCTAGGCTCTCAAACCTAAAGTACAATCAAGCAGCAAATTCTAGTAATTTGCTAATGCCAACTACAATATACAAAGTTATTAAGTCCTTCTTGATTCCTTCCTTGATTCATTCCCTTGTATCCTAAACTCCTTCCAATTGTTTTCAAATTCCAGTTTTCTATTCCTAACTCGGTATGGAGCGAAGGACGGGCCGTAACCACTCGGGGCAAGCTTCGAATGGACCCACGGGAGAGAATGTGGATATTCTAAGGGTCATTCAGACAATGATGGAAAACCAGCAGCAGCAGACTGAACTCCTCAGACAAGAATTAGCAGCCCCAAAAGAACAGAGGCCGGGGAATATTTCAGATTTCAGGAGGCTGCAGCCAGCCATCTTCACGGGAGGCGAGAAACCATTGGATGCTGAACAATGGTTGACGGATACCACAGATCTGCTGAATGCAGCCAGGGTACCAAAGGAGAACCAAGTTGAGGTCGCCAAGATTCAGTTGAAAGATGTAGCCAGAACTTGGTGGCTCGCAGAGGAAGCCAGATTGGAGAAGCCTGTCACCTGGGACACGTTCTCCAAGAGTTTCTACAACAGATTCTTCCCTGCTACTGCTCAGAAGGACATGGAGGAGCAGTTCATCAGACTCCAGCAGTGGAACAAGTCCGTGGATGAGTATGCCGCAGAATTTCTCAGACTCAGCCGCTTTGCTCCGTACATGGTAACGGATGAGGAGAAGCGAGCAAGCAGATTCCAGCAGGGCTACAGATGGACATACAGGTCTTCTTGATGCCCCAGCAACTGAAGACTTACTCTGAGGTTCTCACCATAGCTCGAGAGGTGGAGCGTGGGCTTGAGAAGAAGAAAGTTGACCAGATGGGGAACCAGACCATGAAGAGGCCATTTGTACCAATGGGAAGAGGAGGCCCATATAGAGCAGCAAAGGTTCAGAGGCAACCATTCAGACCAGCTCCTTACCAGACGGCCCAACCATTTACATTCTGTAGCTATTGTCAGAAGCCGGGCCACATTCGTCAGAATTGCCAGAG
Organism: Agave tequilana; assembly: GCA_038442645.1. Lineage (NCBI taxonomy): Eukaryota > Viridiplantae > Streptophyta > Magnoliopsida > Asparagales > Asparagaceae > Agave > Agave tequilana. Next base: position 340,291 of record JAVJIF010030096.1, read on the forward strand.
GGCAAATGGGTTGTGTTTGGTGTGTGGATCACGAGATCATTCTATAGAGGCTTGTCCACACAGGAGATTGGGGATAGCCAACCAGACTTTGCCAGCACTTCCAGGACCCAATGGACAGAGAGTGCTACCAGGGCCACTTGGGCAGAGGAATCAGGGACCAGTGATGAGGAGAGCTCTTCCCCTTCCTCCACAGCATGTTGTTCGCCCAGTCCAGAGAGGAGCCAGGACTGCAGCAGGGCGTGGTAGAGGTCAGGCTTACACTCTTACAGCAGAGGAGGCTGAGACTTCAGAGGAAGTGATAACAGGTAACATCAGAGTTCATTCAAAACCTGTTCTCGCTCTCTTCGATTCAGGTGCATCCCATTGTTATATCTCAGACCATTTTGTGGCTTTGCATTCTATACCTGTTAAATCTTTAGACCACAAATGGGAGATTAGTACAGGGAATGGGGTAGTCATATCTTCTAGAGTTTGTACTGATTGTCCAGTAGAACTTTGTGATAAGATCTTGGCCATAGATATGATCGTACTAGACACCAAAGGGTACGACGTAATCTTAGGCATGACCTGGCTCAGTCAGTACTATGCAGTGATTGACTGTAGGGAGAAGAAGATTAATTTCAGAATCCCTCATCAACCGGAGTTCCAATTCAGTGGGGAAGTGAAGTCTACCAAGGGAAAGACACGGATGACTACTTCGGAGGTTCAGAAGCAGAAGGTACCAGTGTGGGATGAATTCCCAGGAGTGTTTGCTGAAATCTCAGGACTGCCACCTGAAAGGATGATCGAGTTCTCTATTGACACAGTTCCAGGAGCAGCTCCTATATCCAAGGCTCCATACAGGATGGCACCGACGGAGTTAGAGATTTTGAAGAAGCAGCTGCAAGAATATTCAGACAGGGGATTAATTAGGCCAAGTACTTCACCGTGGGGGCTCCAGTGCTGTTGGCAAACAAGAAGGATGGTGGTAAGAGGCTTTGTGTTGATTATAGGGAATTGAACAAAGTTACCATCAAGAACAAGTATCCCTTACCCAGGATTGATGATCTGTTTGATCAGCTTCATGGAGCCCGTGTATTCTCTAAATTAGATTTACAGTCGGGTTACCATCAGCTGAGGGTGAAGAAAGAGGATATCCCAAAGACTGCATTCAGGACCCGTTATGGCCACTATGAGTTTCTAGTTATGCCTTTTGGAGTCACCAATGCCCCTTCAGTTTCATGGATTTGATGAACCGAGTGTTCTCGCCCTATCTGGATCAGTTTGTTGTTGTTTTCATAGATGACATCCTGATCTATTCAAAGAACAACAGGGAGCATGCAGAACACTTGAGGATTGTATTGCAGACTCTCCAGCAGGAGCAGCTTCATGCTAAGAGGAGCAAGTGTGATTTCTGGTTGGACAGCATAGCTTTCCTTGGACACATAGTTTCAGCAGAAGGAATTTCAGTTGATCCCAGCAAAGTCCAGGCAGTGAAGGATTGGCCCATTCCAAGGACGGTGACTGAGATTAAGAGTTTTCTTGGACTAGCCGGATATTACAGACGCTTTGTCCAGGATTTCTCTAGGATTGCAGCCCCGTTGACCAAGCTCACCAGGAAAGGGGAAAGGTACATATGGACAAAGGAGTGTACCGCAGCATTTGAGCAATTGAAGCAGAGGCTCATTTCAGCTCCAATCTTGAAGACTCCCTCAGGAAGAGGAGGGATGGTCATATTCAGTGATGCATCAGGAAAAGGTCTGGGATGTGTACTTATGCAACATGATCATGTTATAGCATATGCATCTAGGCAACTGAAGACTCATGAGCGGAATTACCCAACTCATGACTTGGAGCTAGCAGCTGTGATATTTGCATTGAAGATCTGGAGGCATTATCTTCTGGGAGATAAAGTGTTGATATACACGGATCATAAGAGCCTCAAGTATATTTTCTCGCAGAAAGAGTTGAATATGAGGCAGAGGAGATGGCTTGAACTGATGGCGGACTATGATATTGACTTGCAATATCATCCAGGCAAGGTCAATACAGTTCCAGATGCACTGAGCAGGATGCCAGAGAATAGAGTGCTTGTCCAGCTCACTCAGCAGAAGGAGTTGATTCGAGACTTCATCAGATTGGACTTGATGTTAGTTCGAAGGACTGAGAAGGCAGGACAGTTCATGACTTTGCAGATTCAGTCAGCATTGATTGATGAGATCAGGGAAGCTCAGAAGGAAGATCCCAGATTACAGACATTCCGAGCTCAGGTAGAGGCGGGATTGAGAACGGATATCTGTATTCATCCAGATGGTGCATTATATTTTGGTAGCAGACTTTGTGTTCCCAAGGAGAAGTTAGACAGAAGATTTTGGCAGAAGCTCACAGTTCAGCATATTCCATCCACCCAGGGGGAAACAAGATGTATCAGGACTTGAAGAAGCAGTTTTGGTGGAATGCTATGAAGAGGGAGATAGCTCAGTTTGTAGCCAAGTGCCTGGTGTACCAGCAGATAAAGATAGAGCATCAGAGGTCAGCTGGACTTCTACATCCTTTGCCGATACCCGAATGAAGTGGGAGCACATCACCATGGATTTTGTCACGGCATTACCTCGAAGTCCTAAAGGTAATAATGCTGTGTGGGTAATCATTGACCGTCTCACCAAGTCAGCTCACTTTATACCATTCAGGGTGGGACAGTCAACGGAGGTCTGGCAGACAAGTACATGAAGGAGATAGTTCGTCTGCATGGAGTTCCAGTCAGTATTGTTTCAGATAGAGACACCAGATTCAGATCCCATTTTTGGGAGAGTCTCCAAGAAAGTTTGGGAACCCGTCTGAAATTCAGTACATCATATCATCCTCAGACAGACGGGCAATCTGAGAGGACTATCCAGATCCTTGAAGATATGCTAAGGGCCTGCATGATTGAGTTTAAGGGATCTTGGGAAGATCATCTTCACTTGGCTGAGTTTTCTTATAACAACAGCTATCAGGCAAGTATCAAGATGGCACCTTTTGAGGCACTGTATGGAAGGAAGTGTCGGTCACAGATTTGTTGGGATGAAGTCGGTGAGAGGAGACTTTTGGGGCCAGAGATTCTGATTCAGACAACAGAGAAAGTCAGAATCATCAGAGATCATCTTAGGGCAGCTCAGAGTCGGCAGAAGAGTTGGGCAGATTCACAGAGAAGGCCATTGGAGTTCCAGGCAGGAGATCATGTGTTCTTGAGGATATCACCTACCAGAGGAGTGATCCGGTTCGGTATTCGTGGAAAGCTGAGTCCGAGATATATCGGCCCATTCGAGATTTTGGAGCGAGTGGGAGATGTGTCTTACAGATTGGCCTTACCTCCATCTTTGGACGGTGTGCACAATGTTTTCCACGTATCACAGCTGAGGAAATATGTAAAGGATGATAGTCATATTTTGGATCATTCCGAACTGGAACTGCAGCCAGATTTATCATATCAGGAGTAGCCGATGGCCATTTTGGATAAGAGTGTGAAGACACTGAAGAACAAGGCTATACCTTTAGTGTTGGTGTCTTGGAACAGACATGCGCCAGGAGAGGCCACTTGGGAACGAGAGGACGTTGTCCGAGAGCGCTATCCTCAACTCTTCACATCTTGATTTGGTAAAAGCTCTTTCCTTCTTATTCTTTTCTACTGTTATCTTTCCTCTTATCCTTATCTATCTGTTACCTTTCCTGTTACCTTTCACCTTATGAAATTTCGAGGACGAAATTTTTGTAAGGTGGGTGGATTGTAATACCCCGTTTCCAGAATACGTACTTAGTTGCGTATTCAGCTTTTCGATCGTATTTTTCGATTTACTTCTTGTATTTGACCGATTTCGATTTCAAATATCATTTTCCAATACATTAGATTTTATATGATTTTCTGGATTTTTCCTGAATTTAAATGTATTTCTTCAAAACCGGTGTCGACCAGTGTCGCTGATCGATTCCTGGAATTTTAATTCTCAAACAGTTAGGAATTTCTAGATGGTCCTTTAGACTTTATTTCTTAGAATCATATTCCCTACTTAAATACTTTTTCTGAGAATTTTATAAATTTATGAAAATTCCAACGGAGTCGGTAGATAACTGATTCCGGGATTTTTAGTTTTAAAACTATAAAGTATTTCTTAAAAAGGATTTCACTATTAGTCTTCATATATTATTATTGATTTTTGGTAAAATTGTCGAGTCATTCCGAGATACTTGAATTTCGGACGATTTCGGTATTTTCTGAAATGTTTTCCGCATACTTGATTTAAACCTAGGAATCCATGTTTTCAATATTTTCAATTTCCAAGTTAGAGTAGATATCTTCCTTTATGAATTTCTTTCCATTTTTCCTTTCCTTTATTCCTCTTTCTCCACAACCACAAATTTTTCCCATTTTCCAAAAATACAAATCTCTTCCAAAATTCCAACTCCACATAATCTCACCAACCCCCATTTAATGCACCTCTCTCTCTCTCTCTCCCATGGCCGGCCAAGTGGCCAAGGAGAGGGACACCCATCCCCTCTCCCATTTTGCAATAAACCCCCTCACATTTACACTATTTACATCTCCTTTACAAAAATCAAATCCTATATAAACTTTCCTTTACAATTCTTTTCTCTTTTTTCTTCACTTCACCAAGAGATTAGCCCTCACCTCTTCCTTCTCCATCTCAAACTCAACCCTAACTCCAAGAACACCACAAGATCTTCACCTCTAACTCAAGCAACTGATTTGGAGCTTGGATCGTAGCTCTTTTCGTCGCCAAGGATCACATAGGTGCCATTTGACGACCACACTCTTCCCGGACTCGTAAAGCTTCAATCGAACCTTCCTGGTGAGTATATCTACTCACCAAGACTTGTGAACTCCTTTGTGTACTTGTGTTGACAAATCATACACACTTGTGACATAAAAATCATATTTTTAGACCCTCAAACAAAACCCTAGAAATCTGTTCTGTTTGCTGTTTTCCCACGATTAGTCGACTAGACCTAGGGACTAGTCGACTAATCCACTTTAGTTGAAACTTAACCTTTCTGATTTCACAGTTTTAGTCGACTAGACCAGATTTCCAGTCGACTAGAGACCCCTAGTCGACTACCCATTTCTCCCCAGTCGACTCCTGTTTTCCTGAAATAAAACATCAACTCTCTGTATCTCAGACTTAGTCGACTTAGGTATCCATTAGTCGACTAGTAGTTCCCTGTTAGTCGACTACCCTTACAACCCTAGTCGACTAACTTTCCCTGAAACAGAACCCAACTCTCTGTTTCCCAGTTTTAGTCGACTCATCCAGACTAGTAGTCGACTTAAGACCCCAAATAGTCGACTAACCCTTCCACCTAGTCGACTAATTCTGACTGTTTGACTTAGTTGATTTTGTTCTGAATTTGGATCTTATTGTTGATACATGTATGGCATATTATTTTTGTTCATGCTTCATAACTGGTACTACATGACATGTTACTTCATAGACATTATCTCATATTACTTCATGACTTGTTATTACATATCATCGCTCCATAACTTGTTAAAATGTGAATATCACCACTTATCATGCCATCACTTGAACCAAGCATGATACACTTGACTTTTGCATAAAATGGACCAACTTACACATGGGTCGGGGGAAAACATGCGGATATCGATATGTGTTCGTGTTTACAGTGGCTTTTAGGAATGTTGTGCAACTCATGTTCCGGTCTGACCTGTGGGCCTCCAGGGGACCGAGGGGAGTGCTTGCTCCCTCTATTACTGGTACCATCATGTTAAGGGCATACATAAGTCCCTCCTGTTTAGCCTAGCGGCTGGCTTCCGTCACCAAGCAACGGAACAATCCTGGACCGTTATCCCGGGCATGTACGGGGTCCACTGTAAACATAGTTCGTCGATACAACCGCTGTTTCCAATAACAACCTGCTTTACTAGGATATGGATCTATGTGTTCTGGGACGCTGGGTCACATAGCTAGATATCACAGTAAGACAAGTAATAATAATAAGACGTTAGCTGTAGACTTATTGTATTTAGAATTTTATCTCCTCATGCTTTTCATACTTGTTAGTTGATATTCCTTATAACTGTTTCATCTTTCCTTATTCATGTCCTTAGCCACTTGGCTATAGTTTGTTTATTGTATATGTCTTGACTCCTTGGATTTGCACATTCAGATTCCGAAGCTTGGAACGAAGTGGAGCCATCCACAGAGGACCAAGCTTACTTTGGCGAGCAGGCGGACTAGTTCCAGTCCCTTCGTGCCAGACTTACCTTTTGACTCACGAGATCCTCTTTCTACTTGTGAGCTTTTGTATACATATTTGTATATATTTCTTTTGGACTTGGTTATGATGTAATACACATGTAATGTGTAATACTTTTAATATCCTATGATAACTTTGTATGTGTACTTCTTGTGTTGGCATATGTATTGATACCACGCTTTGTCGTGTACTCTGTTTCTTGTTGTACTTTTTGCTTAGCGTATATACGTGTGGGGCATTATCTGACCTACGTATATACGTCGCAGTGACGTCCCCGTATCCGTGGAATCGGGGCGTTACAATGTTTATATTTTGACTAAGATTCAAATATGGAAACGATACAAATAATGATACGCTATTTGAAACATCAAAATAGATTATCTGAACATACAAGAACATTTCTGAGTAGCATACAATGCAAAAATAAGGCCAATGGTCTACATTTGATGGGGCCGGGTGGGACATTAGTGGATACTCTATTTTGATGATTGTGATCGATGTGATATTTAGATCTGCAAAAAAATTGGAGATCATTCGATGTCGGTCAACGAGGATTTGCTAATGATGATGATGCTGATATGAGAAGTGCGACTGATGATCACTGTCCTATGTGAGGACTGTGACCATTAGAATTATGGTCACAATTCTTTTATTAATTGAAAATTAGGGTATTTTGTAAAAACTGTGATTATTTTCGCAGTCCCAAAATAAGCTGAAAATTTGTGTTTTTGTAAGGACTGCGATCATGGTTGCAGTCTTAATAGAAACTAAAAAATAAGGCATTTTATGAGGATTGTGATCATGGTCGCAATCCTCAAAAAAATGGCATTTTTATAAGAACTACGATCATGGTCGCAATCCTCAGAAATAGAATTTTTTGATGAAGAGGACTACGATCATGGTCGTATTCCTCTATATATCAGCAGTCTGCATTTTCGAAGCGATCCTCTTTTTTTTTTTTGAAGCGATTACTGCATGGCGTTTGCGTCTTTCATCGCTGAAGAGCGCTTGACACGTAAGTTTGATGAAGCTTGTGGAATTCAACTTGGATTCAGACTTTGTTTCTGAAAAGGAGTCGGATCCAATTGGAGTTTCTTAATAGGCAAATTGCTTCTCCTTTTAGGATTTGGATTCCTTTTAGGATTTGGTTTCCTTTTCTGAGTTGGGATCAAATCCAATTGGGGTTTCCTTAATCCCTGGGACTCTTTGGCTATAAATATGCGTTAGAGCCCTCATGAATTATATCCCTGAAAATCCCTCTGAAAATCTCCCTGGAAATTCCTTGAAGCAAGGAATAAGTTGTATTGATTGTTGAATCAATAAAATCTCTCTCCATTGTCCCGATGACGTAGGCAAATTGCCGAACCTCATTAAATACTGTGTTGATTTGCTTTCTCTATTGTTCTCTATTCTTATCGTGTTGGGTACATCTCTGGTTGTCTCATGTCTAGTTGGCAGATTCCTTAGAGAAGTGGTTGTAAGGGCGCGCGCAACAAGTGGTATCAAAGCATCCCAGGTTCGGCGTGGGATCGTGTGTTGATTCTAAGAGCATCGGTTGCTGACTGGCGGGATCGTGTGTCGATCTCGGAGCAGCGTTGGGACTGTTTGTGAGATCGTGTGTCGATCTCAAAACAGCGTGTGGATTGCTCGAGGAATCAATTCGAAGGAGTAGATAGTTTCGAAAACTCTTCGAGGGTTTCGCGTAAAGGTAAAGATCCTATCTTTATCTAGTTTAATTTATCTAACTCCGTTTGTTTTCGCATTACTTTGAGGAATCAGTTGAGAAGATGGCTAGAGAAAGTACATCGACGGTGAAATCCGTGAATCCACATCCGTTAAGGATTGATGTGGTGAAGTTCGACGGCAAGAACAACTTTGATATGTTGAGATGTGAGGTGATCGATGCGCTGACAGCATCGAACCTCGAAGACACTCTATGGTTGAAGAAGAAGCACGCATCAACAACTGAAGAAGATTGGGACAAGATGAACCGTACGACGTGTGGGTTGATCAGGTCTTATTTGACACAAGACATCAAGTATCATGTGTTGTATGAAACATCTGCGAGGCAACTGTGAGAGATCCTGGAGAAGAAGTATCTGACGAAAAGCGTCGAATCGCGGTTGCAGTTGAAAAGTAAGCTTTATCGTTTTCAGATCTAGAGAGGATGCTCCATTGATGAACACATGAATAGCTACACAAAACTTCTTATAGATCTAGTTAATGTGGACGTGAAGATCGATGAAGAGGATAAGGCGGTAATTCTATTGAATTCTCTTCCTCAAGAAGAGTATGAGACCTTTACTCTTACATTGATCAATGGTAGAAAATTCTGGTGTCTGCTGCTCTTGTGAGTTATGAAGTAAGGAGACATGACAAGCTATCTTCTTCGGGGAGTGCAACAGCAGAGGCATTAGCGATAAGTGGCAGAAGTTCCAATAGGAAGGGAATAGATGATCAGGGAAGATCGAAGTCCAAATCAGGCTTCAGAGATCTGAAGAGGAATCAGTGCGCCTTGTGCAAGGAGCTAGGGCACTGGAAGGTTGACTGTCCGAAGGCCAAAGGTAAGAAGAAGGAGTTGATGACCGAGGCAAATCTCGCACAGGTGGTCAGTACTCAAGCCCGTACATCACAAGCGGATGAATCAGATTCAGACTCATCGGTATTCTCTCTCGTTACTACTCCTACTGTTAGTTACCCAGATAATTCTGAGTGAATCTTAGATACATGAGCTATCTATCATGTGTGCCCGAATGTGGCCTAGTTTTCTAGCTTGAGAAGCTAGATGGATGCTTCACGGTCATGGGTGATGATCATCCGTATAATGTGGAAGGGATAGGTACAGTCCGTATCAAGATGTTTGATAGGATAGTACGAGAATTGAAAGAGGTGAGGTATGTACCTTAACTCAAAATGAATCTTATCTCTGTTGGTGCTTTAGAAGCGTTGGGTCTTGTGATATCTATATGAGATGGTGTTCTCAAGATGATCAAAGGCTTAATGGTGATGATGAAAGGCGTCTGCCAGAACAATCTCTACTACTTGAAGGGTAGTACAGTTACAGGTCAGGTGGAGACTTCTAGTTCTTCAGATGATGGTTGCACAAAGGTCTCGCAGATGAAGGTCGGACATGGAAGTGAAAAGTCTTTGCAAGCTCCTGCAAAGAAGGGATCATTGGAAGGTGCTGCTACCTGCAACTTGGTGGGTGAACACAGCGTTCAGGACAAGAAGAAGGTGAAATTCAGCACTAGTACTCACCGCTCAGAATGTCTTCTTAATTGTGTTCACGTAAGCATTTGGAGACCTATTAAGACTGCATCGCTTGGAGGTACATGTACTTTATCTCTTTTATTGATAATTTATCTAGGCATTGTTGGATATATCCCTTGAGACAAAGGTGTGAACCCTAGATATGTTGGTGAAGTGAAAAGGAATAATGGAGAAGCAGACTTGTAGGGAAAATTAAGGAGCTACAGATTGGTAATGTGGAAAGATACATGGACCAATTTCTACGATTTGGCCAGAACACTGGTATTGGTACTCACTTCACAGAAGGTATATATGGGTTGACTAAGGAAGTAAACCGTTCCTTACTGGAGAAAGTTCGGTGGTTGTTGTCTAATGCACGATTAGACAAATCATTTTGGGCTGAGGCGATTGTGTATGCTAGCTATCTCATAAATGGATCGACTGCGGTAGGAGATAAAACTCTATTAGAAATTTGGTCTGAGAAAGCTACTCAAGGTCATGCTTTGCTGCGGGAATTTGGAAGTCCGACCTACTTTCGTGTCAAAGATGGCATGGTGAATCCGCGAGTAAAAAAGTTTGTATTTTTGGGTGTCAAGAGAAATATGAAAGGCTACAAGTTATAGGACCCCGAAAACAAGAAGATCGTGTTGAGTCGGTATGTCATGTTTGATGAGACTTCAGTGTTGAGGTCTACCGTCTCTCAGTAGGTAGAGAGGATGAAGACCAAGGAAGTATCGCAGCGGGTGGAGGTTGATGCTACTCCACCATCTCCAGTTGGTTCGATATCAGTGAAGACTTCACCGGATGTGACACCGGGTGGAGATTATGTAGCCTGGGTTGATACTAGACAGGTTGAAGACATTGATGAGAATGTGAAGTGTTTGCAGCCATTGGAACCAAGGTAAAACCACGAAAGTAGGTGAAAAAGCATGAATCTCAAGCTTGTGACCGCGACAAGCTCAAGTTGAAGGCCGTTGTTCTCCATGACGGTAGTAAGGAGGTTCATATGACTCAGCCAGATAGGTTCGCTGCTGAAGATTCAGGTACAAGTGCTTGAGCTTGATGAAGCTCATTTCAATGAACTACGGTTGGCTTGATTCCTTGGCATGGTACGTAGGTAGCCGTAAAGGCGCAACCACATTTGGTAATGCAATCCTTATGAAGCTATTTGGTTCTCGAGAAGCTGATTGGAACTTCACGTAGAGGTGAAGAGTTGTGGTTAATTGGAAATTCTTGTAGAGGTGGAGAGACTTCACGTAGAGGTGAAGTGTTGTGGCTAGTTGGACTTCACGTGGAGGTGAGGTGTTGTGATCTCGATGAACAGATGATCTTCTGGTGAGAAGACAGTTAAGCTTGCATAGGAGGGGTGTGCATCCAGTTGTTGAAGCCGATGATAGTGTTCGGTGTGCTCTACTTAGAGTTGGTTGGACCGTTAGCTGAAGACATGTAGACTGGAGAGAGCCAGTTAATTAGAGAGTCAGTGTTGGCTCATGATGAGTTCTTCATGAGGTTATGTAGTTGCTGAGTTGGAGACACGTTCGGTGATCGGCATGTATGGTATTTCTCCTAAGGTGAAATGATGGGAACGCATGTTGATGCATTCCTATTGGATAGCTGAGCTGAAGTTGGAAGTTTACAATTGACATTGGAGTTTGGTGAGAGTTGCAGATGGCAACGACAAACTCAGTTTGGATCTAGTGAGATCAGTGAAAATCAATTGTACGTGTGCTGGCGATTCGTTTGAAGGAACAGGTTTCGTCTGTTGGCCAAGTCGAGATCGTGTGTCGATTTCGCCGAGAACGTGTGTCGATTTCGTTCGGAGCGCTCAAGCCGAGATCGTGTGTCGATTTCACCGAGATCGTGTGTCGATTTCGCCAGATGATATATTGGAGTTCGGCTCAGATTTAAAAAATCTTCACCAAGGTGGAGAATTGTAGGGAGAGAGAGGAGATGAAAGCTTAATGAAGCTTGTGGAATCCAACTTGGATTCAGACTTTATTTCTGAAAAGGAGTCGGACCCAATTAGAGTTTCTTAATAGGCAAATTGCTTCTCCTTTTAGGATTCGGATTCCTTTTAGAATTTGAATTCCTTTCTGAGTTGGGATCAAATCCAATTGGGGTTTCCTAAATCACTGGGACTCTTTTGGTTATAAATATGGGTTAGAGTCCCTCACGAATTCTATCCCTGAAAATCCCTCTGAAAATCTCCCTTGAAAATTCCTTGAAGCAAGGAATAAGTTGTATTGATTATTGAATCAATAAAATCTCTCTCTCCCTTATCCCGAGGACGTAGGAAAATTGACGAACCTCGTTAAATACATTGTTGATTTGCTTTCTCTATTGTTCTCTGCTCTTGTCGTCTTGGGTACATCTCCGGCTGCATCTGTCTCCTGTCTAGTTGGCGGATTTCTTAGAGAGGTGGTTGCAAGGGGGTGCGCAACATTACCCCCCATGTGTACATGGTTCAGGAACTGCACTTTAAAATAGATATTTATAATAAAAATGTTATCAAAATTGCTGTCAATTCAGTTTTTCATGAATACATTGAAATTGTGAATCACATAAGCCGTAACTTGATTTTTGATATTTTCTTTACTAAATATCTAATATTATTTTTCACTCTTATATTTTTTAATTTTAGTTATAAGTAATTATAGATCTTTAACAGTATATTTATTTCTTCATCAAGTGATATAAAATAAGTTAAAACAGATATAAATAATATTTATTTATGTTTTAGTAATTGAACACCAGTTCGTTGAGTGTGTTAATAAATTAGGAAATTAACATATAAACTTAGACATACATATATGTTTTTCTACGAGTGCTTTCTATGTGTAATGCTATTCTAACTCAATAGTTCCAGCTCAAATCTAGTAACTATAGGGTTGCTATTTTAAGATACCAAAAGATATTAATTGAAAATATCTTGTAAACTTTTGATACCAATGGAAAATGAAACATTGTATATTTTGATACCAATTGAAATATATATATATGTATATTGTAAATCATGATACCAATTGTAAATATTTTATAATTTTGATACCAAAAGAGAATATTTTATAATTTTGATATCAATTGAAAGTGAAAGCCAAATATTTTTATTTAAACATAACTCATTTCAATATAGAAACCAATTTAAAACGAAATATGATACCAATTGAAAAAACAAACTAACTATTTGGTTAAACAATTTATTTTACAATAAAGATACCAAATTTTAGAATAAAGCCAATTTAAGATTTTTCATACAATATTGAAAATACTAGCATATTCCAAATTAAAATATTTTTCATTAAGTGCATAGGAAACCAATTAAAAAAAAAAAACCAAATTATAATATTTTCATCATAAAAAGTGGGAGTAAGATACCAATTGAAACTACAATCGATTGAAAACTAAACATGAAATTTTCTCCCCCTTTATGAAATACCAATGAAAATGATGCATAAGCTTGTGTAAAATACCAATTTGAAAACTAGTAGTCATTAAGGAGTAAATCAAGCTTAGTATTAACATAATTTGTGCTTTAAGATGTAAAGATATAGTAAGCACAATCAAATCATATATATGTATATGAAAAAGTAAATACTAATAGAAATTGATATTTTTTGAAGTTTTGAAGCATACATATATTGAAAACCAAAGATGAGTATACAAACATGAAAATATCAATTGGGATACCAATTGAAAATATGATGAGGATCAAGTGTATAACTCATGCTACCTACCACCCATTTCATGCACATGTTTAAATTGATTTTCAATATGAGCACACAAAGTATGGTCGCCCAACCAACCGACCTTCGATGGGTAGGGATTTTCAAAATAAGTTTGAAAATAATTTTAGCATAATTGAAAAACTCCACCAAAATGAAGAAATACACAACTAGTTTTATGATAATTTTGAAAACTAGTACGAAATCATTCAAGTAAGGAATAAAACAATAACATATCCATGAAAACATGAAAATCACACAATCATCAACACTCAAATAGCAATAAAGCTCATATAGTCTCATGAAAACAAATCATGAGTAAACAACAAATATAGAGTGTAAAAAGTTATGTAATCAACAAAGGTCATGGAATAAGGCATTTATGCTCAATATGAAATTCCTTTATAAAAATCATCAAAACTAAATCTACTTCAAGGTATATGTATGTTTAGTCTAAACTAAAGGTGTACATACATATCCAAGCACAATTGAGTCTATAAAGATATTTTGCATGAAAGGCAAATGACTCAAGGGATACATGTATATCCAATAGTTTTGACTAAATTAACAAATACATGAAGTTAAAACATATCATCATGAAAAACATGTCCAAAAATAGGGAATACAAGTCAAAATGCAAGAGTCATAAAAAACTAGGCTATACTAGTACATCTAATGGGTACAAATGAGCAATCAAGTACAAACATATAATAATCTATTTGTGGCTCACTAGTTGTACAAGTATATACTCAAGTTTTAATGAAAGGTACATCTAAACATGTAATCAAAACATGAAGTGCAAACCAAAATATAAACTTGTATGATCATAAGTAAATGCACATGTCTTAGATTAGGATATACAACATAGCTAAACTAAAGTGAGAACACAATATATAAATTCATATAGAATATGGGTGTATCTCAATTACTATGCATGTATGTCATAGGTCTAAATATCATGGCATTTAACATACTAATCATGAAAAACTAAAACATGCTAAAAATCAATCATGAAAGCATGTAAATATAAATAAGGAGTAGAGATCGTCACCAAAGCCATGAGGGTGCATCTTTATGTCTCCAAGTCAAGGTGGTCCTCCCACCAAACTTCCCTTGAAAGTGATGCTTCCAAAATTGTCATCTTTAAGCTCGGAACGCATCCACCTCAAGGCACCAATACTCTCACGTCGAGTGAGAGCCCACACCTACATCAAATAAAATAGGAGTGGCTTTTGGTACCCATACTCTATTGGGTCCATGAGGGTTAGCTCCTTTCCTAACCCAAACAAACTTATTTGTAAAATTTGAATCATGTATCCTATCATAACAAAATTTTGCAACGTGGCCCTTACGTTCACAATGTGTACAAGTGTACACATGAGCATACAAAGTGTTATTAGTGTGAACGTGGAAAGCATGTGTATGCCGTGGTTTGTGTGCATGCATAGGAGGAACATGTTTCTTTCGAAACATAGATTCCAAACGTGTGTGGTTCAAGGCACATTGGCTCAAAGTGGAGCCCAAACAATCAACATTCTTCTTCAAAATATTTATATCATTTTCAATATTAGAAGAAGAGGTGCATGCAATAGATACAGTAGGTGGTGAAGCTATACTAGCATGACAAACATGAGAATCTAATTCATTTTTCAAAGAGATATTTTTCTTTGAAACCAAATCTAGATCTTTTAAAATAGAAGAAATTTTGTTTTTCAAAGATTCATTTTCTTTTACAACAAAGTCAAGCTTTGATGATAGAACTTCATTTTTCTTCAAAACAATATCACAATCATTTCTATTTTTCAAAATTTCATTTTCTTTTAAAGCAAGTTCAAGTTGGGATTTCAATGAGTCCCTTTCATTAGAAATTTCTACCTTCTCTTGCAAAGTCAATTCAAGCTTTGAAAACAAATCTTTATTTTCTTTATTTAATCCAAAGCTTTTCTTTTTCAAAATTTTATATTTTCAAGCAATTTTTCACATACAATAAAAAGTTCTTCATTTAATGCATCGGCATCAATAATATCATCTCCTGAAGAACTAACACAATCATCTAGTTGAGTTTTCGAATGTACCTCAGGGGAGTCATTCCCTTGGACCATGTAGCAACGTTGTCGGATTCATCCTCACTAGATCCTTCTTCTCCACATGTTTAGCGTTTGAAGCTTTAGAGAGGTCAACGTGTTCCACACTGTAAAGGCGGAATCACAATGAGAAACTAAACACAAATATTCTTTACTTAATGTGCTTCTAAGTGCCGTTAGGGATTGTGCATTGGCCTCTATATGCTTGCTATTACCAAGATAGGATTTTTTGGTAGCGGTAAGGAAAACATGCAAACCTAGGGTTTTAGGTACATGGACATCCTAGCTTTCCAAACAACAATGTTGGAAGTGTCATACATGGGAGGAGTCATATAGTCCATGAGTGCGTGTAAACAAGTAAGTGTGCAAATGCAAATCTAGATATAGAATTGAAATATATATGTATATTGTAAATCTTGATACCAATGGTAAAAGGTAACAAATTAAACAAACATGCATATATAAAAACTCCAAATTTCTCTCTCCCTTTTTGTCAATTCATCAACAAAGGGGTACAACACTAAAGACATAAATAATATTTTTCTTTCTTTTTGCATAAATCAAAACAATAAAGGTGTATATGCAATATACATTCATGAAGAGGAGAGACGTGAAGTTAATTCCCCCTGCATGCATGCATTTATATGAAAAGAGATGACTAAACCCTAACCACATAAAGCATAATATATAATGTATAAAAGGAGATGTGAAGCTCTCTCTATACATGTGTAAGACATAAAGAAGAGCAGTCAAGCTCCTCAATATGAGATACACTCAACAAGAATCTATATATAGAGAAGATGTTAAGCTTACCTCGCATATAAGCAATACATATCAAAACTTTTGATACCAAATTATGATATCAATTGAAAATAAACAAAAATTTTTAAGACACCAAAAGATATTAATTGAAAATATCTTGTAAACTTTTGATACTAATGGAAAATGAAACATGTATGCTCTGATACCAATTGAAAGTACACCTAGAAGGGGGTGAATAGGTGTAAGGCTAATATAATGACAAATAATGCTTAATTAAAAACTAAATGCAACACACTTAGTGTAACCAAAGAGTGTAGCCGAATTTTCGGTGAAGGGCTCTGGTTTATCTCCTTTAAATTCCTCTAAATAAGAGTTGAGGTGCTATATGAAGCCCTCTTGGTTAAACAACAAGTGTGGACACACAATCAAACCAAGCATGTATATGATATGAACAATATGAACAATGCACAATGTAAGAGAGAGTTAGAGAAAGTGGATCAAACGCAAACACAAGGATATATTTCGAGGTTTGAGTACCAACTCTACGTCTCCGCCTTCACACAGAAGGATTTCCACTAACTCGTCCACACAGGACTTCCCACACAGGGAACCTCTACTGAGGATTTGGGCAAATACAATTAGGAGTACACAACTCCTCTCTCCACAAATACAACCTCTCACTAGAGGTAAGGCATAACACAAATCACCTCTAGACTTAGAGGGATAGGCACTTAGCCAAACAAACAATCAACCTCTCACTAGAGGGATTAGGCTGAAAGCCAACATCAATAACAATCACCTCACACTTGAGGATTCCAACTCAATCACCTCTCACTAGAGGGATACAAACACCACTTTCACAATCACCTCTCATTAGAGGGATATCAAGACAATCACCTCTCACTAGAGGGATATCACAAAGTATGGAAGGTTACAACACTTGGTGATCACAAAGACCACAAACAACTTTTTCTCACTTAAAAACAAGATCCTATAGAGAGGATAGATATGATAGCTCAAGTGTAAGAATATAAAGAGTTTGGAAAACAAATTACAAAGAAAAATACTTGAAAAAACAACTAGAATAAGATTGAAATGAAAATCAAAACCAATATCCCAAATATCCTATTTTTCTTTGTTTTTCCAACCCTTTAAAAACAAATAAAGATTAAATCTTTTGGCACAAAAACTCTTTTAAAAACTTGCTGAAAGATAGAAAATTTTACTCTTAAAACTCTTGTTGAAAACAGCCAAGGAATGAGGTATTATAGACCCAAACTAAATCTGCCCGTTGGCAGCAGGCAACGTCAAAATTGCCCTTCCAGTCGACCAGGAGGTCGACCGGCCAATGGTCATATTTATGACCGTTGAGCCACCGGTCGATCGGCAGGTCGACCAGAAATTGGAAACAGAGAGCAGAGCTCTCTGCTGGTCGACCAGGGCCATTTTCAGAGAGCAGAAGCTCTCTGGCTATTGACCGACCCGGTCGACCGGCTTCCCACCCTAGGCTGCATGCACGTCATGTGCACGTCGGTCGACCAGACCGGTCGACCGACTTCTGCCTCGGTCGACCGTCCGGCGACCGGCAGACAGCCAGGTCCAATAGTTTTAGGATTTAAAAACTTGTCTTTTTACCTTTGATTAAATCCCATAAAATCACATAAATTTCACAAAAATCAGTTCTTATTAGATCTTTGAAATACAAATATGTGTGATAAAAATTCAACACATATTATAAACAATTTGAACCATTTTTGTGTTCTTGAAATTTTGCCTTAAACCAAAAACGGTATTTTCTAGAAACCAAACTTCTAAAGGAAAATACGATTTTTCTATAAACTTGTATAAATACAAAAATATAACATTGAAATAACTTTGAAGCATATTGTATATGGATAGAATCCAATATACATGAAAGATATTATATCTATGTTTTTGACATGAAAACCAAAAATCAATAAACATTTAAACAAAAAACTTGTGTGTGTATTGTGAACTTGAGCATATCAACACTATCTAATATTTACACAAGATCTAAACAAAATCTTAAGCTAAACAAACCGATGTCTTCTTGTAGAACTCCGTCTCCAAGTCGACTCGATCCAAACGCGATCCAACGAGAGGTTGACTCCAACCGAGTGCTAGATGTGAACTTGACGCTTGAGCTCTTGAATCACCATGTGAAAGCTCCAAAACACCTTTGTTGAAGCTAATCACCTACTAATATCTTGATCAAATATCTGAAACTAAATATCACAAGATTATTAGTAAACTATAACTACACGAGTTAATTATCATCAAAACTAGAGTGAAGGGCCTCTGGGCCGACACTAACAAAGACTACTAGTCGACTAATCAAAATACTAGTAGATTAGGATAAATACAGAGAGGAAGCATTTTATAGTAGTCGACTATATAAACTTATTAGTCGACTAATGGAAGAGATTAGTCGACTAGGTCAAAGTGTTGGTCAACTATACGGGGCATTGTTTAAAGCAGAATCAGTTTTCTTTTCAGACACCAGTTTTCTTTTCTGATGGAGTACGAATATGACTCAGTTTCTATGCAATGAAGAATTTGTTTCTAAAGATTAAAGGGTTTAGAATTCTTTTAGACTAAGGAGATCAACTCCTAATAGAATGATCAAAATTCTTCAAGCATCCAAACGTCAAGATCATCTCATAGTCCAAATAGGAGTTGGTATTATAAAATCTTATAAATAAAAGTTGTAACCAACCATTGTAATATAGAAATACTGATCTCAAGAAAAAAAAGGTGAAGAAAACTAAAGAGATCGAAGGAAGCTAAGAAGAGAGAGGAGCAAGGTGAAGATATATAGAGATAAGGTAATATTCTTGTAATCTAGATCTAAATTAAGAGGAAGGTGAATACTCTTATTGCATCAAGAGAAATATTAAATATCTTTGTATCAAGTTATTAATAAAGCTCCCTAAAGTTCTCTTCCCATTGACGTAGGCCAAGTTTAGACCGAACTATGTTAAATCTCGTGTTCTTTCTTATTACTCTTTTGTCTAGGTATTGCTAGTTTGCTTTACAATAGTTTTCTTTTGCAAGTACAGATTATATTGCCAAGTTCCACAATCGTCGATCCCAGGAGTAACGATTGGTATCATAGCATATCAATTTTCGTAATAGAATGTGCTTTCATCAGCTAAGAATTGTTTAGAGCTTGGTTTAGTCTAGTGTTATGATAAGATGATTCAGAAACCATTTTCATCCTTAAATTTTGCCAGGTAAAAGTGCATTAGCTAACTAGTACTGGTCAGCCTGTTAATGGACAAACTTACGAAAAAAATTTGTTCCATCAAGTTTCCTTTTCTTGAGCTTCATTAGGGAAAGATATATAAAACCCTAAACTTCGCTAGTTAAGCTAGGGATATCCGAGAAAAATAGGGAGATCGGTAACGAGGTTACTGTTGCTTGAGGCTGTTTTCGGAGGTGGTCATCATATTTGGTTTGCAGTTGGCTAGGCGATATGATAGAAAGAAGAGGAGGAAGTGAGATGAGGAGAGAAGAGGGGGTCTTGAGGGACATCCAAGAAAATAGGAAGGGAGAGGTCCAAGAGTGAGGGTGATTGGTCAGTGAGTGGGACAACTTGGTCAATGTTTTGTATGAGGATTTCACGTGCTGGATATTTTCCACTTATTAAAGTCCTTCCTACTATATAAAAACTTGAAAGTTTTGGTGAGGGTTGGGAGTTATATACTAATATCCTAACATGCGCCCCTACAGATCGAACACCCTCTTTAAGGGCTAAAACTAGGAGTTTGTGTAGCATTATTTTTAAATCCATTTTTTAAATGCAAAATTGAACTCGAGTTACTCTAACACATATTAAAGCCTCTTCAACTACACTAAAACTCCAAAGTGTATGTGAGAGTTGTGAGAGTTGAGAGTAATATATGTATATTTAACATCCCTTTTTCTTTCTTTAGAGAATGATACTAGGTTAGGGCTGGAGAAGATGGAGGGGGGGAGGTAGAAAAATAAAATTTGGAGTTTCTTTTTTGTCGTGTGTAGTGGGGTTGTTCTTTTTTCTTCTTTCTTTCTTTTTTTTTTATGGGATGGCTGGCTGTTTTTGATGGGCTTACTGAGAGAGCAACTACACATTGACATAAAAGACCCGCAAGAGCTAGTGATGCGGAAAGGAAAGAGGAAGAAGAGAAAGAGGGAAAAGAAATTAGGGTTTTAGAGGAAGAAGAGAGAGGAACATGATAAAGATGGATTTGGACTTCAACTCTCAGACGATCTCTCTCTCACTTTGCACATCACCGTACAAAGATTCAAAATTGAATAGCACATCGGCATGCTAAACAAAAAAGTTTCATTTAATCAAATCATCATAGTCTACCAAATGATTTACAAGTCTTGACCTTAAATAGGCCTACAACACTAAGAAGTAACAAGTAATACTGTCAATTCCGATGTTGGCCGAGGTTGTCAACTAGTGAAACGGAACAATATGTTATTAGGTGTTTAAGGTTTTGTTTTATTAGTGTGATGAATTTTCTGGAGAGAGAGATCTGCAATAATAGATGTTTAGTACTTGAAATTTATCTTAAATGATTAGATTGCCACAAATTTTCCTTTTTATTCTAGAGGGTGCATTGATTCCTTATCGTATAGCGAATATGTGTTTATTTGCGCTTGTTTGAGATATTACAAAATTGAAAATGTTTATTTTGTGAGTGTAGGAGTCCACATCGGCTGAAGCATCAGGTAGCCGTTACGGCCTCAGGCGCAAGGGCCTTGATACCTATGAACCAAGTAACATACTAAACGCATTGGCAATCTGAAAATTCACACTCTATATCCCAACATTTTATAATATTTATACGGTAATTTATTCATATAACTAATAAGTTTAAGGCAACAAGTAATACAGTCAAACATGTTTTCATGATATTTTAGGAGCTACTTGTTTGTCTCATAGAGAACAACTTATTATAATCTTTCACAGCGTTGGACCATAACATAACACCACCTTATTCTCCAATTTCATAGGTTTTCTGGGATAACCTTGGAACGGGGTGAGCCAGCAAAGGGACAGCCCGTTGCAAGGTCAGCCCATAGTCCTCCTCCATGTCCAACTTCTCTGCCACCTGGCCGTCAGGCAAGGCCCAGTCAAAGGCGTGAAGAAGCGTCGCAGTCAGAACCTGGACCATCCTCAGGCCCAGCTCAGCCCGGCGCAGATCCTTCTCCCCGCCCCAAACGGTATGATTTCAAAATCATTCCCTTTGACGTCAAGGTTCTCGTATCCTCCGCCGGGGAGGAACCGGGCTGGGTCGAACTCTAGCGGGTTGGCCCACACATTTGGATCGCGGGCTATGGCCCAAATATTCACCAAGAGCGTCGCATTTTGGGGAATGTGGAAGCCGTCAACCTCACATGCCTCAGAGGCCATGCGTGGGAGAGACAGCGGCGTCGCGGGGTGGAGACGGAAGGTTTCTTTGACAACGGCCTGGAGGAAAGGGAGTCTGGGGAGGTCCGTCTCGGAGACGAGACGGTCCCGGCCCACGACCAAGTCGAGCTCCACTTGGGCCCTCTTTAAGATCTCAGATTACGGATCATTTCAGATAAGGCCCATTCCACAGTACTGGATGTTGTGTCTATTCCACCTGTGAACATATCCTGTAAAGTTGAATGTCAGGTAATTAGAATGGAGAAATAAATAAGAAATTTATTAATATAAACATATTCAAGCTTATAGAGTAGATTTAGAAATGTTTGGAAAAAGCTTAAAACTGGAATGACAAGTAAATATGGAAGAGTTAAATTAATAAATTGAATTTTTTCAGGTTCTTCTTTTTTTCTTGGCAAGAAGTATTTTTGTAACATTTCTAACAAATTTTTAATACTAATTTCTTCTTGATAAATGATTACCTTAACTGTGACTTAGTCATAAATGTTTCTTAATTAGTAAACTTATTTATACGTAAAATGATTTGAAAAAAATGTTAAATTAAATAGAATTAATAATTATTATTTATTGTCTCTTGAAATAGTGTTTTATAATCATTTTCTAATAAAGAAACAGTCGAGATTTTCAATTTTGAGACCCGTCCTTCTCTAAAATTTTTGAGATATCTTATCATATTTTTTGTTTGGATATTGGTCTTGATAATATTATATTTGAGTATTAGTCCCTCATAATTTATTGTTCACTTATTATAAGTCCTTTTCTAATAATTTTATCTCGAAACAAAAAATATTCTATTACTCCCTAATTGTCTCAGCGTTTTTACCTTAATAATCGAAGAATATATTTGTAAATTAAGTTAAAAACTTGAGGATATATGAGTAAATATAAACAAAGCAGGAATAAATATATGATATGTTTAAAGAGGAATCTATACCTAAGCCGCCAGCTTAGAGAGAGAGCTCTCAGCTGGCGCAACGTGGCTGAATTTTAACCACAATTTTGGGTGTTGGTATCATGGTCGCAGTTTTATACGAGGAATGTGATTAAGTTGCGGTGTTTTTATGAGAACTGCTGCCATGTCACAGTCTTTTCTAAGAACTGCGACCAAGGTTGCAGTTTTTTTTTCCTGAGGACTGCTACCATGGTCGCAGTCCTAATTACACTGAAAATATATGATTTTTTAGTACTGCGGCCATATTATAATGAACTGCGATCATGTTGTAGTAAGTTTGCATGCATATTGAAGTGACATCTGAGAGAGTCTCTCTCAGCTGACGGCTGAGATACATTTTTCTCATGTTTAAAACACTGGGATATATACACTAAAACCCTATTAGATAATAAAAGAGGGGGAGAGAATGCAATTAAACTCACGAAGAGTAGAGCCTTGATGTTAGTGTTGGTGATCTTCCCACCATCGCCATCCACATCCTCCTTCAACCTCATGAGCACGCTCAGCAGATCACCACCTTTCTCCTCCTCCGTCCCCGCCGCCAGCCCGTGCTCCTTGATGACGTTATCGAGAAACGAATCGAACCTCCGGTGCAACTTCTTCTGCTTTCCGATCAGGCGTTGCGGGTCGAGCCACCGCAGCGCTGGCACAAAGTCACCAACATTGAACACTCCGGCCAGCTTCATTGCTTCAAGCACCATCTCTTTGAACTCTACGGCTTCGTTGCTCTCCTCCTTTTCAAACACTCGTCGTCCCAGCATCGCCATTGATATTGCATTCGTGGTACATTTGTACAGAACTTGGCCCAAGTTCACTGCGGAACCGGCACGTGCACGGGCGTAAAGCGCACGTCCCAGGGCAGCGGCCTCCATGGCCCGGACGGGACAGAGATTGTCAAGGGCTTTCGGGGAGAAGAGATGGACTGCACACAGCTTCCGCATCACCCGCCACCGCGGGCCGTAGGGGGCAAAGACAAGATCCTGCAAGAGCAATTTAGACACGTGACTTGTGTGTTTTCAATTAAAAAGAAAACACTCAAACTTGAGATCCCAACCAAATTATAATAACCATAATATCGTAACTACACCTGACGATTATAGGCAACAATCTTGGGGCCGGAGGCAAGGGGATTGTTGAAATTGGCATCGTGCACTTTAAGAAACTGGGAGGTAGCGGCAGCGGAGGCGGCTACAATGACATCAACAGAGCCAAAACGGAGACGGAATAGTGGGCCGTAAACCTTGGAAAGTGTACAGAGAGTCTGGTGAGGCTTTGAGCCGAGCTGGGAAGGTTGCCCAGAATAGGCCACCCCTTGGGCCTGGCGGCAGGGGGGCCCGCTGGCGTTTGCTGTTCTTACTGCTGAATAAGAGATAATAGAGAAAGGAGGCGAGAAGGAGAGTGGAAAGAGAGAGCAAGAGAGGAGCCATATGTTTCAGTTTTAGTGCAAGCAATTGTTCATGATCAACTTACAGACCATGATATTATATATATAGTAGGAGGAGGGACATGGGGATTTGTTGACTATTTTTTTTATTTAAAGAAAGATAAATGTTTCTCTCTCACAAATTTCTAAACTCAAGGCCAAGTCAAGAATACGACATGCCAGTTTCGACCTTTGAGTTACACTTGAGCCAACATGTTATGCAGTGAGAATTTTGAATCAAATTCAAACTAGAAAGATTTAGTTTCTTTCTCCAACGATTTTGTGAATTTTGCTATCCGATTTCTTATCGTATATAATAATTTTCTCTAATAACGACGGGTAGGCGAAGAAAAGGAGATAACATGGGGCATTAAATGTTGGCGTGGTTCGTCAACTGTCAAAACTTCTTCCTATTGTTATTATGTGTTATAATATTGTTGAATGATTCGTCTCATAATATTAATTAAAGCACAATATTGTGAAATTAACTAAGTTTCCAATGTTGCCAACTTCTGTAATATGTTCTTCCATTTGGGCGAGAGGTCACGTGACCCCGTCCCCACCCAATGTTAGTATCAGTTTTAATTTATGCAGATTTTTTCCTTAAGAAATAAAGTATATTAAGAGTTATAACATAGTTGGTAGTTGTTAGTAATCTTTTATGTAGATGTATGGGTGCTCGAGTCTCACAGTTTGAGGAGTTTTATTCTTTTTATTGTCAAACACCACCTTTTATTAATTAAAAAAAATAAGTAGAAACATTTTTATTAATTCTCAAACACAATTTTTTATTTCTTTTTTCTTACATTTTTCTCTAAAGCTTATAATAGTACAAATATAGATTGCACTCTATTTGAAAAGTATTGAAGATTAATTCCAAAGGATTAGAATGTATTCAATAATTTAAATTTTTTTGACATATTATTAATTTAAAACTAGAATCATAAATTTTAATTTAAAATTTTTAGAGTTATAACTAAAAGTTTCTGCTAATCAGATTTTTTTAATAAATTTAATAATAACATATTTTATTAATTCAATGATGACATACATTTGAGATCATATTTTTAAGGGTTTCAATTTAGATTTTGAACATTTAATACTTTTAGATTACATCAATAAGATAATGTGCAAAGTTACAATTAAACCAATAATCGTGTCCCACTTTCTTCTGTGACTGAAAGCTCGTAGTTTTGGGAAAAAAGAGGTACATTATTTAAGGCAGAGAGAGAATGACTTCGTCTCTTTCTCAAAAGTCTTTCCTCTTCTTTTTCTCAAGCTCCCCCCCACTCTATCCAGTTATGGATGTAGATGGATATAAATAGACTAGGATTGAATTATAATTTGACTAAGATTCAAGTATGGAGACAGTGTATTTTGACAAATGTTTATATTTTGACTATGATTCAAGTACGGAGACAGATACGAGTATCAATGATATCCTATTTTAAACATCAAAATAGATTATCTTAATGCACAAGAGCTTTCATGAGAGTACTAGCATACAATGCAAAAACAAGGCCATAGGCACATATTTTATAGGTCGGGTGGGATGATTAGCGTCCATGCTGAAAGGAATGTTTTTCTAACTCTCAAGTTCTGAACTCAAATCTAACTCAAGAGTATGACATGTACGGACTATGCCGCGAATTTATATGGAGCCGTAGATTATACAGCTGTTTAGGGCTGTTATAAATCCCCGAACCTGAAGCGGACTCGTATCTTACTCGACTTACATGCATGTAACAACTTGGTATAAAAGTTAGAAAATCTTTTTTGCAAAGACTTGGGATCTAATGTCAGCATCAATACAAGAGAAGGAGTCGGATGCTTGAATTTCGTAAAGGTCTGGAAAAGTCCTTGGTCACTCCTAGCGTGCCCATTTTCTCCAATGAAAGATAATTGAATGCATATTTTCATATTGACAATTCAACAAGTAGCTTTTTTTCAAATGGTGTGTGTTTATTTTGAAGATTGATAATGTCTTAGTAAATTAAATTAAGACGAGGACTGAAAAGACATTTAAGATAATTAATTATGAATTTTCTCTAACAGTAACAAGAAAGTGGGAATTTTCTCTAACAGTGATGAGAAGTCGAAGAAAAGTGATAACATGTGGCATTAAATATCAAAATTTCTTTCTTATTACTATTATGTGTGATAATATTGTTGGATGATTTGGTTCATAATATTGTTTCCGTAATATGTTAATCTATTAGAAAAGTAATGGAGATTAATTCTAAAGAATATTATAATGTATTCAATAATTTAAAGTTTTAACATATTATTAATTTAAGATTAGAATCATGAATTTTAATTTAAAACTTTAGAGTTATTACTAATTTTTTCTTCTAATCAGATTTTAATAATTTAATAATAACATATTGTATTAATTCAATACCCACGTATGCATGAGAATTATATTTTTAGGATTTTAATTTATATTTAAATATTTTACTGTTTTTTAGATTACATCAAATATGATAAAAGTCTAAAATTAATATGTTACGCTCTTATTAAAAAAAGATCTCAAGTTCATCATTATATATTTGTTTTCCTGGAGTGCTTGACGGAGCATCTGAATTTGTGCTTGAAAGTGCCCCCAAAGTAAAAAATCCTGGCTACACGATTGTGTTAACCACAACGCTACTCCACTGTTCCTACAATTTTTGAGCAAATCATCTTCTCGCCCATAAATTGGCCAACCAACGCACACTTCCATTGCTCTCGAGACTCCTTAATCTTTCACAACCTTCTCCTTAAGCACAGCCTGGAGCCTTGCCACCTCCTCCTCAGTGACTCTCCCATCATTCTCGCCTTTCTCTTCTTTCCCATCTCTTTTGTTGGATTAGTATCTTTCTCTCTATAGAGACAGGGAATCATTTTGAACCCCCGCTTGTTAGGGTTTGCATGGCTGCCGGCCATACTCTGATCGTCAGCGGTGGCTCTAGGGTTATTTGAACTAGAGTCTAAATTGATTTGGGCCTACACAAATCTAATTTAGATATTATACACCCATCTCTATAATCCTATATTGTTTGATCCAATAAAAAATTGATTAAGCCTAATGGATTTGGTTTAAATACGTTTCAATTACGCTTAGCCATGAGTGTATTTAAGTTAAGATGTGAGACTCATCTACACGTGTGAAACTCATGTTATTAATTAAGGGCCTAGATCTATGATGTGTTGAAGTAGAATATATATCATGGTAAGATTCCCTCTTCATCATCAAGACCAATCCTCTTGGAGGCTCTCATCTTCTCTAAGAATCAAGAAGAGAACTTACTGCTTGAAGAGAAGAATCTCCTCCATCATCCTAAAGCGTTCGATATCGTGCTACCTTCGGCGTCGCCTTCGTGATGAAATCAGATTTACCTAAAATCCTCCACCCCTTTGATCTTGATAAAGTGGCTATTGCATGCGAGCGATCTTGTTTGAATAATATATTTAGATTTGCAATTAGTATCAGAGCCTTCTTTGTATCAGATCATCATGATATAAAGTAAAATCTTCAGTCTCAATCTATAAAATCATGACAATATTTCCATTGATTTGATAAGTATTTTGTGTCTCATGTATTGAATTAAAAGTTTAAAAGGGATGATTTTATATTTTTTTAATTGAATTTTGCTTGTATATATTTTTTCTGAAATTTAAATCTGTGTGTTATTGTTACTATTTTAATTAAACAAAAAATTTGGGCACTGCAAAGGCTGCACACACGCACGGCCCTTGCGTGTGCCTCTGGCCCAGCCACCTGCACACAAGTACGTGCAGGGGCTGCTTGCACAGAGGCGGCGCCTTTGTGCCTGCGCTGCCCCAGCGTGAGCCCCCTCTGCCTGCTGGCGATACGCTGGAGCTGCCAGTCACCATGGGCGGGCGATGACAGTTTAGACGACAAAACACATAAAAAGATATTTTTGTTAAGGTTTGTGTTTCTTGATTTGGGATTGTGAGATTGATTAGGATTATTTTTTTTATATAAATACAAAATTTAGATCTAATAAAGAAACTCAAATTAATATATATTGGCTCAAAGGGTCATCACTCTGGTTTTGATGATGGCTAACTCATGTTGTTATAGTACTAATAATTTTATGATGTTTTAGTTTCAAGTTTAATTATAGATCATGATATTAGTGTTTAGCTTCACAATAGACTTAAAGTCAGGTTTTGAAGTTAACTCGGCTTAATTCAAGAGCTCAAACACAATAATCACATCAAAGAGTTAAGCTCAACGAGAATCAAGTTTGGATCAAATAAAGATGTTTGTAAGTTTAGATTCTTATAAAGTTTAGATTAAACTTGATTACTCAAGCTTACACACATGGGCGCACACACATGATCGTGCGCGTATTTTGCATTATTTTTATTACATTCCTATATTTATCCTGTAATAATCCTTCTAATTTCTTGTCTTATATCTTATTTTGCAGGTTTGTCTTAATGAAGGGAGAGAAGATAAGACCAATAAAAACCAGTTAAATTCTGACTTAATTGAATCTATTTAGTTAACTAAAGATAAAACCAAATAAATACAGTGAAAAATCAGATTTTAGAATCAATTTGGTTAGCTTGAAAAATCAAAGGGATATTGTTAAAATCTAGAGATTCAAAATAGATATTATCAGAAGATCTTTTCTATTGGACAAGCAATTTTGTCTATATCTCTAACTTATTAAAAATCTTTTCTGTTGGGCTCATCGTCAAGCATGCTCTCCCTAATCCATTTCAACTTATGATATCACCCACTTCAGAAGGCAAAGGGGCAGCATCACTAAGCAGAGGTTAGTTTTTATTTCTAGTTTTTTAATTTGTTTATTTTCTTTTTCTTAACTCTGTATTTTTTTTGTACAAGTTCAAACTCAATCAAATTTTAATGTTGTTACCGGAGAGGGACGGTAAGTAATTTTTTTAATTTACTAATTGATTAACTTTTTTTCTCTTTGTTTTTATGTGCAGGCTTGAATTTCAGAAAAATAGCAGTTACAAAATGACCATTGTTAGCCTGTGCCTCTGCTCTAGAAACATAGCAACAGGAAATACAGAACTACTGCAAAAATGCGGCAAAAGTCGTGTTTGCGCGGCTATTTTATATGACTACTAATTGATATTTTTTTACAGGAAATATTCACTGCAAAATACATGTTCTGAAACTATTATTCTTCTCCGTTATTTAATTTTTCACACTATTTTTAAATTCAATAGTAATTCGTGTTTGTAAATGCTAAAAAATAATTAGACATTGTATTTTAGGCACTTGTTTAATCGTTATATTTCTTTTTACCGTTGAAGAGTGCTCACATATCTCATGAATCATGTTTTTAGATGACTATAAAGAAAAAAAAAAATGATGGTAACATATATTTGTTTTATTAATTTTTGGGTAATTATTTGATTATCAGTTACTAAAATTTATTATATTTTTTTTTATAAATGCATGGAGTTCATTTATGTGGTACATTGCTGGAAGTTTGAATTATTTATGTGGTTCAGACTTTTGGACATAATCAATGATTACTTAATTTGCTGACTTGTATACTATATATGTACACAATTGCTAGATAGATATTACAATTTTTCTTTTCTTTTTTCCTCTACGAATATTTCCAATGTGCTGCAGAGTGATTTAATTATTATTGCTCAACAACTACTTAATAAAAATACTTATATCAATCACCGACAATTTTATTATCCAAAGATTAATATATGAATATTTATTGTTTCGGAATCAATGTATTAGAATATTCTAATTCCTTTGGAAGTGTGAATGAATTTTTTTCAAAGTTTTTTTTTTGCCTTCCGACCAAGAGACAGCCATGACCATAATTATGAATTAGGATTTAGAGAAAGCAAATTTTTGTGGTAATAAAATAAAATGAAGCCCAAGAAATAAAGTTTTTTAAAAAAGAAAAAAAAACTAAGAATCTGATCAGCTTCCAAACCCTTCTGGATATTTTCATCTCACGATCATAATCATTCTGTAGAAGATACAAAAGGTGCTCACTTAGCATTTCAGAGTAACGCTTCTAATAAGAAAAAGAAGGTAAAAGTAATTAAAGGGGAAATGCAAACATCACTACAGATGCTGATCCAACAGTGGCCAAAATGCAGGAGAAAAAAACATATGGTAATTGCATGTTTCTTCTGCAAGAAAATAGGCCACCTCATGCAGGATAACAAAAGTATCAAAATGGCTAATTAAGAAGAATATATTTCATATTTATATTTATTTGAAATTAATTTAGTTTTTGTGCCATCACATATATGTTGGATAGATAATTCACATAAGTAATTCAACACGGAACTTTCAAATCCAAAGAGGCACAGCCAAGCTGAGCGATACGTTTACATGAACGATGAAAATAAAGTTACAGTTGAAGATATTGAAGTTTGTAGGCTTAGATTAGATTCTAATATTGTTTCATATTTGGATGAGGTTTTATAAGCATTATCTTTTAGGCGGATCTTATTTCTATCTCAATATTAGACAGATCAGGTTTTACTGTCACTTTTAATAATGAAATAGTTAGTCAATTTTTTAAATCTAAAGTTGTTGGTACTATAACCTCAATTAATGACTTACATAAATTGAATCTTCATGCTTCATATTCTGAATCTTTATATGTGAATCATCTAGGTACCAAACGAACATTAATTAAAGAAAACTCCTACAGTCTATGCATAGGCGTTTAGAATACATCTCGAAAGAGAGAATCCAAAGGTTTATGCTTAATAAGTTGTAAGTCTTTTAGATTACTCTAACCTTGGAGTATGTACAATTTGTATAAAAGGCAAACAAGCAAACATTAGAA
The DNA here is from genome assembly GCA_038442645.1 of Agave tequilana. Lineage (NCBI taxonomy): Eukaryota > Viridiplantae > Streptophyta > Magnoliopsida > Asparagales > Asparagaceae > Agave > Agave tequilana. The sequence continues at coordinate 370,996 of JAVJIF010030096.1, forward strand.
GTTTGGAGCTAGACGAAATTCAAGCGTCTTGAATTTGGTGTATACAGACATTTTGTGACATATACAGACATTTTGTGACATATTTCCTACAGCTTCTTTGTAACGGTCCCAGTTTTCATCACAACTAATCCACCACTTAACCTCCATCAATTGAATGATTAAAATACACATCGTATTATCATTCAAAATTTTGGCAGCATCTCCCCTGTATACAGTCACTTGTCCAAATACAAATACATCATATGAAGCTTACACAGCTGAAAACATCAAATGAAGCCTACACGACTAACTTCAATCTCGAATAACTTTCATAACTGAACAAATAATCTTTTTTAATAATCCATCACTCTTAATCACTTGCTTTGAGGATTATAATCTTTAATTATATGTTAATTGAAAATAAGTAGGATTATATAAAATGAGTGTTACATTCTTGGAATGATCACTAGTTATTTGTCACTTTCAGGATGATTACTCCAGTTATGGGTACCTATACTTGATACAAGAGTAATCCCAATTACTAGACATGTTTATAATTTATAAGGCTGAAGTTGAAAATCAACTGAATAGAAAGATTAAAGTTGTTAGATCTGACCATAGTGGTGAGTACTATGACAGATACGATGGATCAGATAGATGTCGAGGATCTTTGGTCAATTTTCTGGAAGAGTGTGATATTATCCCTCAATACACTATGCCAGGGATACCTCATCAAATGGTATTACTGAGAGACAAAATCACATGCTAAAAGAAATGATTAGGAGCATGATAACTTACACTATCCTACCAGAGTCATTATGGAGTGAAGCATTAAAGACAACTGTTTACCTCTTTAATAGAGTACCTAGTGAAACAGTACCTAAAATTTATGAGTTATGGACTGAAAAATCTCCCAATATTGGGCATCTCCATGTTTGGGGTTGTCCAGCTGAAGCTCTCGCCTTATATGCCACATAAGTAGAAGCTAGATTTTATAGTTAACTGTTTCTTCCTTAGTATTTTGAGAGGTCTAGAGGATTTAGGTTTTACTGTCCCTCCACTAAGAACATAATAGAAACGTATAATGCTAATTCATTGAGAATATTCAGAACAGTGAGAGTCAATTACATAAATATATTAAATTTGAAGAAAATAGATTATTATACCCATGACAACAATTTCAAATGATGAAGTATTTGTTTCACTTTAGCATGAAATATATTTGTGCTCTTACAAGGTCAGTTCATCATGAAGAAATCCTACCGATGTGGTAGAACTAAAAATCCTCAACCACTAGTGCCTAGGAGATTAACCAGGAAGATGGACCAGTCAATGCAATGACTATAAAGTTTATCTCTAAAACATGAATTTGATATAAGGCTAGAGGATGACCCCACATCCTTGAGGCCAAACTCAATATTCACTCCTCTAAGTGGCCAATTGCCATAAAGACAAAGTTGTTTGGGATCTAGTAGAGTTTCCTAAAGAAAAAAAATCATTGGCTGTAAATGCATGCTCAAAACCAAGCGGGATTCAAAAGACAATATCGAAAGATATAAGACACTCGTCTTGTCGCGAGCATTGACTATAAGAGACTTTTTCTCAATTTTCTGAAGGATTCTTTTAGAATTATCATGGCATTAGTGCTCACTTCGACCTGGTGTTACACCAAATGGATATTAAGATTGTCTTCCTTAATGGTGATATTAAGGAATATGAGAGATTCCTTAAAGGACTACATCTTACCTGCATAGATCTGATCAACTGTTACTGATTAGATACACAGATTCAGATTTGCTGGATGTATTGACTTTTGGCCCAAAGGTTTATCACTCTAGTTTTGTTTGATGATTAAACTCTTGTAGTTATAATACTAATGATCTTGT